>LR990857.1:1055140-1392982 GCA_905163395.2 Endotricha flammealis | reverse complement strand
TAATTAGCTAACCATTTCCTAATAAGGTTAGTACGTAAAACTTCATATAATATCCGTCTTCTCTACAGGTGCCTTCTGCAAATTATATCATGGCTTAGCGATTTTAGGCTACTTGGCCGATGTCTTGACTTAATGTCATCAATAATAGTCAGGACCGATAGCTTTTATGCCAGAGTTTGAAGTTTTTAAACTCATCGAAGCGGATCGGACTAATATTGTTACTATCATTAATTTTATTTTTGCTATTTTCTTTACTACTGTGCTTTTCTGATTTGTCGTTTACATTTTGTAATCGAGGCGGCACTATAATGTAAGTAAGTAGTACCTATTTCTAATTTATATTGTACGTGTTAGATTACTAAATAGTTACTAGTGTTATTGTTCGATTTGTTGATGTAATTAATAAATAAATAATCATTTTGAGACACAACCATCAGACCTCTTCATATAATATTCGCGTAATAATAGTTGAATTGATTCCGCTATTTCAATGATATCATTCTAATTAATCTATTATTAATCGTCTTCCTATCATGGTGTTATTAGAATTTATAACCCATTAGCAGTATTTGAAATTCCAAATGTCCTTTTCGGTACATTTAATTTTATTTTGATGTTAAATTTAATTTCTTTCCCTTGATTTATTGTTATCATTAGTTTTGTCTATATTTATTAGGTCTACAAATACATAAAATTATTTTGGGTATATTCATGAATGAATTAAATTTTACGTGATTTCGATGTAGTTCTATAGCACTATAGTTTAAATAGTATTTAATTTTGATCCTTCATTTACATCAATTTAAAATAATGATACATTGTACCGTAATATTGGCTCTGCATTTTTTGGAAGTGAAACATTCTACATTTTGATAAACGAAGTGAAGTGCAATTAGGCACGAAACTAGAAGACAAAAGAAAAGTGAACCCGAAGTAGAACGGATAGACTTCCACAATCGTTTTTGCTCAACTTCGCGAGAGTGTAGAGCTAAATGTAGTGTGACTAAAGAAAACAGAATCATCACGGCTAAAAGTAGCGTGACTATTTGGGCCAATCTATAATTTACAAACTACCCATTAATTACCCAGAAATTATCGTTAATATTTATGTTCACCTTTTCAAAATTAATTAAAATTAACTTAGCAGCTGATGTTGAATTACCTAATAACAGTAATACGGTATAATTGGTTTATTTTATCTAAAGATATCATTAGACCACCACAGTGAATAGATTTCTAATTCAAGCCAATGTTTACTTGAGCCAGATAATAAGAATGTTGGGTGAACGCCACTGGTAGATGGATAATATAGAGACCAATACAAACGAGGAGTAATTTATTTTTAATGAAATCATTGAGATATTAAATCATTAAAAGCTTATTCAGACTAGCTATTTTAGTCGCGGCTAACGGAGTTTTTACGAAATTTTATTTAAGCGAATTTTGGTAAATTCATTGTCCAAAAATTCCTACTTTTTGTAAGACGAATAATGAACGTTTTTCGGTGTCTTGGTGACTTAGCACGAATTAGATTTTCTCTGGATTAAATTAACATAGAAAATTCTTTCGTCTACCTTTTCATATTATACAGAGGAAATATTCTATTGTACATTTGTGTCTCCGATACTACTGGACTGATTTGAAAAAATCTTTTACGATTTACTCTATCCCGGGTGGACACCATAATATATTTTGCAGAAAAATAGACATTAAATAGGGACTCTAGGCCAGTGCGAAGCCTAGTTATAAATATAATGATCACAAAAACATGTAACGTTAACTATCTACTAAGAAAACTAAGTACATTGACATTGTTTTTATTTTCACTCCGTACGTTACAGCTACCCACGTCTTAACGTGAACAATAAAGTTACATAACATCGCGATTAGCCGTTTCTGATAAAGCTGTGGGAATGAGATAAGGGCAAGTTAAGAAGACACAACAATACTTATCAAAGTTTAAGTGATTACTTAACTTTGGAAGGAAATTCTAAGCAAATTGTGAAGTTTATAAAGAGCGCTAAAAGAAAAATGGCTTAATAGTATACAAAAAACTATAATGATAGATTGGTACTTACTTAGTTGCAAAATAATCTAAATCATCAATAAGTAGATACAATTAATAAAAGTTATACCAATATATTTAAAACAAATATTACCACGAATTTGTAATTTGAAACACAAGTATTAGACGACAGGACAGATAATACTAATAATAGGTAACTAGTTAGATAATAAAATTGCTTTCAACTTTGTCCGGCCAAAATATTTCTAAATTACCCGATAGTTGACAAGTAGAGATAATTGTGTATCGTGCAATAAAATATATAATCAATAAATGGATGATGACACACATAAAGTAAATAAATATAATCCTTAGGAAATTGTTGAGTACAAGATACCAAATCGAGATTTCCTGATATCAAAGATTGCATTGCTATTACGCAAACATTAGAAATTGCGATGAGAACTAAGGTTGGTCTGCATACCTGGACTCACCTTAATTATAGGAATACCATTTAAACCCTTTAGCCTAGAATCTAATGCTTTCCTTAGATCTATTGCTAAAGAGACAGTTGCGAAATTGAATGAGTAGGTAGCTATTCCCTGATGTAGATAAAGTTAAGTATAAGATAGAGAATTATATTTTAATTGTGAAGCCAGATACAACTAGTTTCGAATATTTCAATAATTTAAATAAATATTCCTGGAGGAGTCTATTTGATTCTAAATACCACTAGGCACTAAATAAAAAAATTATAAATGTCCAGAAAAGTAATTAGAAATGGGAAAATCTAAATATTATAAGTTGCTATAAGCTACTAATGTAATTTTCAGATATGTATAAAATGTAAGATAGTTCCACATCATCTCTCATGATGCGTAATACAAAATCGTCTCTTTACGTTCCAATACGTAAAAACATGGCATTGTAAATGACATTGCCCTTTGCTATGAATCATTGGTTGGTAACCACTCCAAGTATTGTTATAGCGGAAATGATTACATTTTTAAATAATCTACACAAAGTTTGCTGTCTATCGGCAATAGTAAATAATACTGGGCACGTAGAAGTTTGCTTCGCTATCGATGTCTATAGGGTATTGTGACAACACAGATATGAGTCTAATTAAATAGATACTGCAAATCACATAGTTGCAAGTTATAGTTACTAAGTTTCTTGCCAGTTCTTCTTAGTACATCAGCCGTTTGAACTGGTGGTAAGAAAAATTCTGACGATTTCAAACAACTTGAGAGGTCTATTTGAATTAAAAAAATAATACTTTTACTATGTTTTTTCTAAGGCAATCAGGCTAATTATTGTGTATCTCTGTACACAATCATGATGATTTTTGTGTACAGAGTGGACATAGCTAGCCATGTTATTATTAAGCAGAAAGATACATACAATAATAATATGCTATATACAATACACAAAATAGGTACTTAATACTATTAGATATAAACTTACAAGGTAATGTCAAGCAACAAGGCAGTCTTATTACTAAAAGAAACCTTTTCAATACAACCTTACAGATCTATGGAATGCAAACATTTACTACCTCGATAGATGATTCTATCTCTTTTAAAATAACCTTCAAATTGGCAGCATCTATTCAGAATATGTTTATAGTTACAATAATCGAGTAGGTGCGCGTACACATGCGATAAGATGGCGCCATTTCCGCCGATAGGATGCTGTGATATCCGGTCAGTGCACTGATATGTGGAATTTGCAATTGATTGCCATTATTTGCATTGTCCTCTTACAATGTTTGCTTATTGATGACCATTATTATTATTATCTATTTCATTATTATTGTTACGAACTAGCCGTCAGACTGGGGAGTGACCTTTTTTAATATATTTTTTTGTTTTTGATATCCGTCATTTAATGTCTCTTGTCTTTGCTTTTGCCTCTTTCCTCTTTTTACCTGACATTTATAGTTTCTATTTTACTTTGAGCTTTCTTGTTTCCACAGCTCTTCCGTCCCTTCTCTCTTTAATAATAAATATTAGCAAAAATTAAAAGATTTTCTTGGGCTTTTTTAACTTCAACTTAGTTAAGAGTTTCACTTGTTCATTATTTGATATTATTCCGATAAAATCGACTTACTGTTAGGGACTTATATTCATAAAAGAATAAGTCAAATTCTTATGCGTCATATGTCTCAACAAAACCACTAGTATGAATAAGATCATTTATTCATTTTCGTGGTTAGTTTGTTGGTTACAATTAGTTTTTATATAGAATTAGAAGACGCACATGTTATTACCCGCATAATATATATTTTTTTAATTCGGGAAATCCGATTTGGCAATGGAAATTTCTTTGCTGACGCTGACGTCTTTTACCTTTAATACTACCAGACAAACAGAATCCAAGACCCTAATAGGTTTTTGAGTCAATCATCTTTCGCTTTTGTTTGCATAGACTGAACAAACATTATAAAAACTCCTTTTATTTAATTTAGGAAAATATATATTTCCCTCTGTGGTTCTTTCACCTCTTTTGTGTGTATTTATTTATTGTTTTAAATCTTATTTATTATACTCAGAGGTATCACCCTTAAACCATTTGAAATGAGTTATCCCAACCGTAACGCTAGTATTAAGTCTTTTAACACATTCTCTTACGAGCTTGTTAAAATTATCCTGCCGCGCTTTTCAACGTGCCATAATAACGTCATCGGCGCCATTTTACTATCAACCTCTCACTCTAATACCATACGATAGAATAGCAAAGACATATCCAGTGTCGAAGTAAAAGTTCAAAATGGTTATAAAGTTGTCTATTTACGTGATGTCTACTTATAGTTTGGTCATTAAATACGTTTAGACTTTGGTTCCACGGTAAGGTGTATTTGTTTGAAGTGGTTTCATTAAATTAATTTTGGATTACGGGCAAATTCCAGGCATAGTCTTTACTTAGCTTTTACGACTTAAGTAAATCTACTGTCTATATGGTTAGTATGCATTAACGGTAACGAGTGAATGCCGACTGTTTAGTAGTGCTAGTGGCGCCACTGGAAGACAAAGTAAATTTTAAGATTGACAAGTCAAGTCAAAGTGATTAATAAGATAAATTGATTTGGTATTTACAAGAGAATTTTTGTAACTTTCACTTCGCAATCTTCCTCTAAAAAGAGCTGTGCTCTTGTCGATGTAGAAGCCTCCTTTTTTCTGTCTCGTGCAAGCTCTATTACCTTTCTTTAGGACACAAAGCATACCTTTTCCTTCAGTTCACAATAGTCTTCGATATTAAAGCAAGAAAATCAATATGTATTAAATAAAACGGTAATTTTACAACACATAGTGTAATAATTACGACAAACTCCATTATAAAGGCAATCCGTGCATAACTGTTATGTTAACTGCAAAAGCAAAAAGCGGAGATGCGTTCTGTTAATTTTTAAAACCGCGTTATGATGCAAAACTATAATATTGACATTACCACATACACCAGTATTATACAACCTGTGGTAAGGCACTTTTAAATTTAGTAGGCTCATAAAGTAATACGCAACTTTTTTCGCTCCTTTTTTATTTAGGAGCCATTATGACTCAATAAATTGCTTAAAACCATTTTCAAAGATAACGGTAAATTTATAGTATGTCAAAATAAAAAAGAAAGAAAATACGGCTTGGGACTTAATATGGAGTTAAAATTAAAATGCTTTCCAGAAACTGACTGAAAGAGGCAGTCTATTTGAAGTTTGTTCCAATATTACAACTAATGACGTTACAGTGAATTCTAGTAATGAAATCTAGATCAGACTCGATCATAGTTCCTTGGCCTATATCGATGCTAATAAAAAATGCCATAATTTCGGTTTCCGATCAGTTTTCTTTTGTAGTCTTAAAGATATACGAAATAAAAAAAACGATACGGAAAATATTTCTTTAATATGTGCCTATTATCAAGGCAAGGGCAGTGTACCAACATGGTGTGGCGACGGAAGAGTGTTTCAAATACCTAGTTAGATGACCTACTGCTCATCCACCAACCAACATTGGACAAAGTGTGGTGGATTTTCACGTCCAAACTGAATGGAGACTCATGGAATCCCAGCCTTTGCCCAGCTGTAGAATAGTTTAGGCTAATAATAATTATATGTATTATCATGAACCCAATCGATAAGACTCAATTGTAGGATGTGTTTTAGATTGAAATCAAACCTAAAATTGGCCAAGTAACTCGCAATTCTAACCCGCAATGGCGGTTTCCTGTGATCGATCAATTTGCTGGCGCGTACCCTCAGTTGTTATCCAATTTAGTTAAGCGGTTAGTGGCATGAGTGGCCTGTAATCTTTCGGTGAAAGGTCGCACCGTTCAAGAGTACATTTACATTGTGTGGACCATGTCTGTTACTATTTATTCAATAGAATATTTACTAGTCGTGGTTGGTGGTCTATAAGTTCCTTTTTTTCGACTATTGTTAGTTTTATTAGCATTTGTAGTTAGTATTATATTGTTCACTTATTTAATTGCAGCTATTTTTCTTTGTATCTCTTCACTTAGCTAATCTTGATCAAATCATTTCTGGACTCATCGTGGATTCATCGTTGATGTATTTTAAATTATTGCTTCGACTTTATGATGTAAGTCTGTAATAAAATTAAGATCACTTTAACGATCGTCAAAATGTAAGCCATCACCACATAACCAAATAGCCACTTACTATCAATTCGATTTGTCCCATTACATCTTCGAATCATACAGTCATCTGAATTAATTCTTACGAAACACTTGCCGTTGGCATGTTTAATAGTCCAGTTTTAGCTTCCGGAACAAGATGGATGTCTAAATGATTTATAGCTTTAGTTGTCGGAATTGTATCGGTATTGTTTGTTGTTAGCACTGATAACTTGTTGGGCAATAATATGTTTGATTACATTACGGTCAATGATAGCATGCTTAATGATTATTATAACATTATAGTAATGTCCATTTTCTGTCGGCGGTGAATGATTGAAAATGTTTGTTAAGCACGCCACACATTGGTTATTTGACGCCCATTTTCGTCCAATCAAGGGTTGATGAGTTGGTATTGAAACCAATGTGGAATTTGGAGTGGTAGAGCATATGAAATGGTTGAGCTCGACCGGGGAAGTACCATATTCTCACAAAATATAAGCAGCAATGCGTTTTGTTCGGCTAGTGAGGGATCTGAAACCTAACTTCTATTTCTTATCCCGTCTCTCCATATTCCCTTCTTTGTAGTCAACGGATTGGTAGCGCGTTTGATATTAGGGACTGATGTTTATAGGCGGTTAGTAACCCTTTCCATCATGTGGTCCAGTTGCTTGTTTGCCAGTGATTTGACATAAAGAATGCGCATTTCTGTAGTTAGATTCAGTGGCCATGTTTATATTAGATCCAATGTTGTGCCAACAGTTGGTCACACTTTAGCTTTAACTGGCTAAATAGAATTTACAAGAAGTGTTAGAATAACTATGCTAAAGGTGTCGCACCTCTCACCAATACACTTAATTTGATATGCGTACAGCGCAAGCGCATAGCTGTGGTTTCTTTGCCATTCCTACATTTCATATGGATGCTTTTTAGCTATAATAAAATGTAACATTTTAATCTGGACATAAAACGTGAACAACTTGAGAGACACTAAAGTTTGCATTTTATTGTTGTGGTAGAAATACCTTAGGAATCTGATGTAGTACCGAGTTCTACGAATCTTCAGACAGAAATAGAACACGCTGTCACTGTTCGAAGTGTTTATAATGTCAAGAAACATATTTTTAAGAATGTTATTTATTTATACATATAATATTAGCTCGTTGTGTCAACTTGTGTCCCACTGTAGGGCAAAGGCCTCCCCTCTCTTTTTTAACTCTTATTTCTTCTTTTCAATGCTATAATAAAACAGTTAATATAAAAAACGGCTTTATTTGAAAATACCCAATAGGATTGAGGGCGATGCCGCTGAAAAATCGGTAGGTACAGTCAACAAAGGAATTTACTGTATATATATAATATGATAAAAGATTTCAGGGGGGGTGTCAGTCAATTCCTTTGTTGACTGTACCAATATTATAAAGAGGAAAGATTTAATTATTTGTTCGTCAGTTTGAATTGAATAGTCTCCTAAACTACTGAACCGATTTGTAGAAATCACTACAACCGGTCGACAGCCTAATTTTTTCTCCTCTTTAATTTAGTAATAAAATATTTGAAACTAGGTATTTTTACGAGAGCTCATGTCACATGTAGATTTAGAGCCTGTTATAGATGTTTTAGCATCGTTTATCGCTTGAGATCTTAAAAAAAAAATAGATTAAATAAAATTACCTATCCTATTATTATTAGAATTTTCTTTCTTATTACTGTTTATTGTTGACTGACTATAGACACGGTAGAAAGTAGTTTCTATAATGAAAACTCTGTAACTCGATCTGCACTTGTGTTGATGACAGACGACCTAATTGATATCACGTTTCTCCCTCATTCCGATGAAGTGTTCCATTTTGAATGACATTACCAACACCCTTTTCTACATTAAGTACATTAATTCTCTAGCTATCTGCTTTTTAGAGTTTCGTAATAAACTAAGGAACCCTTATATTTAGATAGATGTAGAATATGCCTTATTTGCAAAACACAAACAAGTGATATGTACAGTAAACAGTAAAATATGCAACAATGCAGCCTTATTACTGAACTGAAAGCTATCTTTTTAAGGCAACGTTAGGGTTAATTATTTTTTTTTCATTCGCGACGTTAAAAAAATCTAAATTATTTTTAATTAGTAAAGCAATTAATGCCAATTTTTTATAATTAGGTAGGTAAGCTTAAGTTATTAATTATGAAATGGGTGGATTAAATAGGATTTAAATGACTAAACCTAATGTCCTTCTCATATTATTATACCTAGTTAGTTTTTAATTACCAAAATTTTTAATTAGCGACAATATTTATTTAAATACATAAAGATACCTACCAAATGTTTTATTTACGTAGATAATTTTTGATGCGTTTTTAGTGCCGAAACTTTTATTTATTTAGTTATAAAATCTACATTACGATCAAAGTAATTTTTTTTTTATAGATAGTGTGTTTGCGCTAAAATCGATTCATCGACTCGTTTGACCGACGTAACGTAAACAAAAACAAAGATGCATTAGTTAGTGATGTACTGATTAATACACATTACCTACCGTCAAGATCGCAGCAGGTCAGCTCTGTCTGTTTGTGAATGAACATAATAACAGGATATTAAATCGCCCACACGCCATTACAAAACAAAGATTTTCGAACGCATCCATTGTAATTGACAGTACGCAGTACAGCCTACAAACTTACGAATAACAAATCATTCAATTTTTTAAGAAACAAAATAAAACCAGCCAGTAACATTCGATTTTTTTATTTGAATTTTTTTGAATTTTGAATTTGAATTTTGAATTTTTTAAATTAAAGACCAAAAATAAAATAGGTAAGTACTTACTTACTATTTTACTTCCAGCTAGGAAAATTGTGTGTAATAATTATTTTTTCTTCTTATTCGCTGGTATATTATTATGTAAATTTAAAATAATGATTGTTCCGTTACATACATAATGTACATTTTTAAATATTTTTTTAAAATATATTGGTAGAATGAAGATATTTGAATTTTTTATCCTTTTCCTCACGCATTTTACTTCTTACACACGTAATAATATCTGACATTATGTGATCACTGATGAGTATAATAGTAATATGTTACTTACGAATATAACAATAAAATTACATGACATCGTAAAAAACTCAAATAGATTATTAGAATGTTACTTTACCGTTTCCGGTATAATTAAGTATTGTGTCGTCTTTAATTGAAGTTTTGTAGATATTTATCAAGATACTTTTGTTGTATTAACAATAAGATCTTAGATATTATGAACATTACGTTACATAATAATAATTCATTTAAATATCTCTCTGTCATAAAAATATGTAAGTACCTACTTAAATTATTTTCTAGAATTACTAGAAAATGTACCAATAGAATTGCAATAAATTTAATTAGCATTTTCTAATACACAATCGAATATGCACCCAAAGAATTTTATCTGTTTCTATAACCTGTGGTATCTGAAAAAAAAACTTCAATAAGAAAAAGCAAAAATCTAATGTTTTTAACGCAAAACCACAAGACTACTTAACAGTAAGCACCATAATTACAATAGTACCTAATCGGCATTACATATTCCACGGTACGGTTCCGCTAGCCGGGCATCGAACTCACTTCCGTTCATGGTGCGACCATTGATAATGATCGCGTATTGTCTATGGTGTGGTTAAAAGAAATTGTTTTCAATTGCAATTTATTACATAAGATTTGAAGAGTAATAGAGGCAAAATCTATCCTATATCTTTTTACGCAAGGAGTAAAAAAAACTGATTGAATCGTCAAATATTAGTTTTTTAACGTTATCTCAGAGATACAAAGAAGTAGTAACTAGTGAGTGAGAATAAAGGCAAGTAGACAGACACCATAGGTTACCTACCTAGGTACTTACCTACTGTTTTTTATAATAAGGTGAAAAACATTTAAAAAATGTGTGGTGTGCCTTTCTCAGCAACTTTTTACTACAAGTTTACTACAACAGTGTTTGAAAGTAATTCTACACATATTTTTAGCGTTTTGTTTACATTCCCACGTCAGCGCGTGTCGATAGCTTAAATCTACAAACTTGTACATTCCACTACGTAACTGAAAACCACGGTAATATGAACCTTAATGGTACAGAATTGGGTTCAGAGTTAATTTTATATACAACAATATAATGTTGGGCGCCAGTACGCCGTCACTTGTCAATCAACTCACGAAGTTCTCACTCGAAAACAGAAACAACCCACCATAAAATTGTAAAGAACCATTATGGTCTATTTGTATCGATAATAAGAAAAAAAACAAAATTGAACGCATCCATTCCCTCCCGCCAATATCTAAATGTGGAAGCTAACGCTCCCCGCAAGTGCAATTGACACAGCAAAATATTCGCGTTGGTTCGCTCCATTTTCAAATGTGGCAGCCATGTTTGGAAAATATTTGCATATTTTTTAAACGAATATTAAAGAAATTTTAATAACACAGTGTGCTTGTGTGTATATTGTAAGTTTCGTGTACTTAGCTCACAGAATCAACAGGTAGGTAGCTCTGTTTCAAAAATAAATGTAAGCGGATGTTTTCAATTAATTTGTAGGGCGAACCAGTTAAATCTAACTGAATAAATTACGCAGAGTTTTCTCATTGAGCTTTTATCTTTATATTTCACTAGCTGCTGCCCGCGGCGCTGTTTTATGCACAGCAACGCCATCTATATAAGTCTTGACCAAATCTTACGGGAATCGCGTACTTATCATGATAAAAAGTATCCTATGTGTTAATCCAAGGTACCAGCTACCTACGTACCAAATATCATAAACATTGTCTCTGCCATTTGAGCGTGAAGAAGTAACAAACATACTTACAGACTTTCGCCTATATAATATTATTGCTTTGCATCAAATTGTTTTTATATTATTGATATAGCAGACAGGCATGGAATCATACTTATCTTATTTTTCTTAATTTTTATTCCACTTTCCTAATGATTTTATTGTGTAATTCAAAAACAAACAATTGTCTACCACTGGAATTATAATGTATATTTGCCTTATAGCAGTGTTATACCAAATATAAAGTTTACGATAACAACTCTTATTACATGATCTTATAAAGACAAAAGATTACGAACGTGTAAGGAATAAAATGTTATCTAATTACAAGGTAAATGAATATTTTGACCGCCCACCATTAGTTGCATCAGGTCACCCACGCGGACAGAACGCTCAACCTTCGTGTTAGAAGATAAAGTGTACCTTGAGAATTAGATAAACCACGAATATAAAATTATTAAATCGAAAATAAAATAAATCTACTACTTACTGTGTTGGTGAAAAATTATATTTTTTTAATTAAAGAAGAAAGAAAGAGATAGACTTATTTTTGTGTCAGTCACTGTATCTAGAGCCTAGCCAAAACTAAAAATGGACTAAAATGTTTTTTTTGGGTTTCGATCTAAGTAGGTATTTGTGGTCGAAGTTTATGGGAATTATAATGAAGAACGATTTGTTTATAAAAATCATAGATAATACAAAAAAAAGAAATTTTATTTTAACACAAACTAACAGGTTAGCCAAAAAAATATTGATATAACTTGATCGAAGTTTGGACGTAAAACTAGGTAAGTATATATACGTATATTTCGCAGAAAGACTTGACCGTTAGATAAAGTAGCAAAAACACGCAATATGTTTTCGTATTATTTGGATAAGCTCTTATCATTTAATCAGTAACCACGTCAACCATTTTATCCATAGTCGAAAATTGTAAAAATATTCTTTTTCAATATTTTTATGGGCAAAAATCGTTTGACCTAGAATTCTTGAGCTTTTCTAACTAAAGATATAGATTTTGGCTTCTTTTAACCATAACAAGTCGATTTATATTCATATATTAGTACCTAGTAAGGTAGAATATTCATTAATCAATTAGAATTTAACCTTAAATTTTCGCAAATATTTATTGAAATAAGACGCCCACTTAGTTTTATACATTAAATTAATCACGTTAATTTTAAATACCTACTAATGGTATATGTAAGTATATACCATTTTAATTCCTTGTGATGTGGGTGTAAGGTCTTCCGCCAATTATGGACTCATTGTAGACTCTCGTTTTTTATTGCATTTCGTAACTTATACAAAGGTAATTTGCATTGATTTGATGATTAATTAGACACCCTATCAACATGAATGATGCCCTTATTTAGATAATGAGAATCATATTTCGACGTTATCTTGTAAAGTTTGAACTCGAATAACATCTACATCTTTAAACTATCCTTTTTCATCATTATCTTTGCTCTAAAACGCAGTAAGTGCCTCCAGTTTCCAAGAAACCCCTGACGTTTTAACGCTGTTGCATTTTACGATACAACGAGTTCTATAATTGAGCGATGCGGGAGAGATCAACACATCGCGGTCCATCTTTTTAGAATACGACACAAATAACATTCTATATTTGTAAATTTATACACCACCAACTCTGAGAGCACCTATCTATGATCAGCTCTCGTCACGATTTTCACTTTTAACACCAACATTTTAGAACAGACACTCCAGTGTAAGATATCCCAGTGGGCACTTTGTTTGACTTGCACTGGCTGGTGATTCCGAGGTGGTACGGTTACGCGGCAGCCATGCCGATGACCACATGCATCAATGTTTGTAAATAGAACCGTGCGTATTACGAGATACTCGTGTGATCTTTTACACTGGCAATCCTTGTCGCATCCATTGCTAGTTTTGTTGTAGTGTTCCTCTACAATGTTGAATGAAAAGCCAGTGTATTATGAACGACAGGTGTTAAAAGTCGTTGCTGTGCTGACAGAAGCTTAGATGAACGGAGTGGAAGGCGTGTGTGCTATTGACATCTCTGCATGCAGAGGATGCCACGCGTCGTCCATCCTCGCTTTAGGTGTTGTTTACAAACAACTTTTACTTAATACTTAAAAGGGATATCGTCCATAATAATTTTCAAATAAGATATCCAAGCTTCAAAGGTGTATTTCCAAGAAAAATTAGCTTAGCGCCGCGAAGGAACCCGTTCAAAGGAATGCAACATGTGTATTTGCTCATTCCATTATGAGGCTGGTTTGGGAAGTGAAAAATCACGCTTATCTCGCCACAAACACTAGGGAACAGTGGTCCACAGCGCGAGCCATCTGTTCGTTGCACCTATAAAGATAACGAAAATGTAAACGGGAACGTTCATTTGGTATCAGGCCCTTCGAGTGTGCGCTCCTGCGCTTTGGATTTATTACGCGCGAAAAATCACCGGCCATTTTGCATATTTCCGATGTGCTCCATATTCGAACGAACGGTGCGTATGTGGCCAGCTCCCGCTCGTTTTATATTCTGTTTTTGAGATCTGGTTTATTTTTAATCGCGTTGTCCTATTTAATCCGTTTTACGGAGCAGGCAGCGCCTCAATCAGTCTTGGTAGCAGCCGTTGCTTTTGACGTCGTGTTTTACGTTCTAACAAAAATGATTAAATTAATAATTTCTAAATTAAAAAAAGCGGTACATAATGTTGCTATAATGTAATTACACTATTTTCTCTTTTGGCCAATGTTTTGACGTTTTTCTCCTTTGTTACAGATATACCCAGATCCTGAGTCGGAGAAGGCGATAATGGGATCTGTGGTGTACTGCATCCACCACAAAGATGGATGCCAGTGGTCGGACGAACTACGCAAATTGAAGGTGAGTTTTTGCGTTCAGTAAATATTTGTAATAGATAAATATGAAGTAGTACGGCGCGGCCTACCGACACGTCATGTACGACACATTTCTTTATCTGCTGCGTAAGTACACATAGCCGATGAGGCGTGCTGTGACGAGCACGTAGACATTTGGATTTATCTTAATTAATGAGATATGAAAATAACTGTTTTATAAATAGAAGAAATGCATTATAATGTTAATGTTTAGTACGATATAGGGCTCTTTTTCCTTTTTTCGATTTTTTTAGGTCTAGTTTTTTAATGTTAGTTTAGTCCCGTTTTAAATTTAAATTAATCATTGCAATTTTATTTCATTGTAGTTACCTACTATTTAATATTCAAATAAATATAATTGTAACTCGTCTAAAAAACTTAATAAGAATGAAATCTTTTACGTACCTACTATGCTTTATCCAATATTAACTCCAATTTTCGGCCCACATTTGAAAGGATCCGCATTGTAAAAGAAACGCTGCCTATCAGGTATTATTTTTTGAACAGGTCATCAAAAAATATCCACCTACAAAAAGTCTTAATTCATAAAAAAAAATACCACCTCCAAAAAGTCTAAATCATTAGAATTCCACCTCCAAAAAAAGTCCACTTGTCACAACAATGTAGTACTAGTTTTAAAATGTATTTTATTTATCCCCAGGCCCATCTAAACACGTGCAAGCACGATGCGGTTTTGTGCGCGGCCCAATGTGGCGCCATGATCCCGCGTGTGCTGATGCAGGACCATCTCCGCTACACCTGTCCTAGGCGGAGGGCCAATTGCGAACATTGTCATAAGGAGTTCTCCGGGAGTGCTCTTGAGGTAACTACAGAATTTATAGGTAACAGATAACTTATCTTACAGAAAAATATCAAGTAATTAAAAACACAATTTGATTTATGAGCAAATAGTGAAATAGAATCACAGTGTCTTCAAAGAAATGATAACAAGATACGGTACGTACATTATTTACAATAGCCAAGTTTGAATTTGCATTATGTTGTACCAAACAACGATATACCTGTAAACAATATACAAACTAATGACTTATATATTTGTTTGGCGAAGATCAAACAAGCGTTGCATTTTGCCGAAGAACATTACCAAAATTACTGGAAAGTGTGTTTGACACTTCTTTTATTACAAATAGACCTTATGGAATGACATGAAAAATGTTACCAGACCAGCAAATTCAATCAGTATTTCAAATATTCCAGGAGCACCAAGGCAACTGCGGCCACGAGCCAGTGTACTGCGAGAACAAGTGTGGCGCCAAGGTGCAGCGCCGGCACACGCAACAGCACACTCTGCAGCATTGCAGCAAACGGCTCGTGCCTTGCCGACATTGCGGGCAGAGGTATACACAGGTAAGAGATTCTTCATCATCCATCATATCAACCCATAATCATCCCACTGCAGGGATACGAGTCTCCTTTCAATCGAAGGTAATTAGAGCGTAGTCTGCCATGCTGCTCCAATGCGGATTGGCTCAGGCCAGTGTTTTCCATCTGCCTGAAGGCCACCGACTTGGATTCTTCATAATGATGATTAAGGTGTTCCACCTTTGGGAGCACTCTCTACAACTATTTCAAGTATCCGTCTCCAGAGTCTATCATACTCAGAATTCTACACCCCAATATCAAAGTAAACTATAGTAATATTAATGTTATATTTCGCAGGACACAGTGGCAGCACACGGTACAGGCTGCGCACGCGCCCCAGTGCCGTGCCCTCAGCGCTGCGCGGCCGCCCCCGTACCACGTGATGAACTTGACGCGCACCTTCGCGATCACTGCGCCGCCGCTGGCTTAGCCTGCGCTTTCCGTGATGCTGGCTGTAGATTTAAGGTGTGTACAAAAGTGTAATGTTACTTACTGATGAATGTCGATTCTTCATCTATTAATGACCTGAAGAGAATCCCCATATTGTTTATCTCTTAAAACATAATGTTCACGAAAGAAAAGTACTAATTCTGATGCGGTGGGAATCGCGAGAGTTTTCTCCGTAAAGATGAAATATGTTTCATTCTACATTGTTAAAAAATATACACGCATTTTCTCCAGTGTATTAAGCTTCTACAAAATTTATTTTATTCTAGCTAACCTTAGCTATCCATCTATAGGTACTTCATTGGCTAATCCCATACCTACCATATAATGTGCCTGATCCGTGTGCGTATTCATATACAATTACAGCTACACTTGAATGACCAATTGACTTGACTATGATATTATGTACATGACTAATTCAGTGACTTTTCTTATTCCAGGGTACAAGACAAGCCCTCGAAAGGCACACAGAAGAGAGCTGCCAACAGCATCTTGCTCTGGTATCAACCCTCGCCAGTCGCCAAGCCAGACAACTAGAGACCCTAAGAGCAGCAGTATCCCGTCTATCAGTGAACTGCTCTGGTGTATTAGTCTGGAGGATCACCGACTGGACCGCCAAAATGGCGGAAGCCAAATGCAAAGATGGAGTCGAATTAGTGTCACCAATTTTCTATACAAGTCAATATGGATATAAGTTGCAGGTGAGCGAAAAAACATATTATTTTAACTAGTAATCATAATGAAAAATAAGGAACAGATTTATTCTTGCACTACTCTTACCATTTAAGAAAGTGTGCCTAGAGAGAAGAATGGTGACTTAGACTTGAAACATGTACAGTTAAAATAATGTAGACAAGAAAATGTAGATTGCAAAAAATAGACTACCTATGTTCTATTAGAACTAAAGAAAAAAAGAGTGATAACTGCTAAGTTTTAAATGTTTACCACGGACAGCTAATATTAAAATCCCTTTGTTAGTAAACAATACGGCAAAATTTATAATTATCCTCATGATCTTATTATAATATCCTCTGAGTAACCACACGTTACTACAAGCTTGGGACTAAATTAGCCTGTTACTCACGACAACTGTTGCACGTGTCATGACTAATATAATAAAGATATTGACGATTTGATCTTTTATTACGCCGTTCTTGTAGCAATGAAATGCTTATTAAGAAACTAGGCACTTTCTCTTAATAAAAAAAATATTATTTTTTGAGCTACCATAAAAACAAAAATCGACATTTAACATTTTAGAGCGTGGAAGCACTTGTGATTTTCTATCGAACAACTATCAGACTACAGTATAACTATCTCACTTACTTCCACAGTAGTCAAACTATCGTCCCAAAGTTCGTGGAGGTCACGACCCTCAGTAATGAGGATGAAGATAACATTCCGGCCCATATTCGAAAATAAATTAGACTATAAATTATTTTGATTAGAAAATAAATTTTATAAGAGAGGTAAGGCACAGCAGATAATCCGCTCAAATCGGAGCAGCCCGTCTGGGGAAGGACCTCCATCTTACAGAAGATCGTAGCCAAATAGCATTGGTCTCGGCCATGTTGTGTTCCTACGGTGAGTAAGGTCTCCAGAGCTCCACTTGGGGGGTTGGGAGGGTTGGCAGCGCGTGAGTGATACCCCCGGTATTGCTTACGTCTATAGGCTACGGTGACGGCTTACCATCAGGCCGACCGTATGCTTGTTTGCCACCTGTGTGGTATAAAAAAAAGACTAGTTTTTTCAAGAAGCTAAAGATTTTTTTCACTTCCAGGCTTCACTATTCTTGAACGGCAATGGAGCAGGAGAGGCCACTCACATGTCAGTCTACATCAAGATACTGCCAGGCGAATACGACGCCATCTTACGCTGGCCCTTCGCACACTCCGTGGCATTTACACTCTTCGATCAAAGTGCCAACCCTGACAGAGCCTGCAACATAGTCGAGAGTTTTGTCCCAGACCCAACATGGAAAAATTTCCAAAGACCATCGAAGGAACCTGACGCGCTAGGATTTGGTTTCCCCAGGTTCGTGTCCCATGAAATGTTGAAGAAGAGGAATTTTATTAAGGATGATGTCATGTTTTTAAGGGTTAAAGTTGATCCAAGTAAAATTGTAGCTGTATAGTTAAGTTTAATGGCTTGAGAGGGGATTTTTCAATATTGATTTGGCATTGGAGGCGAGTGAAGATGACCCAAGAAGACCTCGAGCTTCTCAATGCTTCTGTTGACATGCGAAGCCGTTAGTGTCCGTTGACGACAGATGACACTAGGTCAAATGAGTGACCGTCAGTTATCGTGAAAACACAGTTCATAAACAACAACAATAATTGTGGGAACAACAATGGTTTGAGGATTCAATGTCATATCAATCTTGGACAAATCATGGACCCCATCTATGGACGTTAGATATAGCTTATGAAACTAAAGATAATTTTAAGTGCATACAGGTATGTGTAAACAGCAGGTTCTGTTTATTCGGAGGATTTCAAGATAATCTGCATTTATTTGTATCACTGCCAGACTTATTTCGTGAGTCTTTAAATTTAGCTGATATTTTTTGTCTTTAGTTATTTTAATAAGGTTTCCTCACTTATGGATAGCTCATTCGTTTAACCAATTCACAGATTTTGTATGGTTTTAACAGTTTTTATGTGATACAGACTAAACAAATATTAAAAAGCCGTTATTTGGTGATTTTATCATTACCGTCATATATTTCGCTGTTTACACAAAACATTTCAATTCGACGGCGCACAAATTGGTAAAAGTCAGTTGTTATTTAGTATTAAGTAATTTAAAAAGTCATAGGTTATTTTGTATATAGATTTATTTAAGTTTGTATAAACTGTACAGTTTTAGTTTTAGTGAGCGCATACGCTGAATGTTATCCTTTCACTAAAGATCTCTTATTCTATTGCCGGCAGAAGAACGTAACACACGAACATTGTTTCAAAGTTTTCGATTTGATTTTCAGAAACCGAAAAATAACATACATTATGTAAATATGTATCTATATTTTATTATTAAACTTATTATAGTCGATACCTTGTATCGTCGTCTGTAAGTGAAGTTTTTCATCCACATAAAAATTACCTATCATTATTTCTTGTGCCATATTTAAAATTGGACTTAAATATACACACATTTTTATAGGGTACTGCAAAAATTGTGTGTAGAATACTAAATAAACTAGTTCAAATGCGTTTTTGGCTGCCTTGAGCAAATTATATCGAAGGCTTTTTGAAAAATGCTTTGGACGACATAAAAATAAAAATAAATGTAATTGACCTTACACCCGCCGCAGTGACACGGTGGGCGCCATTTAAGATTACGGCGATACACCGTTTCTTTGCCTAATAGTTTATTCTAGCCCACCTTTTTCTTGCCATATTTTTCTACCTTAACTTTGAGACATGTTTGGCATAGTTATATCGGCAGATCTTTGTATATATCTCTGTTTTTTAAATCAAATTTAATGTTTGTTGTACTGTACATATATTAGAATCTAAATTTTACTTAAACCTCTCATACTTCTGTGTGTAAGAAGCTGGAGTTAGACCAAAGTGTTTTGATTGCTTTGCGCAAAAGTGACGAGTGTATTTTGTAAATTTTTTCGGCAAAGCTAATCGAAATAAATGTATAACACGGCTAAAGCTGTAATAAATATATATTATACATATGTTAGACATATATCTTCAACTTGGTCTCGCGTGTGCTTTTCATATGTAGATATTTTTTTGTAAGATTTTCGAGTACCTTTATAATTGTATTAATTAAGAATTACCAATGTTTTTTTAATAATAGATATTATGTATTCTCTATACGTATTATTAATAGATTCTCGAATAATAATGTGAAATTATGACAAATTAGATTTCAGATCTCTCTAAAACGCTTGCTTAATTCTATTAATCTCAACTGAAATGTTACATTCCAGATAAAAACATTATTTTTAGTCCGGCTTTCAATATCTGTATTAAGTTTTACTTAGCAGCGACATTCGGTTGAAACGGAGATTTATTTTTTTGGAAAAATAGTCGTTTAAATTGAAACATTAAAGGAAGTTATCCACGAGAAATGGGACTGATCGCAAAAGGCTCATTCATTAATTACGTCATACAAATTAAAAAATTTGACCCTCTTGTCACACATGG
Organism: Endotricha flammealis; assembly: GCA_905163395.2. NCBI lineage: Eukaryota > Metazoa > Arthropoda > Insecta > Lepidoptera > Pyralidae > Endotricha > Endotricha flammealis. The sequence continues at coordinate 1,372,661 of LR990857.1, read as the reverse complement.
TCACATTTAGCTGTACCCTATTGGTGTAATAACACACATTTAGCAATTTTGAAAGTAAAAATCAAACACCAATTAATTAAAACTTTCCCAGAAAATAGTATGAAAATTGGGAACGACAGCACCCAAACACATTTGGGTATTTAGAAAATACAAACTTTTTTTACAATTAATTAAGTTTTAACAGTCACAAAACGTGTAATGAAATGGAACTGACGAGACTCCCGATCATCCGCATAATGCAGCTGCTAAGTATATTGATGTGTATAGTACATATTTTAAATCTAGCTAGCGTAGTCTAGATTATAGGTACCTAATCATAGGGAGAAAGAGACTAACAAAGTTTAGGTAAGGATACAATTAAGTTAGTTTATCGTAGATTCTGTGGATCGTCTAGATTTAAGTGAAAAATGTACATGATTAGAATTTACAATGAAAATATATATTTTCTTTCTTATAAACAAGTTTTTTATTAATCATTCATCATATTAATCCATAATCATCCCACTGCAGGGATACGGGTCTCCCATCAATCGAAGGGGATTATAGCGTACTCTGCCACGCTGCTCTAATGCGGATTGGCAGAGGCCTGTGTTTTTAAGCCTCCTGAAGGCTACCAACTTGGCTTAATAACTGTCGTCCATAGACAACAGGCGGGACCGAGCGATGTGTAACGAAATCCCTTCAAACACTGACTAGGGTCGACGTTACGTGACTTGCGTAGAGTGCGACGCCATCGAGCTCCTCAGTCAATAAATTCACTAATCCACGACCATAGTGGTCATGGCTTTTCATATATTATATATAAATTATGACTATCATAAATCTATTGTTGACCATACCTTATTAGACTACCAGAGAGAATGATAAAAGTGAAACAACTAGTTCTTGTAAACAATTCTTATTATTTATTACTGTGATATTTGTAAAAATATTTTGTACTTACAAGGTAAATTATAAATTAAACTTAGCTAATTACAAATTTTGTGAGCTGCCCGTCCCTGACTGGCTGAATGTGGAGGTATTCAAATTTTGTGTTGGTGCAGTCTTTCGTGCCATCTGGAAGTTAAAACTTATTTTTAACTAGATTTTATCCGCAGCTTCGCTCGCGGTTAATTTTGACATAGATCTCGTTTGATAACAAAACATCCCATAGCGCGACTTGTGGCGCCATCTGTGGGCCGATAGCCCATCCCATACAGCGCCCTCTATAGTAAAAAAAAACGTGTGGCACTCGGGGACTGCCGCGGTAAAGCTATTGCATAGTCGCGGGCTCGAACTTACTCGTGGACGCGGCCAATAAGCACGCTGTCTTACCTAGCATCGTGTCTAAAAGAGATAAAATCAGTTATGAGCAGTTAGCAGCTAGTCTACACGCATACGTCTAGTCCCACGCACACAAACCGAAGTCTGCCGAACTGAAACGACGTTAGACGATGCACGGCTTTCAACGCCGCGCGGAGTGGGGGGTGTTAGTTTTTATTTTCGTTACGGAATTTCTTGATTCGGTCGCCGCGCTCAAAGCCCGCGATAAAAGCTATGCAAATAGCTTAAAAATATTTTACCATTGGAATGACATACTTTCATGGGATAAAAACTATATATGGGGCTCTGTACCCCTGTATAAGTTTTTTGTAATATGGTCAGAAAGTCGCCTTCATGTACAATCGCTTTACACATTTATTTTATACTTCAAATAAAATACTTAAAATAAAATAAAATGTTTTTATATATTTAGGTGTCTGTAACTCCAAATTGGTGACATCTTTTGTATGAATTAGAAAAAATAAATTTAAATTATCTGCGAGTCTGTTTGTACAGAATATTATTAAAAACTAGCCTTTCCCCGCGGCTTCGCTCGCGTTAATTTTATGACATAGATCTCGTTTGACAACAAAACAACCCATAGCGCGACTTGTGGGGCCATCTGTAGGCCGATACAGCGCCCTCTATAGTAGTAAAATTATTTTCCCATTGGAATGACATACTTTCACGGGATAAAAAGTAGCCTATGTTGGGCTCTGTACCCCTAACAATATGTATGAAAATTTTCATAATGATTGGCTGCTTAGTCAAGCTGTGAAGGAATAACAAATAAACAAACAAACTCACTTTCTCATTTATAATATTAGTAAGGATTCATACCATTTGTATTCTAAGAAGGTCATCCATGGCGGAAGGCAACAAGGGTTTTACAGAATTAATCTCCATCATAGTAAGATGATCAAGCCGGCCATAACTGCCTCCAGATTTCATCAAAGCATCCATTGAAGTCCGAAGTTTAGACATTCGGATGTCCCATATATCCTTGATTATTGTTTTAATTTCAGAAGCATTGGGAATGTCTTCTAATGCAACTCCTAGTATCAGTTTGGCTTCTACCATGTAATGCTCATTGGGCATTTTTGTGAAAAATCTGAAAGAAAAAAAAAACTGGTACTAGATTGCTGATAAATGTACTTATATACTTTTTTTTGTAAATAAATAATTATTACACATAGAAAAAACCCAGACCAAGAAGGCAAACACATGTCAGTTCATGTCAATTCCACATATCAGTTAGTAAGAACTTTTTTTTTATGTTATGGCTAACGTTCCACGACATCTATATATTGAAGATGTATTACAACCGGTTGTGGAATTTTGATTCCACATTAAGTCTCAACCAATCTCTTATTTTAGTTTGACTGAATGCTATAATTTAATAGTCCAATAACTTTAAACGATTATGGGGAAACTCACAACAGAATACAGTCAGTGTCACTTCAAAGACAGTAGTTTTACATTTTTATCACAAAAAGTGACCTATGGTAAAGCCCATCACTGCAACATGCACTTTTTTGTTGAATTATTGCAAAAAAATTCAAAAATGTCCATCCAACTAAATGAGACCATGGATCTGTACTCCAGTATGTTGAAGGTACTTGTATGGTATTGCTCCTACTTCAAAATTAACAACAACCTCGAAAGGTGAGACACACATTTTGTATGTGTGTCTCACCTTTCGAGGAACCATTTTTATCTGATAATTGACAAAGTGCCCTTGCAGGGCTCATGTCAAGGAGCTACTTTTAGATGTAAGACCAAATTGTATTTACCACATGAAGCAATAAATAAATGAATATGAATATATGAAGTTACTTATTTACTTTGGTATGTCATATGGAGACTTTCTAATACTTTGAAGAGACAAGACATATAAAACCTGTTATTCTTAACTTGACCAATGTAGTAAACAATCTTAGCGTGTCTTTTTATTTATTTATCCACGTGTAAAATCGATAAATCGCCAGAATCATAAGTGTTGTGTTAAATGCCATTTCTAACTATATTATTATTATTTGGGTATGAATGATAATTTTAATTGCCTATTTTCTGTAAAAAGACGTGCTAAGATTGTTTACTACATTGGTCAAGTTAAGAAAAGCAGGGTTTAGGTATAAGTCATTGCTTTATTGGTCAGTTACTTTTTCTTTATATTCATATTTAGGTAGATACTTAGTAGAAAGAAAACACAAACAATGCAACTGTCTGCTCAAACAATATATAAATCTGATAAGAAACACATAAATGCACATACCTTGATCTTTTCTCTTCCTCTTTAATATTCTCCAAGTTATCCACTTCCATCCATTCTGGAGGCACTATACGACATTTCTGTTTCTGTTTTAGCATTATAGCTAACCACAAAGGCACGTTCAATGGTAAACCAGCGCGAAATGGACCGAATTCACCACATATTAAGTAAATCTTGTCGTAAGAAAAATTTGGTATTATACTAACGATTCTGTTCTCACCAATAAATTCTATTTCATATGGATCCATTGTTGTATTGTATTTCACATCAGTGTTTTAAATAAATCTCAATTTACATTAAAAACGAATTTATACATTTAGAATTACATTTAGGTAGAAAACAAAATAACTTTTTGACATGAACGCAAGTGTCAAAAAGTGGCGCGAAAGAACAGGATACAGATAATGTCAGAAATTATAATCTATCGAATATAAAAAAAAAACATTGAAAAAGTTGATATTAGTGTTTAAATAAAATAACAATATTTTCACTGAAATAAATAGGTAACTTTTTTAAATTGGCTGTGTAAAGTGCGTAATTTCTATCAACATTTTAATGAATCAATAACAGCGCCATCTGTACACGGTTATATGAACTTGTAAAATAAAATTTCAACTTTTATTTTACTTTAATATTGTGTGTATAGATGTCGCTGTAATTAATTTAGACCTAAACCTGTGGATGACTTGACTTGTGATCTCAACTTTTCTCAACCTATTTCCTACAACAGACAAGGTTGTAATTAATTAAAGTCATGACATTAAAGTTAACTATTTATAGATACCTGTTAGGTATCTGTTTTTTATTTTTCTATAACAATTTGTTCTAAAAAACAATAACACAAAATGATAATTAATTATGTTTTTTTTTAATACAAAGGGAGGCAGTTTGTATTAAAACTTTAGAGAGATTAAAATAGTTAGCCCTGTCCAAGAATGAAATAGATTGTTTGTACTGACTAAATCAAAATGACACAGATCAACAACAATGTAGTCAGTCGTACAGCTAGAAACGATAAAATATCGAGGCGATCGATGCAAATCGCTTTGGCAAAGTGCAAACTCCTAATTACTAGCAGTAAATAAGGGTGGCCGGTTGACAACGTCTCAGACGGATAATATTTATGGGCAGCCTCGACGCGACGGGGTCCTTTGCCCCCGTTTACCCCCTCTAACATCTGTCATTTGCTAGTTATGTTGATGGCGAGTTCTATAAATTCTTGATTATTGTGCTCATAATTTTACATAATGTCATGAAAATTTCACTTGGAAACTAGTCAAGTGGCAGTTAGTTCACAAACAATTGATTCCAATCAGTTTGTGTTTACGAACGTGCCGATTTTGATAGTACCTACCTACTACATAGTACTTATAATATAAACGGAAAGTTAGATTGAACTCTGATTATGGAATAGACATGTCATGATAATCGAGGTGGTTAAAGCTAGATAAGAAGTCAAAGACTTACTTGTATAGGTCTCCAAATTCATACAACGTCGTGGTACGGTATGTACCTACCTACGACTATTACCTACTTACTTGTTGTAACATAATCTAAGCCTGTGATTAAATTAAAGAATCAAACAAAGTTTAATCTGAAATCGCGACAAATAAATCAGTCTGCACGAAAAACACATTGTCTCTTCACAGACATCTTTCTCCTTAAATCTGCATACAAATTCGTGAGATCGCGCACAAATTCACCGAGTCATTTAAAACCCATTCCGTTTCTAGCGAAAATGCTGTTTTTTGCCCATAAATATGTCGCGAGGTGACACTTGGCGTCGGGCAGCGCCATCTAGCGAGGCGATTTGTACGTTAGTCACGCCGCTCCACGATAGATGGCGTACCACGTCACTCAAAATGTTAAATGCACACAAGTTGAAATTCTTTTGTTTCGAGTTTCTTTTTAGCCCCTCTCTGCCAACCCTACATAATTTATTTGTTTTGTCTCCGAGTAAATTACTGAATTGAATTTAAAGTCGCATAAAGCCGTATAAGAACTTTTTCAATATGAGAATATCCAGAGTCAATGCGTGATTCGGAACTCGGGAAAGTTTTTTGTTGATTGGAGTTCCGAATGTTTCTAAAGAAAAAAAGTTTTTCTTGGCCGCCATTTAGGTTACACCAAATGTTTAGTCTGGGAACTTTAGTATATTTTTTTGACATTAGGTATTTCGTTTTTACCATAACTTATTATAAATCAAATAAGAACGGTCTAGTGTTTAGAGTTATACGCTCTAACTCTAGACCGTTCTTATGTTAATAGGAAGAATGTTTTAGTTTATAATATTTCAGTTCTGTGATCATATCAGTTGAAATTAACAAGTTGACGGGCTGTTTAGCTTGTCGAGCGATTACAGCGTAACAGACTGGATCGACAGTTTGACCAGCGAACGATAAACAATTGTTTGCGAGACTGCCCGACTACACAATCATGTAAACTTGATATTAATTTATTTACAGGCAAGCCAATTGTTTGATTTTGTTAAAACAAAGGTTCACTTTTTATCCTGATTTCTTTTGTGAACAACAACCATGTTCCTAAAATAAATCAAGTGCAACGGTACTGATTCCAAAATATTATTAGCTACCAATTAACTACCTTTTTGGAAAGAGAGTTAATTGATAGCTAATAGCTACCAAAAGAGTCTGGAATACCAAAAGAAATTGGAATGTTGGAGATAACTGGAAGGTACAAAGAACTAGTATTGTATATCAGAACAGTAAATATAGTTAATTAAGGATAAATCGACGATCATGTCGGCTTAATCGTCACCTCGAATATTTTATTCCAATATCTATTTTTTGTTATTGTTTATCTGACATTATAACTAAATAGAACAAGGAACAAGGTTTTAAAATAACAAAATAAAAATAGCAACATTTAAGATTTTTAAATATGGTAGACTACTTTTGGTGCAGATCGTACGTCATAATTTCCTTTAATTCCAACATTCGTTCCATATCATTAAAGCCGTAAGGAGTTGCTATCTGCCAGCTAATTGCCCCTTGTAGGCTGAAGTTTTGGAGATCGAGACTCAACCGATAAGTCGAGTTAAGCGCATTTTACCAGTAATATGTTTCAGGGGTCAACAACAGTTGACTGAAATATTTTAATTAATTTTTAAAAAAATATTTTTTTGTAATCATCGATGTAATGTTATTTATGTAAATCACTTTCAACGACTGACTCATCATAACCTTTATTGTTACCAACAAGTTAACCTAACGTTAATATAATTTTATCTTTTATTTCATAAAAGTGTCTTAGAATAATGATATGTTACAGTTAAATTATTCTCAGTAATGCACGTACTCTGCTCCTGCGGACATGATAAAGAGAAGTAAATGCTTAGAAAAGCAGCTGCTTCCAGAGGAGATACAACTACAGAACTCTGCTCAGCACATCTGGAAGTTCCTAGAAGCAACCGATCTGGACAAATAAATTTAGACACCGAGCACTTTAAGACCAGCAATGGTCGAATGAGTGGTACATTCAAAAAATTCAAGTATTAGTGGCTCATATCGTTTCCTATGCCATAACTGTTAAGTATTATAATATCTGTGGCATAATATATATAATAGACTTAACTGGTCTATCTGTCAAATAAATCCGAAATATAATTAGAAATTAGGCCGAAACAAAAAAAATTAAAATTTTACAATTTATCCATTGGATAGAATAACTAGAACTTGATTAAAAACAATAGTAGAAATGAGATGATATGATTTCTTTATAATATGGATACCAAATGTTTATGGTTTCATAAAAAATAAGTTGCGGAGAGAAAACTTTTGTGCAACTGGCAAAGGTTAAGTGTAATTATAATATTTCACTTAATAACTTAATGTTAAAGCAAGATATCGCTTGAAACACTCCTTGTGAGATTCCACTGTAATTATGAAATTCATAGAAGTTTTTAATGTCACACGGCAGACAAGCCAACAAGCTATCTTCAATATTAGGGGTGCTGCCAATGCGTTGACACAGAAAAGTACAGAATGTGAAACATTATACAGTTACAGTAAACTTAAAATTGAGAATCAAAAAGAAAAAAAACTTTTTCTCTCCCAAAAGTCTGAGAGCTGAACTGCAATGAAACGAGCGGCGATACATTGATATTATACTTTTTTTTTCACTTTCCTCCCCCGTCATTCATTCCTTCATAGGTGAGCTACGCATCCAAGATCTTGTGGTCGTTTATGCCCATGGGCAGCTGCTTACCATCAGATCCGCTAGCTAGTTGGTTCTCCTCTGTCATAAAAAAAGATACTTTAATCACAAATTTAATCAAACTTCAATTAAATTATAACCCGTCATGGTTGGAACTCTTTGAAATAATGTTATGGGTTTGAGTAGCAAAAATTAATCGCCCACAAGTTGTGCGATTCACAATGAATTATTGATTCGGAATCGTCGCCTAACTCTGCACATTTGATTTGGTCGGTTAAATTTTAATGGTTAATTTAATAAGTAATATGTGGCAGCAACTTCAGAGTTTTATCAAAATACTACTACGCGCAACTTCGATTGCGCGTGTCCTGCTTTCTCGTGGCAATTTCGAAAAATCCTTTCTTAACGGATGCCTACGTTTTAGATAACGTGCCAAGTCTACTCGAGCCGACTGGTATTGCAAGAGACGATGGCAAGAGACCGGACGGTATGAGTTTGATTCCATGGAAGATGGGCCGGGTGCTGGTATGGGATGCAACCTGTTCAGACACACTGGCCCCTTCCCATCTACATGGAACCAACAACAGAGCTGGTGCGGCTTGTGAAGCGGCTGAAAAAGCTAAAGCTTGTAAATACAGGGGTCTAGGCTCCGAATATGATTTTGTCCCATTCGGTGTCGAGACCCTTGGTCCGTGGGGTCCTTGTGCTATAAGACTTTTTAAGGAAATTGCAAAAAGGTTAGTCGACATCACAGGAGACCGAAGAGCTGGCAGCTACCTCGGACAAAGAATTAGTTTAGCTATTCAAAGGGGGAACGCTGCCATTATCTTCGGAACCTTGCCTAAAGGGACTCCTTTTAATAATATATTTTAGTTATTTTTTTTTTTGAAGGTTTTTAGTTTTAGGTTCATTATAATTTGTTCATAATAATATGTTTAGTTCGTTTTAGATTACGATAAATAAATATAAATATTCTTTGTTGCATCACACAACGCCATCTAGTCCCAAACTAAGCATCTAATTAAGCTGTATGGGTACTAGATTGCTGATAAATATACGTAAATAAATACTTATTATATATAGAAAACATCCAGAACAAGGCAAACAGACATATTCATGCACATAAATGTTTGCCTTGCGCAGGATACGAATAGTAATCTGCGCTGTGCGTTTATACGTCAGTCATTCAGGACAAAGATTATTTATTTTTATTATTATTATTATTATAAATTATACTAGCTGTTACCCGCGGCTCCACCCGCGTGTCAAGGGAAAATGTCTATATTTTTTCCATGGGAATCTCTTTATCCCATGGGAAAAAAGAAGCCTATAAACGATCCCCTATAAAAAATGATATCAATCCGTTCATTACTTTCGACGTGAAGGGAGAACAAACAAACACATTTTCACATTTATAATATAAGTATGGATTGGTTTAAATAAAACTTTGTTGCTTGCTCAAACAGCAGGACATACAATAAAGTGTTTTCCTGAATATTTATAAACAAAATCTACATAGCGTAATAAAAAGGTAGGTAAAGTTTATGAGTTTGTAGGGGGGGGGAAATATCTGGAACTATATAACCGATTTTGAAAATTGATTTGCCAATTAAAAGCCACTTAATTTAGGAGTGTCATAGGCTGTAGACCTGAAAAAGTTCACGCGAGCAAAGCCGCGAGCAACAGCTAATATAATATCAAACACAAGAGCGAGCCTTTGATAAAATATTTTTATTGAAAACAGAAATCTCATTTCCAAGATCCTGATCCTAAACGACATAACTTAACGCCATCCAAAGATCGACGGGGGGTAACAGCGCTTAACTTACAAATTAACGTCCCCACCGTCAGTTATCTTCATAACGTTCGTTTCAATAACGTCAAATATCTAACTCGTATTCAAACCGAGGAATTTTTGCTTGTGGTACAAGTCAAATATCTGATTTATCCAGCACTCAAGTTATCACACTTGACATGTAAATCCTACTAATATTATAAAGGCGAAAGTTATGCGTATGTTTGTTACTTCTTTACGCTCAAATAGCTGGGCCAATTTTTATGATATTTGGTATGTGGGTAGCTCACACCTTGGATTAACACATAGGGTACTTTTTAACCCGAAATGTAATTCCCGTAGGATTTGATCAAAAGTCTGATATCAGATGGCGGTGCTGTGCATAAATAAATACACGCATGCGGGTTTCACTATCATCATCATCATCTCAGCCACAAGAAGTCCACTGCTGGACATAGGCCTCCCCAAACGCCTACCGTAGCCAGGAATAGCGGAGCTGCCGGGTACCGGGGGCCTGGGCCCTTTGGTCTTGAACATTTGGGGGGGGGGGGGGGGTGCCAACACTCGCCACGCTTGGCAGGCGGGTTGGCGAGCGCAGTTAAGTTGGTAGTCCAGTCCAATTGTACAAGAATGCTGCTGCCCATTCTTTTCTTAATATACGGTACGGGTTTCACTATTAATAAATAATTTTTACACAATTCACACAGCGTCAATTGGTCCCAAAGTAAGGTAGGCTTATCCCGCTTGTATTATGAGTACCATACGATACATTATTGTAAATTGTATACCTACTTATAATACATAGGAAGCACGCAGACTCGAGAACAATCACTAATGCTATCACACAAATAGTTTTCCCGAAATGGAATCGAACCCACGCTATCTAGTGAAGCAGGTGGGATCGCTACCGGGCTGTAAAAAGTGTGTTTCATACGTAACATAATAATGGAAAAATATAAAATGGAATTGATTAGCTAGTCATAAAAAAGACTGGACGTTTGTTAATTGATCTTAGAATGCCAAGATGTCCAATAATTTTTTTTTAATTCTATTTTATAGCAAAATCCACAATTCTTTAATCTACTTTAACAAAGTTAATTTTTTTATAAATAAATCTGTAAAATGACAATAATTTTATTTAATTAATACGCCCTATTGAACTTATTGTACCAAACACCAATCCACGTCACACGTCCAAATCATCCTATCACACGAAGTCGTGACGGACACCCGTCCCTTCATACGTGACCTGGGAACCGAACCTAACACCCACGATAAATCGCTAACATCGTTCCAAACAACCATTTTACGTCGACCCTTTATGTTGGTCTACGAACCCCCTCGAGCTACCACAAACTGTTCTACCGTAGGGGGGGAGGGAAGATCATATTACATCGGCTACGAGATATGGTTTCGTCATTATTGAACGCTGTTATTGCTATTATAAATAAGGATCATACTATTGTGGTGATATTAAAATGTTTTGTTTTGTTTCTGGGCGTTCGTAGAGGGGCTACGGCGTAGAGCTACGCGCTCTACGGCGTCCCTACGACACGTAGCAAGTGTTGCTACGAACTCTTACTTATTCATTTATGTATAAAATTATATACCTAACTTAAAATAACTAAAATACTTGAACGATTTTTACATGTAAGAATATTTTTATTTCAATAAAAAATAAACAAAATAAAAATAAAAACAGAATACGTAATTTATAGCTATAATTTGTGCTATTTATTAGTACAGTCAAATGCAAAAGGTAACCAGGACCATAAATAAATATAGGTACTTAATTCAAGTTTTTTAAGTATTGCATGAAGGTATTTTCTCGAATATTTTTTAATGTAATTACAAAGTTTCATATTGATGCTTACATTATTAGGATAAAAAATTATTTATTCATATTTACTTTATTGAAATATCTGGGTACAAAAAGCGGACTTGACGCTAAAATCATTATTTACCAATCAACCTTTGGGAAGTGCAGATGTTCACGAACGCGGTGTTAAAATAAATGATATACTTACAATAATAAATAGATGTTATAATTGTTGACAGTTCTACCAAGTACGCGCCAAAATTTTTCTAAAACAATTGAAAATATATTGTCGTTATGCACTGAGTAATAAGTGTCAGTTTCGAACATAGTTTTAAGACTGTGCGAGCCAGTGTTACGGCGGCTAGTATGCTGGATTTTTACACATACAAAACCTAGATAAAAATAAAACATTGTGTCCTACATCCCTAATGAATCTTAACGGGAGGATTTACATGCATAAATCTCAACGTACCTTTGGTTATATTTCTTCTGGTACACCTGGATAATACCCTGTTTTTCACCTGATGATTAGCGTGTCCTCACAAAGCTAGATAATTAAAGTAATGTCCCTTTTGTAGATGTTTTTACTTTAAAGATGTGAGGGTGAAAAATGTTTCGAGCTTTAAATGAAATTTAAGGTTTTTTGTACATAAACATGTATATCGAAGGAAGCTTCGATATACATGTTTATGTACAAAAAACCTATTTGTTATATTTGTTATATTAAAATGAGTGTTTATAAATTTCGTTATGGTTTATTTATTAAGCAAAAAGATTTGGTTATTTGACTTACTGAATTGTCATAAAGTTATTATTTTCCGAAAATTATAGCTGCTAATAGGTATAAATTTAAAAAATGTATTACAAAATGTTTGCTTTGTTGCTCATGTTATTCTAATTAAAATATATTTAAAACCTTTTGAAGCCTTTGACCTATGTTTTCCAATAGTTCCTTTGAAGGAAATACTGAAAGTCTACTTTCAAGTTTTCCTTACATAAATTAACGTAAAATTACTTACCTGTATAACCAAAAATAATAACCATGAAATATTTCCCATTATCTTTAATTAATAAACAAAATGACAATTCGTTATAATGAAAAACTAAAAAAAATTTCAACGCCCCAAGTTTTGCTTCAAAACAAAACGCTTCGACATCCGTCGTCAGCGGGGGCGTCTCGGCCAAAAGGGGGTAGCTCGCAAAACTATAAATTGTCCTTTAATTACCCCCGGGCAGCGTCACATCATGGATCTAGACAGTTTTATGACGATTTACGGCACATTTCGATGCGGAGACCGGCCCGCTTAGGGATTCGAACCGACCAAGAGTACAGACCTTCCAACACCCCCCTTTTAATACCGTCTTTAAGACGAGTGAGGGGTTACGCGGATCAACTTGAGAGTTCTTGTTTCATTGGTCGGTATACGTCACCTTTTAGACTGGGGGGGTTTTAAGGCCTCAAGTTCTTTATGGTAATGAAATCTGAGCAGGGTGACTGTGAGGTGATGCTTGGAGTTTTTGTTGTATACCCCCTTATTTATTGTACGTTTGAGGGTGGGTGAAGTTTCCCGAATAGAACGTGTACCGACATGTTCAATGTTCGGTTTTGATTATACAGAGTATGGAATTCGTTTTGCCTTTCCGGCGAAGTGATTTTATCAAGATTCTACAATTCCAGTAACAATTTTTGTTTAAAATAACAATTTCACCAGCAACCATTCTTAATTTATATTTTTCTTTTAATGTACAAAGAAGAAAATGAAATTTATATAAAATCCGTATGAAATTGGAAAAAAAAAAAATGGTGGATCAAATTGGTTTATAATTATTATTTATTGTAATTAAAACGACATTAAATATTATATTTTCAATTTCATGCCAGTTACAACCAAAACTAGTTTCTTTATTTGTCGAGTAGTTCTCGGAATACAATCTAGATGTCGCCTATGCATACTTTAACTCAGAGTTCCAAAACAATAGTGGTTGTAGTCAAATCTTGTAAATGTATAGCCTAACCCCTGCTCTACAGTCTCGCGAAGTTGATCGAAAACGACTCTTCGCCATACTTCGTCTCTCCTTCTCCATTCTTCTTACTTCGCTTCGGTCAACTTCAAGTAAAAGTTTGAAACTGGGATAAGTTTTAAAATTACCTATAATACCAAAACATATATTTTTAGACAAGAAAACCCAAAAATACAAAGGTAAAATTCAAATAATTGATACCAGCTCAACAAAATCCACTTGCAATCATAACCGTTTAACTGCCAATTTTATTTGTCGATACAGTTCGATTCGAATGAGAGTTTATAAGCAATAAAGGCACAAACAGACGTTTCGGTGTTACATAAAATCAAATCAACAGTTATCCTGCGCCTACATCACAATCAGGTTTAATCGCGTATGTGACAAGTTGGCTCGTTCCAAACCCCGTCCAGATAACGGTGGACCATTGGAATTGTACGGGTGTTCCCTCTGTTACCCGTTTATCCCTATGATAGAAGGGTGCGGGGAAGTTCTATGATAGCTGGCGAGCGGGTAGCACGCGCTTCGGGCTCTCTCAGTCGATATCGCCTTGACTGACGGACAAGTATGCATTCAAATGGGTTACTTTACTTTACCACCCCTCAGAATAAACATCGCGCCCGGTTTTGGATCCGCCAATTTGGTACAGAATTTGTTGTGGAATGTCGAAATGCTTTTTGAGGGTTAAATTGCATTTAATTTGCACTAAACAACGTCGCTTTTGATGGAATTGGCTACGAAGTGGATACGTAATGGTTGTTTAGAATGAAGCCGGAGTGTTCTGTTTGTTAAATATTTTTAACAAACAGACTAACAGAGGAGATAATTTCATAAATATATTAAGATATCAAATAGAATTAAAAACATATGTTAACATAAAAATTATACGAATTTAAAGATATAAGGAACAGTTGCACAAGAGGCTTGATGTTATGAATTGAAGTTTTTGATAAATTCATACAAATATAGGAGACTAATTATAATATTAAGATTTAATATACTTCGCATAGGTATATTGAAAGGTTTTTTTTTGTAATATGGATAAATAAGTATTTACAAAGAGATACGAGTGTAAACTAAGATTATCGACTAACCGTTAGGACCGTTCATAATCATAACAAAATAAAATAAAATAAAAACTAACAATAATAAAAAAATCAATAAAATATAATGCTAACCGCCGACGATAAATGTAGCCAACCCAGCCTTTTTCACTTTTTACACGATTGTTTAATCTTACAAACAGAACAAAGCCACCTTTAAAAGATATTAAATAATTTTCACCCCCAAAACCATAGATGTGCTTAACCTAATATTATAATGCGTTTTATGTTCTTTATTGCACGTGCTATGCAGCTAATGGGTGCATGGGGTTGCTTCAAGAAGTGTGTGGTTTTTATAGGGTTGATACACCCCCTGACTTATGCTTCTTAGGGTTGATAATTGAAGTTATGGTGTTGAGGTAGTTTATGTACAACCACAAATAAAACTGTGGGTTTGTTGTGTTCGTTTATCGAAATGAAGAAAAAAATTTAATTAAAGATTAGACTTGGAAAATGAAAAGAATGATAATAAAATTACTTCGTGGATAAATAAACTTCTCAGATGTCGAAAAAACAAAATACCATTACGACCTGTAGTCACTAAATTTTTCCTTATCGAGAGGACACGAGTTCGAATCCCATAATATTTTTTTAAATAAGGTTTATTGCTCAAAGCACCTATGAAAATAAAATATTTCATTACTGGCTTTTACTTTATCACATACTAGCACATATTTCACTGACAACAAATTTCCTACCTGTACCAATTAGTGAGTAGGTATTTATTGAATAATCAAATCCTCTATGACGTAATAAACCATAAATTTAGATAGATGACGCCACTATACCCTCGGAAACAGTAAAACTTCACGACACTCCACCATAACCCCTTGTTTTAAGCAGAATCGCGCTTTTAACGTTAATATTAACGGAATTAAGTGCATACGCGTCGACCATTGCCGTACGAAGCAATTAGACATATAAATAAATTCGTTTTACAGTCGACAGATGGCGCGAACGCGCAGCCATCTTTGTGCCGTATTCATAGGTGATCTAATTAGGGCGCAATGGTTCCGTATTTGTTTTTGCATAATAACTGTGGTTAATTTTGTAAAAGTTATGGTAATGAGATGTTTTAGTTTATTGAGCTTAATATAATGTGTTAAGAGGGTGAGGATATGCTACGTAAATTCACGTATTTAACACAGTAATATGAATTAGTTATATAAGTATTTGTTTTGATTTAAAGTAATAATACTAAGAAGGAAGTGTAAATAAAAAATAATATAAGCGTTAACATTGAATCTAGTGATCTTATTCGGGTTTGAAATCAGATGAATTTTCAACTTTATCTAGTGTTATTTGTTACTATTATTGATTGAATAATTATGCACTACAATAATATTGCAATAACGTATGAAATGAAAAGAAATCATTGTGGAAATAAAATGGTAATTTTTTAAGTCGACATACAGATCTCTTTTGTTGTTAATGTTATCTATGTAAATAACTAACTTTAAAAGCTACCACAACTGTGGAACAAAGCAAAAGTGGTCAACTCAAAAAGTGCCTGGTATTTTTTAACTCGTCGTCTTATAATTGCCATCCTATCTTAGTTCTAATAGCACATAGAAAATGCAAGACTAAGTATACACAGAGATCTAAACAATTAGGCAAAAGACAAACAAATCCGTAAATCGGACGAGGCAATAACAATTCGAGCAATAAGTAAAACCCTACACATTAGCTCCCTAATTTCCAATTAGCAAGCAGGTAGCGTAAAAAGACGCCATTACAGAGACAACGATTCTCGTTTTCCCGCCAAAAGGTCGGCGGCCATCTTGCCCAGTCACGTGGTACGGATTCGGATATGCCCCGCGTGCGAATTATAGTCGATGGCTGCATATGTGATCTTGTTTATTGAATTAATTTTGGTAATCTCTTCTAACGATTTTCTGTTGTGTTTTTCTCGAAGTTGGCTCTAATGGTAGAGTTTTTGGGAAACATGTCTGTTCTGTTAGTTTTGGTTTTAATAATAACTTTGTTAGAATGTAAAACGTCCAAACTAGTGGTGGCGTCGGGAATCGGGTCACTGAGTTTCCTCTAATATTGGTCTAAGGTTGAGCACAGCGATGGTTGGTTCTTGCGTCAACTCGTGAACAGGTGCCGCCGCCTGGGGGCTGGTCTGCTATTCTTATCGGTACTGATTTTTATTTATTTTATTATGATTTTAAATATTACATAACACTATTATATGGCGCTCCTCCGATTTTTATTGTTGTATATTTATTTTTTGAAAATCGGAAATAAGATGTAAAATATCTCACTGACAAAAAAGGCTGTAACCGATTTTCTTTTAAACAAACTCAAGTTTCGTCGAAGTAATTTTGTTTCAACGTCATGTTACCTGTTAATTTACTGATTTAGGTATTTAAGCTTATAAAAAAGTAATAATAACTTGTAAGCCAACCTAATTAACCGGTGACAAGTCGGAAACACTAAAAAGCACCATTAGCAAGCCAGACAACATAATACTTTGACAAAATTGCAATAGCGAAAAGGGACATCACATTCACGGTAATTAGAAAAGTTTGATACGTTTTGCAAAGGAGAATGAGTGTTTTGTGGCGTCCCGTGCTGGCTGGTAACCGGTCGTGGGCCGGAATCGCTTCGGAAAGTAAAGCATTGTTGGTAATGACGGACAGAGTTCACTTAAAATAAATGGTAATTAGGGTGAAGGAAAAAACATAGACAGAATAAAAAATAAACATTTTATTTTGCAAGTATAAAAAAAATATTTTTATGTTACAAAGGCTTGCAAAAAAGGCTATATGCACTATCTGTTGAGTTTCTTGCGGCACTTATTTTCAACATTCACGTCAAAGTAAACTTGCAAAATATTTTATTTTACTATGAACGTTACTGACTAGTAAACCAGCCCATTTGAATTAATTCTTATTCACTGGAAAGCTTGATAAAAAATTATTTTTTAATCATATAAGACGATAATCGATTTTTTTATTACTAAAATATTATTTAGAAATAAAAAATCGATTTGCATCTATTTTTCTGTATGGTTAAAAAGTAAATTATCTATCAATTGATAACAAAATAATACAATGATTTAATAGTAACAACACCATTTAAACTTTAGCATGTTTACCCAAAAATAATCAAGATTGTCACTTTCCGTGTGTTAGTTAACTAGTTGAGAGCTGATGGGTCCACCGTCCAATCCGGATGTTTTATTCTTCACACACAACAGTTAATTGCGGGACCCTTGTCCGGCCTAGTTCTAAACGACAATTTATTTTGAGTACGCCCCACTATCATACAGGATGTTTACTATTCGTGTGTCCTAAACATATTATTATTTTGGTCTTCAAAATACTAGCGACTTGCAAAGTTGAAGCGTGTGTTTTTGTAGCTGTTTACTGTAACAATATGTGACTTTAAAATTAATAATTTATTTTATTTTTATTTTTATACCACAAAGTTGCCTGATGGTAAGCATCACCGTAGCCTATAGACGCTTGCAATACCGGGGATATCACTCACGCGTTGCCAACCCTCCCAACCCCCTAAGTGGATCTGTTCAATCCAATGTGATCCAATCAATAATCTATTTTATTTGCAATACACTACAAAGTCATTATATGCGTATTATGAGTAACTTAAAAAACTTAAAAATTAATTACATCAAAACTAAAGTAATATTAAAGATTTTACAGAATACTTAGATCTGTGTGATTTTGGGTTTGGAGAGATACGGTCCTAAATATTATACTTTTCTTAATATTTTTTTTTTTAGTTTTTATCATACCGTGTCATAAACGCGGAACAAGAAAAATAAGTTAGCGAATTATCATAGTTTTGTGTTATTCTCGGATAGTGATATCATTGGATACTTGTAGCAGGTTCAATTCCTAATATAAGATTATATTTTCTGTTAATATTAAAAAAGTACCTCTATTACTTACGTCTATGTAAATAGGTGAGAAAATAAGGTGAGCAGATGTTTGTTAATACAGACGGTAATGATCCCCGAATACATACTGATATGGGCCGTGCGAGGCGTAGTAATTGTATGTTAGCTTGGGATCTGATTACAGAAAGAAATGAACATATGAAAAATATGGGTTTAGGTTACCTGAGGAATATATTATTATGTAATGTATGTTAAGGGTGACCATAATGAAAAGAGTAAGACTAAACTGTGTTCGCGGAATCGGATACCTTTATATTTTAAATAAACTAGAGTTGCTGTCTCGTGGGGTATTGTAGTATGGCTTTTCCAGGAGAATAAGAGTTTTTAGAATGTGTTAATCCAGGTCATAAACAATTTCTGTGAGTTGAGTGATAAAAAAAAACATGTTGATAAGGATTAAGGTTTTTTTTTGTACACAAATTCATAAATTATATTTTTTAATGAAAAATTGGTTGTATTAAAAAAAAACATTTAAGTGGATTTTTTAAATATATTTTTTGTACGTAATTCATACTAATGTAATATTATTTAAGATAATTATTGTCGGCACAGTATCGACTCATCCACAGAATACCGACACGAAGCACTCTATGATACGTTTCATTAAATAAAAGAGAGCGCTCAATTCCCACTCGTCGCTTTTTTCTCACTTTTGATTTTGTTTTACCTATATTCTTTATAGTAAAATGATTAAAACTCATTTCACAAACACACCCTGTATCACATACACGGAGCATAAAATTAAATTTCTATGACAAACTATTGTTTAAAATTCAAATCGTACGTGTGAAATCTTGCCGGCCGTAATTGTATTGACCAAGCGTACCCAACGAATTAGTGGGGGGTAGGCAGGGGGTCACTCCGTGTAGGATACACAATAATATTGTGATGTAGGAGCCTCGACCCTCCTAATGGCTTTAATAAAGGTACGAATTTACGTCCCTTAATATTTATGATTTTATTTCGATATATTTAATTAAAATTTTAGTGTTACAATTGGGTTTTGTCTGTTTAGAGGGATATTTTAATTGTGACCTTTTATTATTGTAACGGCAGACCCGTTTTGGCATATGATTTTTGAACATTATTATTTATTTCATGTACTTCAAACAATTCGTAATAAGTTTGATTATTTTCAATGTGCCAAATAAAATGTAATTTATGATTTTTATAGTTGAATACGGTTAAATTGACCATTCTTATTACGAAAATATTTTTATTTAAAAAAATAATATGAGTGGAATTTTGAGAGAACTGGGTTCGACCGTCCCACGGGTATCTATTCCGAATTTGAATATTCCGATGTTTAAAATTCCGTATTTCATATTTCTTCTTTCTTTCTCTTCTACCCTCCACACGTCCCTATCCAGAGCTCTCCCGTACCAGACCAATATTATAATTATATTAAATAATAACAATACATAGCGTAATTTAATGAAATTAACCAATTAATCTATAAAACGGGCGAGTGACAAAATTTCAGTTAATATAAAACATGTTACCGAAACAGCTACAAAGCGGGCGTTGTTCTTGAGTTACGGGCGGACACACACACATATAACCATAACTCAGGGCGGCAGTTGGGCCCAGCTGTGCTGTAATCGATGCCATGCACATTATCAGGTTCTGGCCCAGGGATTTACTGCGACATAGGTTTAAGTGTTTCGGGTGTGCGGCCCATTGGTAGAGCAATGATTTTTATAGCATAAATTATTGAATGTTGAAAGGGATAACAGCGTACTCTGCCACGCTGCCACAATGCGGAAGTGGCGAAGTTTCAAGCCACCAGAAGGCCTTGGCATTCATCGATAACAGCCGGGACCGACGGTTTAACGTGTACTCCGAAGCAAACCCATCTAAACCCTGGCTAAGATTGACGTTGCTTAATTTGGGTGTTCGTTTTACAGATCGTAGTCAAATAGCATTGGTCTCGGCCATGTTGTGTTCCTACGGTGAGTAAGGTCTGCAGAGCTCCGGTTGGGAGGGTTGGCAGCGCGTGAGTGATACTCCCGGTATTGCAAGCGTCTATAGGCTACGGTGATGCGTACTACGAGCTAGCAACTCACTTGATGGTAAGCAATCACCGGCTGTCCATGAACACGATTTCAAGAATCTTGGACGCGTAGCTTCCTTAATAAATGTAAAAGGAAGAAAGGTAACAGATATTTTGTAACTTTTTCTACCACTCAAAAAAAGTTGTGTCTGATAAAGCTGAATCAACATGAAAGTTAAGGATAGTCAAACACAGTCAACTTTTTTGCAAAAAATTGGCTGATTTTGTGAGCTTTTCGCGTTAAATATGATATGGCAGAGATTACTGTAGGTATCATGAACAAATCATGATTACGTTGTAATTTTAATCAAGAAAAAAATCATTAGAGACTCAGCGAATCGGCCTAATGACACATGTTGGACGGTGGACGCTAAACAATGTTTTAATGCGTCCAAAACTCCCTTACGCAGATGGCAACCGTATTTGTTTAGGACAAGCTAACTGCCGACCGTTTAGCGGCCTGCCCGTGAGTACTGCGGCTCGAGTTATGAGTTGAAGCGGAGGTTAGAGGACATAAGAATATTGTTGTTTCTTCATGCTTTATACTATATTTTTATACAATAATAAAACTAAGAAATAAAAAGAAGTTAATTTAATTTAGAACAACTTATGTTCTAAATTAGAACAACTTATGTAAAAGGAATGAAGTATTTAGAACAATTTATGTTCTAAATTAAATTAGTAAAATTAATTATTCTTGTTATTTAATGCTCTTTATCCTGCAGACAGGGAAATAATGCGGCTTTAAATACACATTCTGATTTAAATAAATTATTTTACTACTATGAATGGAGTATAAAATTCAGTGTAATATTTTGGTAGCTAATCAAAATTATGAAAATTTAAAGAAAATAAGTAACTGATGTTTCCAGATTTTCGATATCATTAAGTAATTTTCTACCCGTTGCTTAAAGTGACAGTACGATGATAGTGCACAAAGTAATAAAATAACCTAGATTTTTAGGGAGTTTTAAGTTTAACTGTTAGTAATCTCAAAATTTTATAAACAATAATTTTGTTTTTCATCTCGTTATAGTCGTCATTTTATTATTTTCCATAAAATCGCTTCCGCTTACATTTAAAGCCGTCGATTATACAGTGTGATACAGGTGCGAGATTAAATGGCGGCCGTGTATACAGGGTGTTCATTACGATATTGCTGCAAGTACAGCGAATATTGCGAGCGTTTTTATTAGGGATGTCATAACGTTTCACTTTTTGATGAGAATTGAAAATGTGTTTGATCTGGCGAAGGGACAAGGGACGCTTGTTTGGCTTACACCATTCTCCTGATTGTATACAGGGTGTTACGTTTAGATGATGGTTTGTTTAATTATTTTTTGTTGTTTGTTCTGTGTGATTAGTAAATGTTATTTGCATTTTTCTGTGTAATAAGTTAGCGTGATAAAGTTTTATGTTCTGTTGAGAACAAAAAATGTTCTGTTGGCTTTTTAAGAGTTATTCAACTAAAACGCTTTTCGAAAAAGGATAAATTTTTTTTAGCTTTATGAAATTAATAAAAAATATATTGTACTGGTTGTCCTTTTGATAAAAGTCTTGTGCTATACAATATGAACTAAAAATCATATTCCACGTTCGTACTGTCGTGAAAACAAAAGTACCTATCTCCAAAAAATAACTGAAAATGTTATTTCTAATTATATAAAACAATGCGTTCCAATTCTAAAGTCACCGCCCCGCAATCTTAATATCGCGAACGCATCCACATTTGAAAACTTTGTGTTATCTGTGCAATGTAACTTTCCCGCCAATCGCTATCGAACGTCAATGTCTGCGGTTGAGGAATTAAAAGTTCGTCAGTTTCAGTTAGCCCTGAGCGGTCGGCGACGCCGGTTGCATGTCGGATAGTTTCATTATAAGTTTTTCATATTTAAATGAAACTATTTTCTGTACGAGATTAAATTTTAAAACGATAAGCTTCGAAACTAAGAGGCATTATTGAATAAGAAACCTAAAAAATCTTGTATTTACAAAATGTTTTGTAAAAAAACAACGAAGGCTTAAAAGAAACTTTTTCTATTTTTTATAAAAAAATATTCGTCTCATTTATTTGTAGATTACGAAAAACCTAGTTTAAAATAAGCTCTCGAAAGATTAATTAGAAATATGCATATTCCCGTCGTCATCTCGTCTCAAGGAGATTAGAACTTTTTCTCTTTCACACTCCGTGACGTTTATATAGTCGTCTCACTCTATGATGACTTCCACAAGTTATAATTTGATGAGGTCGCGTGGATCTTTCTGGAACTTTTACAGGTACCTAATTATTTCAGCAGGAACTTGGCGCCCAACGTGGAACTTTAATATCGGAAATATTTTTATTGTAAAATAGTTTTGGTATATATAAGCCTGCGCATTTTAAAATTTGACTTGGTAACGAGGTTTTAAACTGTGTAGATAATGGGTTTCATACCTTATGCATGTCTTTTAAACGCCCTTGGCAGCAGGGCATGCGTTTGATGTAGCGTCTATACATACTGAAGTTTGGAGTTTGTTTTTAATCGGTTAGGTACCAGTTTTAGTTTTCAGCTGGCAACGCGCACCTCGCACCTTTATATTTCAAACTACTTAAGTACGTAACTATTATGTTTATAACAAGGTAGGTACTTTATTTGAACAACAAAGCAATAAACTACTACTCATTAAACTATTATATTATGTTATTTGAGACTGAGTAAGTAATGTTACTTACTTAGTCCCCAAAATATTATATAACAGAAAAAACATCTACATAACATTCACGTCTTGTAGGGAATAATGTTCTAATCTATCTTTATAGGTGTATAATATAGGCTATTTGATGTAGGTAGAATGAGAATGGGAAGAATGAGTTTGTTTTGTCAAATATATTTATCAATTCACAAAACCTTAGTACTACTAAACACTAATAAATGAAGACTGTACTAAAAACCTTTAGCTTAGTTAATTAATATCATAGAAGATTCTCTTGTAAGAATATTTATAAAAACCGCGAAATTTTAAAGCGAAACTTAACATTAAAACCGTTTTTGCTTGAAGCCAATTCGCTAAATTTCACGCGGCTCAATTAATCCAGGCCGCAGCGCGATGTTCTCATTAACTCCTTATATCTCCCGTGATTTCTCAGGGGCGCAGCTCCGTGTTATGCCGTATGCACGTGTCTACTTATATATATGTCGATCATATGTGTTTACTAATAAAAAGTTCTTTTTTGGTTGCAGGATCTCTTATATTAGAATTGTTAGATTGTTTATTTAAAGGCGGTGACTGAATTTTGTGATTTGCTCGTCGAGTAAATATTGCACTGAGCTGCTGCCTCTTTGATCGACAAAAAAGTCAAAAAAGTCAAAGTCAAAATTTCTTTATTCTGTGGGCCCCTTGCGGGTACTTAGACAATCCCTAGGCCTAGGTAGCGGATTACGTCAATCCTAACGGGAAAATAGTTTAGAAAAATTTCACCGAGGTTTTTCTAATTGTTCAAAATGTCTGAACTATTACCATCAATTAAAAATATTACTGTCAAACCTAATCAAACCCACACATTACACTTTCAACCGCTTCTATGCCGAGTTCATCGGGTTGGGCTACGAAGTTAGCGAAAAAAGGAATAAGAAAGTGACAATAATTATTATTGCCATTTTTATTTGCATGAATGTTTAAAGGCCGCAAATTTAGAATGGCCCCGCGTGTGGCGACGAGTTCTAGCTTGGCATTTCATTCAATTAAGTAACTATTAAGTAATCTGTGACTTAATTATAAGATGAAGGCGCTGCTACGAATAACAACAAGACAGAAGTCCATACGATACGAGTAGTCCAGTCGAGTGCGCATGTGACTTGCACAATATAAAACGTTACAAGGTACAATACCTTATGAAGTACCAAAATGTCAAACTAGTAGAAGTTTTAGTTAATCCTTGACGGAAAGTATCGATAATAAAGAAAGTTTTTCTATTCATTCAATAGTCAAGTACTGTCACAAGTTAAATGAGTCGAATTTTTACTATATCCAAAAAAAATGGTTCCGTGCGTGACGCTGATATTCAGCGACACCATTTTGACAGAGTGAGATCAACAAAATGTGTGCCCTCTAGTTTCGTGGCCGTACTCCAATAAAAGTGCCCCACGTTGGGCTCCATCAAATGGTAGAGGCGCCCTGGAGAAATCAGCCGTCGATATGGGCCAAGTTAATTAGACAGCCCACTACCTGCTAAATATTCCTTATTTACATTGGTTATCATTATTTTTATTCTATTTGGTAGGATTAAGAAAATTTATTTTAAGGTAAAAATATTGTTTAATGCATTACTTACATAGCAAGACTGTCGTTTTTTCATAAATGCTATGTATTTAGTTTCAGGTCTCTACGATCAGTGGTCTAGTCTGTGCTTTGATCCACCAGGAAAAAGCATTTTATGTGTATAATTTTTTTTTTGAGGGACCCGCTTGCACGTTCTGCAAAAAAAAAAACTATCAGATAATTTGTAACACAATGGCCAGTAACAAAAGTTGCAAATTCGAAAAGTTTGAATTTAAAAAAATAGAATGGCCTGTCAAACAGTAACAGTTAACGTAAAGGCGTTGCGGGATTGGTTCAGATACATTCTAGACGGGATGGAGCGGGTGCATTTGCACAAAGGTACAGAAATATGTGGACGGTGCTAAACATTAACGATTATAGCCGCCAAGTCACGTCTAATTGCGAGCGGGGATGGTGTTATGCTACCATTTCTATATCATTAAATAAAAACAAAAAACTAACGAAATTTTTTGATTTTATATACGAATTCTTGAAATAAAACAGCCTAGATTTTCAAGTTATAATAACTAGTACAATGGTAAAGTTTAAAGACTGCAATATAAATAAAAGTAGTTTGGAAAAGACTGGCCATCCATATGTAGGTATGTATTTTGTTTTTATATCCCATACACACGCTACATGAAAAATTTATTTTCGAAATTCAAAACTTTTATTCAGAGAATAGGTTTAGCCACACAAAACAGTGTTGGAATTCTATAGATAATTCTAGGATATATTGTCTGCCTTAAAGGACATAAGATTCTGCCTTTAAAGATTATAAACTTCGTGTTTCGGAATCGACAAAACGATAGATTTTCGTTTTGACAGATATAAACAGTTGTTAAGCTAAGTCAGTGACAGTCACTGAATCCAAAAATAACATTGCCTGCTTTTAAAGGGCATCAGAAGCCTATAACGATTCTACGCTGGTTACAATTTTCTTAATTCCTGGCACAGTAATACATAAAGCCGTCCCAGTTAATTGTAAGCGCGCGTTATCGCGAGACAAACGTGGCTCTGCAACGCATAACCATTACACTCTTTGGTCTCGCAAAATTAGCGCCTTTTTGCCGCCGCCTCGCGCGCCGATTGGACGCTATTACTTTTGTTCTTCTTTTTCGAGGCTGTATTGGTGTACGTTATTGAAGACAGTTGCTACGTCCTTTGTTACGTATATGATATTTGGGATATTGAAACTAATATTAGAAATATGCATTTTTTTGGTCAAATGATTAGTCTGGATATTGGGAAAAGAAACTCAGTTACGGCCTTTTTTGCCAATTAATTCGTGTTTTAACAATGATTTGACAATGCATCCAAAAAAATACAAAATCTTGTACCAATACAAAACCTCGTTAATTGTAAGTATGATAAGTATACATAAACCCGAAATAAGCTAGTTAATTAATTTAAAAAAATTAAAAAAGTATCCCAAACTCCACCATCCTAATTGTAGAACTTAGAACACCCGAAACTTTATAAGTATGATTCTCAATTTTAAACTTTTTAACACAGGGGTGTGGATATTGATAATAATGAAAATAAAAAGTCAAATCATTCGAAAACTTTCCACAATTTAATGGGACACTTAATTTGAAATTCATTTCACCGATTGCAATTAGGGGATGAAAGAAAGGGTTCATCCCTTGCTGCGCGTCATTGTCTTGAGGGGTGTGTTTTTCTAATTGCGATAAATTATGGGTTGATTGCATTATATTTCATTAATACCAAGCTTATGGATAGATAGAATAGAAAGACTTTATTTGCAACAATTATGGCAGACATTACATTTAAAAAAACGCGCCGCTCTGATTCAAATGGATAATAATTCAGTGTGCTGAGCTGTGCTGTGCTCAGAAAGAAAAACACTGCTTTTAAATTATTTTACACGTGGTACTGGAAAAACGGCAAAAATTCTAAGAAACAAAACGTTTTACGCAGACACTTTCTCACGTCGTACACTAATAAATTATTTGTCTAATTTAATCTACTATTATGGTACTACCATTTCGCAAAAGCAAAATGACCACTGGTAAAAGAAATGGCGAAAGAAAACCAGTTACGGCCTTTTTTGTCATTTAGGACATTTCATGTTTTTTATATGTACAAATCCAACAAAACGCGGAATGAATGAACCAGTGCATTAAGCAACGCATAGGGTATGTTAAAAAGAGGTCCGTGAAAAAAGAAGGTAAAAAATGTATATAAAGGATGATTAAAAAATTTAAGTTTGGGGCTTGGGGTAATATCGCGTTCGTTTTGTAATCTTTCAAATAAATAAAGAATACAACTTTTTAGGCAAGAGAACTCTGAAGTTAAGAAACAAAATGGCTTTGGGCAGGTATTAGATCGGCCATCAGTCTGCCTGTTTAATTAACATTCCGCCACACCTCGCCGTCAAGGCGTCGGAATTAAACCGATATCACTTTGGCACTTATTGACAGCCAGTTCGCTGGATGGTCCAAGTTGCAAGTGAGCCAGCGTCGAAATGAAGTAAGGCTTGAGGGTTCATCATATATCATATCAACCCATAATCATCCCACTGCTGGGATACGGGTCTCCGTTCAATAGGTTATTAGAGTGTACTCTGCTCCAATGCGGATTTGCAGAGATCAGTGTTTTCAAACCGCCCTAAGGCCACCGACTTGGCTTAACTACTGTCATCCATCGACAACAGCCAGGACCGACGGCTTAACGTGCCCTCCGAAGCACGGAGAAGCACGAGATAACGAAACCCATCCAAACGCTGGCTAGGGTCGAAGTCGCTTAACTTGCGTGTTCATATTAGAGTGCGACACACAGCGACGCCATCAAGCTCCTCGCGACCACCTGTTGGACCAACTATTATGCACAATAAGTTGGTCCAACAGGAACAATTCGCAAAAAAAAAATCCTGTTCGCACAGACACCATGGAGCTCCACAGCTTAAGGGTGAATCGTGGTAAATACATAGGAACGTTATATATTCATTGAGATAGAATCATATTTTTCACCAGCCGCCTGTGATACTCACAAATATCGTGGCTTTCTGTTGGTAAAACAAAATAGAAATAAATTTTAGTGATTTTTTTCAAAATTAATATTATATGGGGACAAATTACACAGATTGAGCTAGCCCCAAAGTAAGTTCGAAACTTGTGTTATGGGATACTAACTCAACGATACTATATTTTATAACAAATACATTATATAGATAAACATCCAAGACCCGAGGCCAATCAGAAAAAGTTAGATCATGACCCGACCGGGATTTGAACCCGGGACCTCCTGGGTGGCGGTCCGGCGTGGTAACCATTACGCCACGGAGGTCGTCACGGAGATCTGGATCTACTGAACTGATTTTGGACTAGATTGTAGGGGAGGGGGTAATCTTTAGGCACTACCCCTTGCAACCTCACAAATATTAGTATAGATAGATTATAGTTTCAATTTTATTCAAACTACGTTCATTTCAGAAACAAAACAAAATGACCACTGGGAAAAGAAACGGCTAAAGAAATCCCTTTTGTATCCCTATTGTCCCAGGCAGGGCAGTGATCCCTTTCCATCAAGTCCCGCTTGCTTGTTTGTCTGTCGTATATTATAAAAAACATATTTCTTACTATCTCCCTTCACTTTAATTTGGACCATACGAAGATCAGCCTCTGAGTTCACGAGACGAGCATTCGACAGGGGCCCGTTACCAGATCCACAGCATACAAACTATAATACATACGAACAATTTTGCTGCATCATAAAAAAATATGCGATAAATAATAAATTAATAATAATACATAAACCTAGAAGACTTTGCAGGTCAATGAACAAATGATATCCAAAAAGAAATGCGATTTTAACGTTTGAAAATTTATGTTTTAAAATATAATACCTTTACAAGTGAAATGGCGTGCACCTACTTTTGTGTTTATCCCACTTTTTCGTCGAAACTAAAATCTTTTTTTAATACCACAAAAGTGGCAAACAAGCATACGGTCGGCCTGATGGTAAGCCGTCACACCGTAGCCTATAGACGCTTACAATACCGGGGGGTGTATCACTCACGCGTTGCCAACCCTCCCAACCCTCCCAAGTGGAGGTCTGAAGACCTTACTCACCGTAGGAACACAACATGGCCGAGACCAATGCAAAGAATACACTCTAAGGCTTAGGTTTCTCTCTATAGGTTTCAGGTAATTTGATTTAAATGACACTGTTCTTACAGAACCGCTGTCTACGAATAAAAGCCTAGCAACTAGGTTTCACCAAATATTCTAAAGTAAGGACTCGATATAATTGACTTCAATAAATCCCGGCATTTTTTATTGGCTATAAATAAAAAAAATGCCGGGATTTATTGAACATAAGTTCTAACGAAATGTTAAAATTGTAATTATCCCGGGATAATTTCACATTGTTTAGTGGTATGTACCGTAGCCCTTGTCTATATTAATGCGGCCAATTTGTAAGAGAGCGCGATCACCTCGTTTGTCGAGCGATGGCAACGCGAGAATCGCGGCTCTAGTGTTGTGCAAGATGCCGGGACTTTCTATATTTTGATTTTGGCTTAAATCTTATGATATTTAAAAAAATGTGTTCACAAAATAACAAATTTTTTCCTTGAATTTAAATATTATATAAGATAACATAGGTATTACAAAAATATTTAATAATTTCATCAGAGTTACAACTTGTAGTAAAGTAGGTAGTCATAGTTATTATGAGAAATGCTTTTTTTTGTAAATAAAAAAAAACAGTTGGGTAATAATTTACAGTAAACAGGCACACTGGCGCTGCTGGACTGTCAAAAACAAATCATTCAGTTTTACAAGCCAAATAAGGTAGGAATAGATTGCCATGCATGATAATTTATTATTGGTTCAAAATATAAATATAAGCTCATAGACAATAAAATTAATTACGCACAAATAAAGTATAAAACGAATATTTGTTGTTTCGGACATATAATATTTTCGCAGAATTTCCCATCACTAAACATCGTTGCGTACACATTCACTTGTTAATCGACAACACTAATTCGTGTTTAATTAAAGAAAGGAGAACTTCGAAGCAACGGAATAATGGACTTGCGTCTTAAGAATTGAAGTTAGAAATGTAAAAAAAACCTTTCCTTATTTTATTTTTTTCAATTTCGTATAAGTTACAATAATTTGAAATGTGCTTACATAAAGAACGCTTATGCATGAACTGCACAAAAAAATAAGCAAATTAAAAATTCAAAAGTTTTGTTCATTAGTTTCATAATGTAAAGCAAACATCAGAGTGGTAATGAGCGCTTAGTACGAGTTTTTGGTTCGCGTTCGATCATGTCGACGTAAACAAACCGACCAAATAGTGAAAAAAATTAGTAACCCGGCTAATTTGGATATGTAACACACGTCTGCTAAATTCACAACACGAAACGTTTTTTTAATTTAGCTGCCTTGTAAACGTTATTACGTTCGAATGTGACCACAAAATTGGCACTAAGCAATCAGCTGTTCAGTTTATTAAAATTACCTTGTATTTTTACCTCGTAATTCCATTATTCTAGATGTTATTTAAAATCACTTCTTATAGTATATAATTATTCTTCTTAAGCAAAGCATTACATAGTGGCTGCGTTTTCAGCAATGAAGTCCTTATATTTGGCTCCAAAGATGATAGCAAAATTTCTTCAGATAATTTTTATGATAACATTTTAACCGATGTTTGCTTAAAGGTGCTGATAGACTTGAGCATTCACTTGTAATGAGCATTCTTGCGAATGTTACATCAAAAAAAAAATACGAGAACATTTTAGCGAGCATTCTATCGAGCGTTCTGGCGAGCATTCTAGATTCAGATTAGTTTGCCACCATCTTTCTTTTTTCGCTAGAATGCTCATGATGCTCTTAGCAATATTTGGCTTTATGCTTGGCTCGGCTTTGTTCAGTTCGACAAATGTAAAAACGGCGAATGCTCGATGTTCTGTTACAAGTGAATGCTCAAGTCTATAAGTACCTTTACATTATGAAACTAATACTATGAATAAAACTTTTGAATTTTTAATCACGAGATTAAATTAACGCTATCTTAGTTAGCGTCGAAATACATACGTTGTCATTATCGAAATAGATGACCATTTGTCAAATTTGTGTCACCTGGTTTATATTCCTAAAAACCCTCATTAGATGCCAGAACCAGATGATCCCGAAGTTTACAAACAAACTAATACACAAACAGGGGTACATTTTGAATACAAAACCGATTTCTGATATTCAGAAACTTTGATAATGGCTGCTGGAGAAAACTCATTTATCCACCTCTGTACAATCGCCGATAGAATCTAAACGCCATCTCAGATATCATATTAAAAGGCCCAAAATCGAGTAAACGAAGATATAGAATTTACAAAGCCAAAGCTGTGGAATGAGATCCCCGTCGAGGTTTTTTCTTTAAACTATGATATGGGGTTTTTCAAAAGGGGCATTAATTACAGGGTCGTCAACACGCGTGTGATACTCCACGTGTTGCAAGCGTACATATGCTACGGTGACGCTTACCATGAGGTGGGTATCCTGGTTTTCTACCGTAGTGGTATAAAAAACAAAAATGGTAGAGGAAGGAATTTAACGTTTTTTTTTGGGAGATTTTCTATATTTTTTTGTCTCTGTATAGATTTAAGCGCTAATTTACTATTATCAAAATCCTAATCAAGTATTTTATTTAGAGACTAAGCCTTATATTATAATATAGTTAATAAGTTTTTTCGACATTACAAAATACTGCACATTCTAGTGACTTTATATCGATTGCTGCCCCTATTTTATCAGGTATCGAATAGACTCGGTTAATCCGCCGATATGAGAGACCAACAAAGAGATCCTCGATACAGTCCAACACGACTGACACGGTTCTTTGTGACTGGAGCCACGAAACTGGCGATGAGGTACTTCGGAACCTATATCTAAAACTTAGAAACCCTTTTGATTCTACTGAAATGTGATGGTGAAGTGTTTTGGAATCTGGTGGTGGATTTGCAAACCAAACCTTTCATTACGTATTAGATAAATAATAAGCTACTCTATAAACTACAACCATTTCGGAAACTCAAACTCTAAACTTTTTATACTAATTTTCACTACAAGTTCTTTAGAATCATCACTGCCATAAGTTACTTTTTTAAGTTTTTTTTGGTTAGACGTCAGAATCGTACAAAGAGGAACTGGCAAGAATCTTAGCTCAACAAATTAGTTTTTTTTTTCACAAAATTGCCACATCTCCGCCACGTGACCATTCGCAGCTCATAGATCTTTATCACCGCTCCTTACATCCCATTAACTCGGAGTTTTAGGAACAAATTCGATTCGACGCCGAAACTTCTCGAACAATATGAAACACCTTGTTTGTATTATCTAGAGAGTCCTTATTGAGATACGCATACAGATAGATTGCTTCGTTGATTGGAAGAGTATTTTGGATTAAATAGAAAATAGCTCTTAAATAGCTTGTTTTGTGCCTTCTTATCGGGAGATGGAAATCTCCGAAATTACTTAAGAAGGTTGTCCTTCTGGGATAGATGATCCTGTAGGATACGTACAGGACAAAGCTGGAATAGTCACGCCCCGTAGACGTCCACTACTGCTACAGAGACATCCCATGTACACTGACCGTTGCCCAAGCGCCTACAGAACAAGCGTTAAGTCTTATTGGAGATAATATGCTTGCTCCATAGGGATTACTTAGACCTCTGCCATGTCCAAATTTCCTTTCTATAAATTGTTTGGCAGTTTGCATAATTTCTTGAACAATACAAATCGCCAAATCGTCAAGATTTTGCAGTAAACTCCAAAGACCAAATACGAAACTACAAATCAACATAAGCGATACGAAATCAAACAGAGCTCAAACATTACTTTCGAACCCTAACTTGAGTTATTTGGCCAAGTTATCGGGCGCCGTTTATCACTAAAATGTCACATTTAA
Source organism: Endotricha flammealis (assembly GCA_905163395.2). Classification (NCBI taxonomy): domain Eukaryota; kingdom Metazoa; phylum Arthropoda; class Insecta; order Lepidoptera; family Pyralidae; genus Endotricha; species Endotricha flammealis. Next base: position 1,339,948 of record LR990857.1, on the reverse strand, counting down.
TAATAATTAATGATAATTGCCTTCTAGCTTAGAACGACAAAGGCGATCGGCCGATTCTCATAAGTTATTTCAGTGTAACTTAGAGAACATTTGGAATTTGAGTAGAGAACTGTATCTTGTAGTTTGGTGGAACTTTCGCGCGGAGGGCGATGGAGTCGCTGTTCATTTGGTTGTTTTCATGTGATTACATTAATTTTGATTTCATAGGATAAGTTTTAATTAGGATTGTTTTTATGTTCAACAAGTTATTAATAAAGTAAATTTTCATTTAAAAATATTTTCGACAGGTTTTTATATGTTTTATAAATTATGTGATTGAAGGCACAAAATTACCCCATCGATTGAAGAACCCGTATCCCTGCTGTGGGATCATTATGGGTTAATATGATGATGTAGTTATTGTGTTTTTTTTTTATTTGACTTACAGAACCCGAACTGAGCAGACTCAGCCGTAACGATGTATTGATGAGACTAACAATGTTTTTTTTTTAATTTTGCAGAAAAAATATTATGAATGGACATCAGTCAGCTCCATACCACTGGTGTCCCTCCATCGTATTCTTAATCACTTAGCATTGGTAAACGGGCACGCGACACGGTAAACAATATGAAGACTCCAACTTCAACTATAATTCAGGCCCAGTCTCCTACGCAAACTGCATTGTTTAACTAAAGACCAATTTTAACTATGACACACTGCTGTGTTATTGAAATGGTTACCTATTGTGTTTAACTCCGTACGATTGTTTAAGTTGTATGTGATCTTGCCTAATAGCAATGTGTAATTTTCTTACATAATAATTCATAATGAAAAAGTGATAAAAAAATTTGCCGAACATGACCGAACATAATACTACAACAAACTAAACATAATTGTGTCAGAAATCGTAACGGAAGACGAAGAAATATGTATGTACGATGATGAAGAAGCTGATTTATATGTCACTGGTTGGCCTTTTGGCCGCTTGAAAACACCGGTCTTCGCCAATGCAGATTATTGGAGCAGCGGCGTGGCAGAGTAGGTTCTAATCCCCTCCGATTGAAAATAGACCCATATCCTTACAGTGTATTATTAGTTGATATGATGATTCAAAATATAATAAGTGTGCCATTCATCCGTCCTTTTTGTCTACATCATAAAAGAAAAAAACTTTAAATAGCCTAGGTTCGACGTTTTGGGCTAGGCTCCGATATCTCAAGCTTAATTGTATTAAGTCCTGAAACAAAATAGCAATAAAACATTACAATTTTTGGCATCGCGAAAGCAACACAAGTCAGCGTTCAGAACGACAGAAAACACCGTTCTAATTCTGATATTGCCTATGATACCGCCCGTCGTAACTTATGGCCACTAACGCTTGTCAAATAAATTTATTTGCACATATTTTCTTGTTATTAATACCATCCGTATATTATATGAGTTATTCTGTTATTTTTATTTGTGAATGCGCCGCGGGACAGCGAACGCTTCACTGAGACGCAAAAGGTATTGCTTGTTACAAGATTTTTTAATAAGTCAGCATGCATTTTCTTGTTCTCAACACAGGGTGTCTGTGACACAGGCCACTCAAGTCAATGTGTTTGATATTACAAGAAATATTTCCAGTAAAATCTATTTGCAAAATCAAAAAATTAAGTCTCGACTGGACTTAAAGATCCCAAATATTTAGACTTAAAGAGCTCATTTTTTTCATAGAAGCTCCCTTATAAGCTAAGGAATAAATTCAGATTTTTGTGGGAAGCACACGAAAGTAAGAAGAAGTAACCGACATATTATCTAGTTTATGTATTATTACTTTTTCAAAGATTCGAAATTGTAATTATGAATTTTAAAGAATGTTTTAAAAAAATCTGTAATAATTTCCCACCACTAAGTCATAGTTTTGAAAGAGTAACTGCTAAGTTTCTTGGTAGGAAAAATGTGACGATTTCAAAAAGCTTGTAAGTAATTTGAGTTTAAAAAAATAGGTATTTTGACTTTGAAGAAGAACAGTCAACTATACTAGAAGTACGTACTATAATGAAAAATATCCCCGCAACGTACATCCGCAATACAGTCGGTACTCGTATTTTCCGCGGTGTCCACAAAGATTTGTGCCCCACATCCGCCTTGAGATTGACTGCATTTGCTTATTTAGTTTATTCGGAAAGCCACTTAATATAGACAATAGATTATTCTGTACGACCCTTTACAAAAAATAAATAGTTCTTAGTAAAATTGCGGTTAGGAATCTTAACAGAAGATGGTTTTACATAGTCTAGCATATTTACGCACACAAATGTTTGCTTGGCGCATGATTTGAAACCATGGTCCTTGGGATAAAGCCTTCGACCACCTAGGCTGCCAGTTCTTTCTTCTCTACCCTGGATTAGCCGACTGTACTATATGACATCATTATAACATTAAATTATCTCCGTCACTCTCATACTGAAAAAGAAAAAAAGAGACAGCTATTAGACATAACGTGGAATTAAAATGCGCTTCAGAAACGTTTTGTTATTTTTCTTTTAAGTGAAGCTCCATTCACAGATATAGAATGTTTAGATACCCCCCAGTTCCGGGCAAAAAGGCTTATCTATCACTCGTTTATTCCGGCATAATCATAATAAATAACGGACAGTGAGGTAAGTATTCGTACATTAACCAAAGGAACCGTCACTTGCCCTGAGTTATTACATCCACCCGCGTTTCCAGAACCAAGGGCATTAGCATTAATTTAAAATATTATTTATTGTTTGAACCTCATTCGGAGGTAGGAATAAGATTTGGAGATGATACTTTTTTATTTGTTCAGATTTTTCGAAGATTTTCTTTTTATAATTTTCTTTCGTCTGTTTCATAATATAGAATCGACCAAGTAGGTCGATCCTATGTTTCTCTTCAAGTGGATTTATGAAACACATCCGTAAGCTTATGAGGCCATTCTCTTGATCAAGCGCGTACTGTCTACGAAACTAACGTTCAATCATTTTCATTAACTTTGAAATATTTTTGTGTAGCTCGCCTCAAACTACAACATTTTAAAGATTTATATTTAAAATTTAATGATATGTTAAATTATGTTTGTCACTGTCAAACAAAAGAAGGAAAATGAGATAGTTTGTACAGGAGGACTCATGGCAACCGACAAGAGCGTTGTCAAGTACTGGTCAAACATAATTTGCGAGTGTTATTGACTCGAAAAGAGGAATTGTCGGAGATTGGAAAAAGGGCCAGTGTCAGATGAAGAAAGTAGAAATTTTGTGTCAAAAATTTTGGAACTAAAATTCAGACTGAAATTTGGAGTGCACACTGCCATTCCCACTTCCATTATCAGCTGTACTGTCGCCGCCATGTTGATGATCTCGTTAAGGGTAAGATGACACCAAATGACCGTAATTATACCCAGTTAAGGGGGAGTAATCGTCGCCGTCGCCGTTTTTGGCGAATTTACAGGCGGCTCGCGTTTCATTGTTTATTAAAGTTTTTTTATTGTTATTGTCATTGCTACGAGGGTCTAATTGGTGTATTGGAGCGCCGTTCCGTTATGGTGGGCTTGATTGCTGTTTTAACTTAAGACACTTTTTGGGGAATGGCCTACAACCGTACCCAAATTCTGTTTATGTTAAAATTAAAAGTTAAATAAGTTTTGCAAGAATCAAAGAATTAAATCGTTTATTGAGACCTTTACAAACACTTTCTCTACTCAAAGTGTACGTATACAATATATATTTATTGTATACTAAATTAAATCGTTTAATAGAGATGCCATTACAGGTACTTTCTGTAGTTATCATGTATGTGCAAAATATTCATTAATTTACTTTTTATTTAAGCTTTACATGGTACAAATTATATATAATAGAAAATGGCTACTGGTCAAAAAACTGACCTATCAAAAATATTTAAACTTTTAACTATGGTAGCAATAAAATATGGAAAATAAACACTAATAAGAAATAGTTACATACAATAATAACACAGTAACAACATTTCAAACAAATTACGACACAAAATTGAAACCCAGAACCGTAACATTTGAAACCCGATAATATCTTAATGAAAAACAACGCAGAATTTACCCTTATTACGGGTTATTTTAGTCCAAAAACAACAAAACCCATAATTATTTAGTGTTGCCGGTGCGCGCACATTTTAAAACTACCCTCGGTTCCCCATCAAAGTCTGATAACGCCGCCCAACTATGAGAAGGCTTGTTTATTGAGAGGATGTCACGGGTCCCGAGGTTCACAATGTGGGACTGAAGATTTTAAAATTAAATTAAATTCAGATATTGTTGAGATACGTCAATTTGGTTACAATAGTGAATTTTTATTCACAGTTGTAACAAAAATGAAAACGGTTTAATTTTAGTTACTTAAAAGTTTCTTGTTTTTAGCCAATTTACAAAAAAAAAAAAATTTCGAAATATGTCTTTAAGGAACTAGTGTTCATGTTTATGATTTTCAAGTGAAGTTTATTTAGTCGTTTTAATAGTGACCATAAGCATAATCCTCATGCTACGTTTACGAAGACTTCATCCACTTTAAACTGTTCTCAAAAGTTTTACTGCTATCCAATCAAAAAATGGTGTAAAATATTTTTAATATAAGTTGAAAGCTACGTGTAAAACATAAATTATTTTTTCTGCTATAAACAGGGCGCTACAATTGCAAGTTGTAATAAATCATGTGCTACGAGATGGTGCCGATCATTTTTTAAATCACGATAAGATTTGTTTTTTTCAAAGAGATGAAATTTTTTGACTCTTATATTCGGTTTTACTAAACTTGACACAAAAGCTCCTGATTTAAAATACAAATCGATTTGAAATAAACATAAATCGATCACAAATAATTTTATTATGATTTAGCACACAAGATTATGTTCACATTGAGGTATGACAAAATATTTTAAAAAACACTATCATTAAATTTCAAATCTTGGAAATTTATTGGAACGGAATAGTAGCATATTCTGAACGGCACACAGAGCTATATATCCGCCGATAAGGCCTTTTGTATCTCAAAATAAATAAAATAGCTTAAATATGTCCGGCCGGGATGCGCGTGTAACAGCCGACCGTTCCGGCATTACATAGGCATACGTACATATGGTAATACGCACTTAGTACGTGAAAAACACATTTGGACCTGTCATTATTATGTTTGACAGTTTTTATCTGTCGCATTGGTATGAAAAGAAAAGTAATGGTTACACCAGTCCCAGGGTTCCACTAGTCCAGTCCCATATAGCTTTTTGACAAATACACACTTTTCTGTCAGGTCAAGTATGCATTTCACATTTCTTAATTGGGTAATAGCCTTTATGGATGAGTAACATTTCAGATTTTTTTAAATATGCATAATGCGAACCTAAGGAAAACGATCACAGTTAAGTGGGCTCTACTAGGTACCGTTAATAGCAGAAGGCGAAGTAATAGCCGAACTAATGAAATAAATTTTCTCCGATTAAAACGTATAAAATGGTCATAGAACATGACATTGCACTAATCTGCAAGCAAGAAAAGCATAGCAAAAACAGAACCATACACTGGTAAGTAGCCCGACACGCTTTTTAAAAATATTTAGTTAGTAACGCATTCTGTGTCTATGTTACGATTAGCGAGATCTCCAAGGTGAAGTAAAGATTTTTTTTGACGGCAAACGAGCTACCGGGTCCACTGATCACCGTTTTCCATTGACATCCACGACTACAAGATCTTGGATGCGTTAACCTACAAAGTAATTTATGCCTCTATCTCAATTTTACTATTAAAAATCGATTTCAGATCGATAAATTAATTTCATGAGCCAAAAGAAATCTTCAATCAAAGTTTCTGCATCTAAATCTAAGGGTGGCCACATCTCCGAAGGCAGTTTGCTGCTCTTTCGATTCCACAGACTATAAACATAAACATGGGACACACTATTAAAACTTGGTCTCGTTTTGTAAGCCAAAATATTATTCGGGCTACCTTCCTTCTATCTCGTCGTGGCCGTATCAACAGTAGGGCTGCCAACTGTATAATATTAACATTTTTTGTTATATTTTATTGCGTTTTGTGTATGGATAAACAGATCGAATTTAAAGTTGGATTTTGTACGATGTTTACTATTATATTTTATTTGGAATTCTTACTTTTAATACACGAATATTGCGTTTTAGGTCAAGAGAAATTCGGGCAGCATATTATGACCGGTCGTTGTGGATGTCAAATAATGACGATGAACCTCCAAATATTTTATGTTATTGATGACGTTCATGTTCTATGTTCAGCAGTGAACTTCTTGTAGCTAAAATGATGGATGATGACATACTGAATATGATAACGTAGTAAATCAATATTATAGAAAAATTTTATATCGAGGAATTTAAACAACAATATTAGTATGCTGTCTTAGTAGGTACTTCCTAAATTTAATGGTACTGCATATAATTTTTTTGTATACTCTGCCCTATTATTCAATATCTCGATAGAAACTATTTTTGCACATAGAATCGTATTTAATCCACCTTATCTTGACTCTTCACATTTTTATCTATTTCTATGTCCAGCAACATATTATTAGCATTATAATAATAATAACAAATGTTAATTCATGAAACTTACAGCTAGGATAACAATTAGTTAACAGTATGAAATCAATTAAGGTATGTGCCTGTACTAGGAAGGCCCTGTGTTTCAGACGGTAAAGGAGTTCAGCGCAGAGGCATTATGTCTCCAATTCACCCTTGCATTGTGCAAAGTTTAAATAAAATAAAGTAATGGTGGCCAGCCCTGCGGGGTCAGATAGAGTCCGGCGCAGTCCGGCGGCTGTCTCATAAACATGCTCCCTGTATCAGCGCGTAATCTGCAGGATTTGTCGATCAGCCCGCTATCCACTGGCCAGATTTGTACGGGGCTTTGCCACCGATAGCGACCATACATTTTGCTTTTCTTGTTCTATGTTTATGGGCGCTGCGGCCAGGTGGGGCGTATTGGAAATTTGTTTATTGCCAGTGTTTGATGGAGGGATTCTTTTATGTTTTTTATATTGGTATTAACCTACGCATTTTATTCCGAATGTTTTTTTTTGGTGGTGCGGGTGTTGCTCGGTCGTGGAAAACGGGACGGGTTGGGTTATGCGACTTGTAAAGACCTATTTACTATTTAACTAACACCTTATGAGCTTGCCCGAAATTAACACAAGGTAAAAAAATATTTTGACTGGAGTATTAGTAGAGTTTAAAAATATTAATGCTTTATATTTTTTCTTATTGAATTTCGATAAAAATGACACTTAAATATTCTTTAACGACTGTACTGTTTTCAATGAGTTTTAGGATTTCGTACGTGAAACGGAAAACCTAAAATCTAGTCGCAATATCAAGCTCTGTTTTTGTACAAAATATAAAACGAGCGAGATAACACTGTTAGACTAGATTTTAAGTTTTCCGTTTGACGTACGGAATCTTAAAAATCATTGAGATCAGTACAGTTACATTTTAACGGGTTTTATTACGACAATAGACCTGCAGGTTCCGTTGTCTACGTAAATTCTTCTTAAAAAAATCCGTTGGTTTGGTAACTTTGTATAATCAAAGATGAGTTGTCAAACAGTAGTGACAGGCGAGGTGTCAGTCTGATTCGTCACGCTCCGCTGCCCTGAGTGAAGTGAATATTGAATGTTAATGTTTTAATATTCATGATTTGGTGTATATTTAGAGATTCGGACTGCGGCCTCGAATTGGGGCATCACTTGTCAAACTATTTGTTAATAAAGAAATCGATATACAGAACGTCATTTTATCTATTAAATAACAATAGTAAGTTTTTTGATTGTACAGTACTAGTTGTAGTTTTGGCCTAGACAATTTTATCCCTCGGGTGCCAAGAATTTTGCATGATTGACAGCCAGTTTTAGAAACGTACAAATCAACCCATAGCCTAAACCGATCGTAGACCCCGCGCTGGCCCTCACAGCGTAGGGGAGCGTCCCCAAGGTGGCGGATAGGGGAATGGTCGGTAGTACAGCCTAGCTACACTAACCGGCTAAGTCCGATGGACTCGCTGACCAACGACGGGTGTGGTCCTCCAGCATTTCGGGGGTTGTGCGGCGGGTTGACACCTCGCCCACGTAAAACCAATGTTGCTGGTGAAGCGTATCCCGTTAGCGCTTCACTAGCTTGCACAACATTGTCACTAAAAAAAAAAAAAACGATCGTAGAGACCTGAAGCTTGGGAGGGCATCCGATAATAAAGGATTTTCCGAAAATTCTACAGGAAAGCGGGATACCATGCATACGTTTGCCGCTTTCGGCGCGCGCGGGTTTTATCTATACTAATATTTTAAAGAAGTAAAGTTTGTGTGTTTGTATATTTGTTAAATTGTAAGGGGTAATCTCGGGATCTACTGAACCGATTTTAAAAATTCTTTCACCAATAGAAAGCCACATTACTGCTGAGTGTCATAGGTTATATAAAATACCGAAAAATAAAAAGGCTTTTACGTGGTAGTCGGTTTTGCAAAGTGAATCGGAGAAAAAACGGTCGAATGAAAGCGTTTCTTACGAACGCCTGTACTAAAAAAAGATTATTAACATTATGCCCAACGCAGTGGGCATGGGTCAGCTAGTTAGTTTTATATCATACTAGCTTTTTTGCCTGCGACTTCGTCCGCGTGAAGTTCCGGGCCCGTTCCCGTAGGAACCACATTGAATTTCGGGAAAAACTATAGCCTATGTCACTCCCTGATAATATAGCTTTATATTGATGAAAGAATTTTTGAAATCGGTCCAGTAGTTTCGGAGCCTATTCAATTCAAACAAACAAACAATCAAAATTTTCCTCTTTATAATATTAATATAGACAATGCCATCTTATCAGTGCACTGATCAGTTTTCAATATTTCCTAAACTTTTTACTTCTAATTAAAATTTTATTTACTCTATTCGTAGTTAGTAATCACTCTTCATTTGATTAACAAATTCATATTCATTAAATTGGTTTTCAAGCCATTTTTCTTTTAAACGAGTCAGTTTAATTGATTATCACTAATTCAGTACGGGGGGCTACAAATTGCGTCGCCATATCTCAAGGCGACAACGGCCTATCAATAAGGGTGGCTGTACACGGAACTAAATTGAGATGGCCAATTTACGACGTGCTATAGACCGGGTGACAAACAATGCCAGACAGTTATATCTGTACCTGACTTTATGTCTTCTTGTCATAAGGAAAACTATTACTATTAGCAATTTTTTATGTCAACTCGTGAACTCGGAAACGGTTGCTGTTTCTCACGTTAACTCGTGCTTGCTGTCTTGGTCTGCTTTTATCACCAATATAAATGTAAAATTGCATTTTAGATATCGAATGACCCAGCTGCACCGGGGATGTACCAACATCGCAAAATATTGGCGTGAAGGTTCATTGATTTCGTTCGGTATCCTATCCGCATCTACCACTTATAAACTTATATACTACTACTCCTTTCTTCTCCTCTTTTCATTATCCCTTTATTCCAAATCCCTTCTTTATAATAGGCAACGCATTAGTAGCGCCTCTGGTATCACTAATGTTAACAGGCGGCGTTAACTACTGTGATGTGCCATAAAAAATAGATTTGGATACGGGACAACGGTAGCTGCAGAAGAAAAGCAGATAGGTCTGGTGACATCAATGGACAGGACACAAAAAATAAAGAAATATCTTTACAGGCTGCAAAGAGAGAATGATTTTAATCTAAAACTAGCAAGCAATAGACAATTACCGATTCATATATTCAAAAACCGCTGAGAGATCCCCCGTATGCAATGGCCCAAAACAAGCACGGTGCATTAACCCACCATCTTTATAGCTGGTAGAGAGCATTTGCGATTCTATGGCGTTATAGTGACATTTAGCTAAAAGGGTACAGTAATTGTCGCCAGCTTTTATTTTTCTACGGCAATTTAGCCGGCGTATTGACTCGGGTGGCATTTTGTTTATTTCCAGCTCTGTATACCTACATTTGGAGAAATTAAAATTATGACTGAGTCAGGCTTAGGAGATAATAATAATTATGCTTATCCAGTGCTCTTGATATTGCCCTTGTCCTCGTAGTTGCTTTTCTTCGGGAATTTTCATAATTTTGAACTTATTTCTTCCCCTTAGGCCTTTGACATCTCAAAATAATTATTCAGTAGTTTCAATTGAGTTAAGACGGCAATCAACGTTTTATTCCTTATACTTATGTAGAATCGTTCTCTCAGACTATCCAAAAATCATTCTTTGTACCAGCATCAAGAAAGCTTCGTGGAAAACATCCTTCTAAGTTCGACTTCTGTTCCAGCTTTGCTCCATTAGATCTATCAGTATTCATTTTTAAATGATTTACAACCTATAGCAAATATAGTTACAAAAAAGGATAATATTGTAATAGTAAATAATGCTGTGGTAAATAATTAAAAAAAAACTTCTTTTGCATGACGAGAAAAAGTGTCTGTGAATACCTACTCTCTAAATAAAGCTTTTGAATCTTTGAATCAATAAGTTACAGTTAATTATAATCATAATGTAAAACACAACTACAAAATAACTGGAATCCATTATCAAATTGTTTGCTCAGATCAACGGGGTAAGTGGCAAAGCGCGTGAACCGCAAAGCAAGCATGACAGAACAAAGTTTGCGAACCGGATTGCAGCGGTTCCGGCAGGATTACGCCGCTTCGAGTCGGCGCGAGGCGGTTTGAAGCGGTTCGGGGCGGTTAGAGGCGGTTAGGCAGTTAGTCAGGTGAGATCAGACTCGCGCCGCGGGTTTACTAATGGAATTATTGTCTTTGTGCACTTTGCGGTTTGCATTAATACTCTTCGCTTTACCAATTTCATTTTTAATCTATGAAATGCATAAGGTATTTCTTACGACTTACTCTATTTGAGAAATGTAGGTCAGGATTCCTAAATTGAGTAACAATCAATCTCCCATGGGACTAAAACTGTCTTTTTATATATTCTACAAATACTAGTATATCCAAAATGCTGAATACAATATCTCAAGCTAAAGGCCTATAAGACACTCGTGGCTTTGAGGTGCTCATCAATCCATGTACAGCAGTACCAATCGAAGCCAGCGTTAAATCACAGGGTCTTTGTGTAGGTACCTCTTTGATTTAATATAATGGCCATATGCGAAGCATTACACGACGATCGCCCATCAATTGTACGTTAATTTGTAGTTAATGCGCCTTAAGCTGCGGTTGCAGTAGATCTCGATGACTTGGTCATGATTACTGGTCATCTAACTGCTATTCTTACTTAAAGTATAAGCCTTTATGTGACCACTAATGTTATCTTGCTAAATGCTCTAGACCTGAGGGGATATTGACCTTTTTTGTTATATTTACATGTTTACACGGAAGCCATCCAACTTTGCGTGTATTCTGTAATTAGATGGAAATTTTGAAAAAAATTTCTTATTCCTTGTCTATACCATAAAAGGATAGAATATGCTTTATTTGCAATATGCAATAAGATAACATTTAACTACAGCAGAGTGTAAGTTATTAACCAAATTTGATGTACCTCAATTTATTCTTTCGTTAATTAAATAGTCGTAAATAAATAGGTTAAACTCTATTCATTTTCGAAATCCAGGTGATCAGTTCAAAGTAAATTAAATCTAAACCTAACTTACCGTTTACCAAAGCAAGTGACAAACAAACTTGGCGAACCGACGCGCTCTGGATCAAACTGCTTTAAACTGGTTTCGTGTGCTGTAAAACGGTTTCAACTAGCCGAGTTGATTTGTGGGGAAGAGAACGCATGTTATCGTTATTAATATTAGAGATAGAATTTAACTTTGATACTGTGGCTAAACTGAAAATATGCTATATCCTTGTAAAATGTTATAAATAAATATTTTTGGCTCAATCACACGACGCCATCTTGTCCTAAACTCAGCAAACTTTGTATTATGGATACTAGATCGCTGATACAATATACATATTTAAAAAAAGTAAATAATAGAAAACATCCAGACCGAGACAAACTTTACTATCCAAAAGTGAACCAAAGAAGTAAACGATCAAGTAAACTAAAAAAAGAAAGATGTTATCCAAGAGGTAGTGTAAAAAAAATACAATTTTTCACTCCCATTATTCCAACACAATACATAAACAAAACGCGAAACGTCCCACATGTCAACAGGGTGTGCTTTTAGTAGAGATAAAACAGTGTCCATTAGGCATGTCAGTCCTGGGACACGGGACACGGGACGCCGTAATCCTGACGTGACTTCTGATGACGTTTTTACGCTGACACTGACGGGATAAGTCGTTTGTCGGCGTTGGCTTTGCGACTTACAAATTGTTATTCTTAATGCGTGAAATTCGTAAATTTTTAAATTTAAATTTTTTTTAGCTATTACTTAAAAAAAAATATCGTTGCATAAATTTTAAAGAAGTTAGATTTTAATGCTCCAAATACTAAAATATTTATTTAAAAGAATATTTGTAACTACGGTGAATAAATCAAGCAAACCTACGAAAAAATACAATAGAAATGAGAACCTCTTTTGACCCTCTCTAGAACCTCTCTTTACTTTTATTTAAATAATACAAAATAAGGGTAACAAATAAGTGTCTTAAAAAATATAATTTTTATTGGTGGATTCTTTTGAATCAATTTCATACTAGAAACATTACAGACACCTGTAACGTAACATTACAATGTTACTGTTAAATAAAAGTTTTAGCTGTACAGTCAGGAACACAACGAGCTTTACTTTTGCAGTACAATTTTGGCTCTTATGAACTTAAGAAATGGTACACAGTCCTATAATGTAAAGGTCAACCTGCTCTTGACTGTACGTACGAAATTACGAGTCGCCCATAGTTCTTTCCAGTAGTTTTAAAAAAAAATAATGTATTTAGGAAATCATTATCTTATTTATCCTATGTCCATCAGTGGACTTCTTGTGGCTGAGATGATGATGATGAATTGTTTTCGCCTATTGTTACCATTTTAACTAGTTGATTTATCATTCGTCTTCGGTCCCAGGCACTAGCCTCAAATTAATCTAACGCCTAACACACTAACACAACACGGTGACCATTCTTCATTAGCACAAAGGAGGCGGCCTTTTGTCTCGCGTCCATTCATTTGCGATTGTTCACTACACTCACTGAGATCCAGCAGACTTATTCTGATGAGCGACTGTCCCTCGCGTTTTGTGTGTTGATCGTTATATAGATAGATAGATAATTAATAGTTTGTAGTTGAATGTTTCTTCAATAAGCTCCTTAACCAAAGCTACAGATGCTTGCAAAAAATCCGCGGCGAAAGATGGGCTGATATTCTATCCACATGGGCAACAAGAGACGGGGAGGAAAAAAAGGAAGAAGGCCAGGAATGGTCTGACATGAACAAGGCTTTTGATAGCTTTTATAATATGTTATTTTGATTATTTGTAACATTTTTTTAATCAATATTGACATGTCCACTAGACAAGTTATTATTTATTAAGTGAATAAATAAAAAAAACAAATAAACCAATGGCTGTGTCTTCTGTAAAAACAGGATTATAACAGCAACCACAGAAGCAGTAGATAAGGAGAATAAAAGAACAGAATAAGCAGTGAATCTTTTTGATATGCCGACGGAAACAGGACAGACAACTTTAATCAGAAATAATATAACGAGTATGTAAAATAAAAATAAAAAATACAACCCGTCGAAGTGAAATAACTTTGAATACGAACTGATCAGAATAGGGGCGCTGTCGTCCGGACGTGATCCCTGTCAACAAATCCACAATACACCCTGACTCGATGTCACCCCAGTTCAACAATGAAATGATTAATGGACACCTTTCTTGTACTTAACTATTGGGTTGAGATTCGATTGAATGCTGCGTCTGTGGGTATTTTTTTAAATTTATGTACTTCGATTTTACCATACTGTCCTTATTTGTAAGACAACAATTCCACTAACAAGCCTTATGATTTCAAAATATTATGATGTCCATATGTCTTCTTATCATTCGATAACCACAGCGTGACTAGGCCATCCTTTGTTTAACACAAAAGGACAAGTCTGTAGAAACGTAACATAGTTTCGGCGATCGCTAGTATTGTAGCTGTGTTATTCACGTATATGTATATTTACGGGGCGACATCTTGTGCTCGATTTGCGAACCCATTTAGCTCGACAAATAAGCGCACTTAAAATGTGCCGTATTCAATGTATGGAGTGGAAAATCTGAACTTGTAAGTATTATAATATCTGTGAATATGTAAAAAATAAATATAAAGATATATTCTTCCCCTCTAAGCCGCACGTTAAGGCCGCGGACAGTCTGTCCGCCATAAAGCATCTCACATTACCGCGTTGCTAAGTAAAAAATAATGATGACAAACGCGACGACAGCGGGACACATAAACATGTCCCGCAGGTGTGCACACCCTGTATATACTTAGCCGCGTGACTCGGGAATTTTTACAAGCAACATGATTTACTGCGCTTTTTGGACTTAAAACTGTATTTATGATGACTATCTTATGCTTTCGACTTTGTTCGTGTGGTCCTTTTAACACTTTTAGCTAACAAAATATGATGTTCTACTATCGAAGCAAGCACGCGCAACTTCATTCCCGTGGGAATTTTGGAAAAATCCTTTCTTATCGGATGCCTACGTTACCTATACAAAGACCCTCCAAGTTTCAGTGTCTCTACGATCAGCGCGACGGTCCCTATATACAAAGCGACATCTCTAAATCTATGGTTTTCAGGAGAGTGTTTTTAAGGTTCAAGTTAGTGCAAATTAATAATATACCGGGAATTAACGCGATCATACCTTGATATTGCCTGACGTTTCGACCAGGTTGCACCGGCCGTGGTCACAGGCGAACTCACGTAGTCACGTACGAAGCGGTACGTACACAGTCGTAATATAAACAGTTACAATTTCATGTCAATCTGCGTTGGCTCACTCATACAAAATAGGAATAGAGCGAGATAGTGTGTGAGTTTGAGATGTAATTGAAACTTTTCTATATATATAAAAATGAAACCCGTTTTCCGTTGTCACGACATAACATGAAAACGGCTTGACCGATTTGGCTGTTTTTTTTTGTAGTTTTCTAATACTCTGTACAAGGTTCTTACGGAAAAAAATATTAAGAAAATCTCTCAGAAAGATTGAAAAAAAAACGAAACAGTACCCGGGCGAAGCCGGGCCGGGCAGCTAGTTCTTTATAATAAACGACAGAAAACTGGCAAGCGGGGCCACTTGATGGGAAGTGGTCGCTGCCTTTGGACATCAGCAACACCCGCACCACCAATACGTTACCCACCTCTGACGAGACCTCTAATGTACCTCTCAAATAGTCCCATGTTATAGTTCGAAGGAAACACAGAGGCTGGGAGCTCATTCCACATCCAATATAGTGCGAGCGAGCAACGTTCTTTCGAACCTTCGAGTGGATACCAACAGAGGGTCTAACTGTTTTTGACGAGAATAGGCGGTTATACAATACCGCGGGCTAGTAATTAGTATATCCGAAATCACAACGGACATATGTATATCAGAATGCTAATCTATCGGCCGCCGACCTCAGTTATTACAAGCATTATAGAGGCCCGTGTTGAAAGTATCGTTGTGCGTCCCAACGGCGACCGCGTCCCATAAACATGTCCCGTAAATACCACTGAGTAGATAAATCTATAGAAAAACAGACGGTCTACACACTTTCGTCAATACGGCAGCCTTGTTCTAATAGGGTTGTTTCCAGGGTCAAAATAATTACATTATATTTAGTCCGTATTTTAGATTATAAAAAAATATTGGACACGTATTTTTTTCTTTTTTCGATTAAACAAAAAGTAACAAAGATACAAGGCATAAAAATTTTGGAGTAGCGGCCTTTGACGTCACTCCGTGCAAAAAATGTCACACGGCGTGATGTCATACGTAACTTTAATGGGCTATATCTTTGTCATTTTTGGTCTAATTTACAAATGAAAAAAAGAGGTGCCCTTATTTTCGAATAATCTAAAAGACGGACTAATTATATTTTTTACGGCAACAAGCCTATTACATAAGTTTGTATATTTTCATTGTATTTATTTACCGTGTGTGTATAGGGTTACTTACTCGATGATTGCAAATAAAACATATTCTGTTCTATCTCTCGTAACTTTCTTCTTCGACTGATTTTCGCAATTAGTGACAACTGAGAGTGATGTGGTATCAGCCAGCTTAGATGGTCATTTGGCTATCTATTTATAATTAATTTTATTTCTCGATAGAATATTTTGTTACCATTACTTTTGTCTACTACTCTTGAAGATCGCGAAAAGTCCACATTTCTTGTATTCAGCTAGACGGTGGTGGACAGTTTTCGCTTCGGCAACTGCACGATGTCGTAACAGCGGGTTACTTTGTCGATACAAAAAAAAACGCGTACTGTACAACTGAGCAGATGGACATGAAACATTGAAGCTTAATGTGGAACGTTAAAAATGCGTTTGTCCTCACTTGATTGCTCTGAAACACAAAATACGCCTTTTCTATTGCATTGTACTTTAACGAAGTGGTCATTCTGCATTTAACTTTATCGGTGTGGCGTCCCATGCGTCCCAGGTGCGTCGTATGTCTGCTATGACGCGAGCTTAGATAACACAGGTCAATTTTGATAATATCCCCGCTAATGACCTATTTGGACTGTCACAATTATATTTAATGAACAACTATGCTGGGATATGTGTCTGTTTTTATTACTTACTTAGTGGTAAGTTATGTTATATGAAAAGATTAATTATGTTTTTTACATTATTTTTGTATGTAAAATTTCACGTTTTGGCCCAAGTGGGATTCGAACCCACGTCCACTCGGCTCTGGTTCAGATTTAGGGTTCGATTCGAATCCAACCTAGGGCGAAGAGGTGAAGTTTTTCATTTAAAAATATTAAAAACACATTCCTACCGTTTTGTCTCCTGTAAAGCCAAGATCAACAACGACGACAACCACAGATTGACGATTGCGAATTTCATCAGAAAGATATAAGACGTTGAAAATATTAAAAGTACCAAATAGGTCTTTCTTTTTACCGGTTGCCATTTTGCTTGTGTCCGAAATGGTGGTAGTATATAACGTAGTTTTTTTTCTTTATTTAAACAAGTTGTAAATGACAAGAAAAAGTGCCTATGAAGGTCTAATTTCTGAAATAAACGATTTCATTTCATTTCGTCATAGAAACGTTTTTAACCAGCTCCTGCCCTTTAAAAAACACTAAAAATCATTTAGATACCACAAACTAATATAATTCACGATACGAGAGCCATTATGTCCACATCGAGTATCTATTAAACGTCGGTTTAAATATCTATTGTGAAAATTTATTAACAAACTTGGCCAGTTTGTCGTCTGTGCATGTGCACGGAACTTCTGATACTGGGGGACCATAAATTGATAAGCTTGTGCATGAGAGGTGATTTACTGTATGTGTGTTAATTATGCCAATAAGTAAAGTTTGTTACCGAATTGCACCCTTACAGTTAAACTGATTATCTTTGAAATTCATGTAATTTTTTTCTATTAGTCAAATAACTAAAATTATATTAAATTAAGTCGTTTATAGCAAAATTGGGAGACACAGCATGATTGGTAGATCTGATACTACAATAAAATTGTAACTGACAAAAAATCATTTGTATGGTGCAATTGGTACGTATAAAACAGGAAAGCTTAAGCCTTGGACTAGATGGCGTTGTAAATTGTGTACAATTTATTAAGAAACAATATATTAGTCCATACTAATATTATAAAGAGAAAAGATTTGATTGTTTGTTTGTTTGAAATGAATAGGCTCCGAAACTATTGGACCGATTTAAAAAATTCTTACACCAGTAGAAAGCTACATTATCAGGGAGTGACATAGCTATAGCTTTTTTCGAAATTCAATGTGGTTCCCACGGGAACGGGCCCGAAACTTCACGCGGACGAAGTCGCGGGCAAAAAAGCTAGTCTAAAATATAAAGGAAGGGCCGATCTAAGAAAATAGTTTGTTACCACGTGTTATGACAATTTATAAACAATCCAGTAAATGAGATGTCGCCTTACATCATGTATTGCGTTATCTAGCTTACTCACTCGTCTTTGGACTGCTATAGAGATGGTAGAGGGGCAGGACCGTGAGCGCTTTCTAAAAATAGTATTACACGTTGGGCGCCAATAGTGGCGGAATTGAACGCGGAATGGAGAATGAACTACAAGGATTCCCGAAAGCGGAATATCTGCACACGAAATTGCACAGATTTCGCTTGTAGAACATAAGCTAACATGTGAATTAGAATATAATCCAGTTGATATTAATTGATCCTGATTTAAGGTAGTATTATACGAAGGTAAGCCTACGTCAGCTCACCACAATGATTTGCCAATAACGTTGCCTCTGTAACACGTCCAGTCTTGTCTAATTCTCGCCTGTGTTCACAATGTTGCCGTGTCAGCATATATTGATGATTCATAGACTATGATAAAGCTAGATGTGGTATCCAATATTAAGCATTGCTTTTATGTATATATTTTATATATATTTTCTACTATAGTAGATCTTTTCAAAATTATAACATCGTCGAGAAGCAGTGAGCAATGCGTTTCGTTCGTTGAGTGAAAGAGATCCAATATATATCCTTTTCTATTCCTTATATAAAATTTTATATTTTACACTGACACGTATTTATAATTTTGTTGTAAGTAAAAAGCACATCATTAGTCATATAATTAACTTATTTTTTATAACACAATATCCGCATGTTTCCCGGGGAGCATGTACAGTTTACACAGTAGCGCTGCGGTGTCAATTTTCTATGGATTTATTTTATAATGATATGTATTTATAATGACCTGCGTGTTCTTTTTATCATTAATTTTGTCAGTCATTCAGGATAAGACATTTTCTGTGTAGACTACTTTATATCCCGTCGGTGCATTGTAGATTTTGGCGAAAGGCGAAAATGTATGTAACCTTTTAAACTATATCTAGGTGTCTACGAGTATGTTAACATATCCAGTAAATTTACAAAGTGGTTTGAGAAATGGTGGGCGGGGTGGGGCGCCTCCAGGTGATGGCCCGTTAACCAGAGTTAACCGGATTAATTTGTGGGTGTGTCCCAGTGCCGGGACGGTAGATTGAGTGTTGTCCCAATTTGTCGATATCTCCTTATTGAGGGGCGCAACTTATCTTATAAATTTTGATATGTGCGTATAATAATGTTTGGTTAATTCCTATTGATATATTGATTGTATATAGGCGGATCGGTATTGTAATCTATATTAATAGATAGATAGATAGATAGAATATGCTTTATTTGCATTACATAGCCAAGAAAAAAAAATACATTAAACACAACCTTACAGACTAGTGTTTATGCAACAAGGCGGCCTTATTGCTAAAGGTAATCTTTTCAAGAAAACATTGTGGTAACGAATTCCTGTATGGATTAATACTTGTAGTTATCATGAGTTGGTATCTGAAACTCTTGTTACCGCGTAAAAATGTCTATTGCCGGCTCTACACTCTCTCGAAGTTGACCGGAGAGAAGTCAAGAGGCACAAAGTGGGTAGACAAAAAAACCTAAATACGAACTGGCTGGAACGAAGAGGCCGTCCACGCTCTCGTTTTCACTTAACTTCGCGAGAGTGACTATACAACTAACTGATAGATAGTGTAATACAAATAACGTGAGGCTATTTCGAAAGAAGAAAGTCAAAGACGTTTTGTTTAAATGCAGCATGCATAAAGTAAATAAATAATATATTATTATGTTACAAACAGACATTTACTTCTATGCAATATTTACATATCTTCGCATCGAAACTTTGTATAAACGAAGCTATCTTTTGTCGTCATATACAGCTCGAAATACTGCCAATATGCAGCCGAGATCGAGCTGTATATGGCTTAATTAGGCTCCGCACACGTCGGCTGCGGTCAGGACAAGCTAAGCTGTAAACATGCTACGTGATGACACAGTGAACACAATCTCTGTGACTCAACAGAAGGAAATTAAAAACTAGATTTACATCTAAAAAATATTAAAAGGGGTGCCAATTATATTTCAAAGATTTAAAACGTTTATTATGAGAGTAAGTCTTCATAGGCACTATTTCTTCCGTCATATATTTTGGGTAATTAATCTACTCTGAATCCTGGAGAGAGAAGGAGGAGGCCTTTATCCAATCCGGGATGCGAATTTACAAAACCTATACCATTAGGGAGAAAGTGTAAACTGGCTTAGCTTTTGTTTGCCAAAAACTTGACGAAACCCTAATCATGGTATATGTATAAAAGAAGTATTTACATAGGACACCATATTTTGCTTCCGGAGGAGATACAACAGCTCTCTGCCCAGCATATCTGGGAGTTTCTAGAAGCAACCGGTCTGGACTGGGTAGTTTAAATTAAGGGCACTACTAAAGACCAGCAATGGTCGAAGCAGTAATTTAAAGCCCAAAGCAACAAATAATGAATAATACTACCATTTCGGAAAGAAAAGAAAAATGACCACTGGTAAAAGAAATGGCGAAAGAAAACCAGTTACGGAATTTTTTGTCATTCAACAATTATTTATTTTTTTATTTTTTATATTTTAACTTAAACACATCAAACTTTGTTAAATATCATTAATTGATCCATCTTAAAACCCCCAAAACTAATGTGGTTATCGTTGTGACCAACAATGTTGTTCCATTAGTGGAGCGGACCCGCTCTCAATCAATTTGGACGAAATCACCGGCGCGAAGTGTTTTTTAATTAATTTCATGAGTGAATTTTGCACGACACGAAATCTATGGAGTTTACGTTTTGACAGATTTATACAAGCATACGTAGCATTATTCGACACGATTATTTATTTATTATTATAAATATTATTCATTATTTTATTCATTACATTTAAAGGTTCACTTCGTTTCATAGCCTTTTTGTAAATTAGTCGATACTCACGTTTGATCAGAATCGATTGTGGACATACATAGGTAACTATTTTGTGTCGATCATTATTTGCCTTACAAATATGAGGACATATATACAAAAGAAATATAAAAAGAAATTAAAAATAATGTAAAATATTGTCATTACCGTCTATACTAATATTATATCTCTGGATCTACTCAACCGATTCTGAAAATTATTTTTCCAATACAAAGTCATGTTTTTTGTGAGTATCATAGACTATTGTATGAACCTAATTTGTTTAGTTTACTTAGTCTATGAATTAAAATAATGAAAAGTGTACATTTAAACATAATTTTTTAAAAGATAGAGCTATTTAAACTATTATTCTGTAAAAAAAACAATTGTATTGTCACCCAATAAAAGAGTTAATGCCAAACAAGTGCTCATATCAGGCATATCATAATAGCATTCGACATGAAGAAGCAGTCAGTCACCATACCACCACAGTCGAAATCAGTCAGAGTGATTTTATAAAAGTGTAGGGCTACTCCATTGTCCCTCTGTCCGCGCGACACCGTCGTCGTCCACGCACTAATTCAATATGGCCGACGTAAGCCATTTGTGTTCGCGCTTGACGCAACGCCCGTGAAAAAATCAATTACCATTTTTTGATGGCTACGCGGTGGCTAAGTGTAAACGGAGGAGTGTTTTTTTAATTTTAATAGTTTTCAGCAGGTTTTTCATTTTTGTTTTAAAAGTAAAAAAAATGTAACACTTTTAATCTGTATCCAAAAATACCGAATCATAAGTGTTAAAATTGGTATAACCGATAGATTTTACATTGTCATTACTATACAACATGTGAACTTCTTGTGGCTGAGATGATGATGATGAACTATACGATAGTCCACAGGGGGTTGCCATTTAGTTATTTTGAAGTGAAAACTTCTTTAGCGGCGCTTGGCACTTTTTTTAGATGGGTAAAAAATGTTAAACTCGTGTCAGATCCGTAGCCTGATTGAAAAAGCGTAAGAAAATATTCAAAAATGCACAACGTTGATGTTTAAGTTTTCACTTCTGCCGGCACACCTGGAGTGCAACCCGTCTTTTTTGTATGTATGTAGTACATACACACGTACTGTCTCATTATAGGGTGTCAGTACAACCGAAGCTGATAGTATCATTCAAAAAAAAGACACACAATATAACATGTCATGCATTTAAAATAAATACAATTAAAAGTTTTACTAAACACTTGTCAAAATGTAACAGATATAAAAACAGGTTTAAAACATTCAAAATAAGTGTTATAGGAATAATTTAATTGAAAGAAAATAATGTGTTACACTTTTGAATGAGTGTCCTTTATTTTAAAGGTTCGATTCCCTGATTACAGGTAACCTAGTGTTCAAATGTAGAAAATGAAATTTATGAACTGTTTTGATTACTTCTAGTTAATCAGTCTCCATACTTGTTTAGCCCTCATCCAGCGCTCATCGGCACTATACCAGAGGAGTGGCACCTCAATCTGAGCGTTTCGCACTACGTCATATTGAAAAAAAAAAAACATTTTTTATTGCCAAAATATAGTTGACGCGGGGAATTAATTGTTAGCGAAAATAGACATTTTGAAGTTATCGTTGAACTTTTTTGAAATTGCCTTTTTAAAAAAGCAAGTTTTATTTACTTTCTATTTTATATTTAATAGTTGTTATGGCAAATTAAAAGTACTAAGTGGATTTTGAAAAAAGGGCTCAAGACTTTATCAGCAGTGACAGCAAAAAATGGTATAGTTACTGTAAACCAATGAAAGAGCTAACCAGGGCACAGAGCTTAGAACAAAGACTTGTAAGCTAATAATGCAAGCATCATTATGAAGCTTTGTACTAACGTACGTACATACGTACTGTGTGAATAAAAAATATCCAATATTTACAAAACGTGAATCATATTTACGCCTCTTTTTTTATACCATAAAATTGTAAGCATCACCGAGCCTATAGACGCTTGTAATACCGGGGTATCATTTCATTCACGCGTTGCCAAACCTTCCAACCCCCCCAAGTGGAACTCTGGAGACCTAACTCACCGTAGGAACACAACATGCCCGAGACCAATGCAATTTGGCTACGATCTTCTGTAAGGTGGAGGTCCTTCCCCAGACGGGCTGCTCCGATTTGAGCGGATAATCCGGACATAAATATTGTAGAAACTCTTTAATATTTTTTAATTTTAGTACCTTCTTCTAAAAAATCTACATCACTAAATATCTATCCTGCATACTCCTAAGCACGTTTTCTCTCCACACCCTGTACATCAGTGTTGCGCTCGCGCATTAAGCACACCTGCTCGCAATGAACGCCCGTGATATACGTCCGCCTTATAAATCTGCCGTCGTAGTGCCGCGTCGTAGTGCCGTGATAGATGGCTAAATAACACACACGCGGCGTTTAGTTTATTGTGATGTAGTTTCACTATGAATTAAATATACGAAAATATTATAAACATATATAATATGTTAGCTTTTTCTTCTATTTCCTTTAACTACGTAATTTGAAAGACTGTAATTAAGCTTATTTGAATAAAACGGTTTGAGTTGGAAATTTGAGCTAACTTGTGTAGGATAAACCTGTTTGATCGCAGTACAAACAATAGAGCGAGCGTTTCCGTGGTTACGCACACTGACGCAATGAGTATGTGAACGTCACAACATTGATAGCCAAATGCTCTTCGTGAAATAGAACATCTGTAATAATAAATATGTTTGTATATATATATTTTTTTGTTTTTTTGTTAATAGCAATGTTTATATGTGCGTTTGGTTACCAGTTTCTTAAAAAATAGACTAAATATAAGTTAGTTTTAGCCGCGGCAATCGGCGATTTAGCCGCTTTTAGGAGCTAAATGCAACAAAAAACAAGATGGAGTTGCTTTACAACGTCTACAGCTACGACTTAAAATGTTCAAAATTAATAAGCCCATAAATATTGTACGAAATTAATTTTAAAAACTAAACGAAAAAAGGGGTGTATTTTAGGATAATTCGATAACCTAATCCAAGGCAATAAGCAATCATACTTACGCGTAATATTTGGTGTACTCTCATTCCATTTATCGACATTATCGTAAATTAATTACCGCAAAATAATGCTCCATTACCGTACGATGTCAACGGCTCAGGCACAGGGTGGTCGCAAAAAGAGGTTTCAATAGTTTTATTTTTTTCTTGATTTTTTGCAATATTTCGCCTTAAGTCAATGGAAATTTATCGAATAGTCGATAAAAAATAACATTAGTACATAATACTCATAAAATATAACGAGTTAGAGATGTGAAAAATTATGTTGTATTAGACGATAAATTATGTAGTTACAAATACAATATGATTTGACATTCTGCATACATGTTTATGATAATTTTAGATGTAAATAGTGTTGTCAAGATGAAGAAAAATGCCTTGTGTAATCTGCTGATAGCCGTTTTCATTTGTGGTTGAGATTTTATTGTAAGGTGCATTGCATGTTGTACCCACATTAAATTCAATATTTTTATAATACAGCGTACAGTAAAACAAAACTGTTTTTGTTGCGCTGATATTCATTTTGTTTAACTAAATGTAATGTAAATAAATAAAAAAAATTGATAAAATTTTCAAAAAGTTTTTTTCACTTAACTGGCTTATATTTGCTTAGTTTTAGAGACAATGGATATATAATTGTAAATTTATATCTTTTTTAATAGTTAGAAAACACCCAGACTCGAGAAAAACGCAAATAAAATTTATCAACATAAATCAACTCATCAAATAAATGTTGCGCCCTGCGGTATTGAATATTTACATGTCTAGAATAAATTTTCGTTTTTAAGTAGATAGCCTTCTACCGTAAACACCCTTTGTGTAAACGGCAAAAATATCACTGGCCTTCGGTGATCGCATTGATTGCTATTATTTCAAGTCATTAAATCAAAGCCGAACAATCCGGGCACTCATTACTGCGCCCATTTAGCGTTCGAACCTATGAATTTAATCAGTCGTGCCCCACGCTTATTTTGATTTATACCGACGCGTCCGCAGTTTTTGATTGCGTTTTAGTGCTCATAATTTTAAACGATAGTTTTCAAATCAAACTTATACCATTAAGGGTAAAATACACTTGCAGCGAGTCGGGAGAGATGCGAGAGCATTTGTATTTCATATATTTGTTCGAACGACATCACACTAAACGCGGCGCGGGTCGATGGCGGCGTCATCATCGCAACTGCGACAGCGTTTCCAACTACAAACCTACTTCCGCGGGCAGTGTGTTTTACCCTATATATCTTATGACAGAGACGGCCCTGGTAGAGTCGCAGATTCATCGTAGTTCCCGTGACGCTAACTATGTACAGTGGCCTCGAAGATAGGAGGACCATTTTAGAAAAAAATCACTTGCACATCTTGTAAGCGGATCTTTTGTCAGTTCCGTTCTTTTCTTTGTTACCAAACAGGGTTTTTGTTTATTAGAGCCACATGTGTCCACTAGGATGTTGGATGTTGCAACCAAAAATCATCCTAAAGATGGTCCTGCTATCCTCGAGGCGACTGTACCAATGTGTTACCTGCCAACTTCTCTCCCTTATTCCATCTCTCACTATTCTCTTCCTTTACCAATTTGCGGGCAATACTTGACGAAGGAATAAGTAAAATTACTATGCTTCTTTCTCCTTACTGAGGACTAGGCCTGTCTCTTCAAAAAGAATGTTACACATCGTACATTACTTAAATCTCAAGAAAATATAACGAAAACACCTAAACTATTTTGGTCTTAC
Organism: Endotricha flammealis; assembly: GCA_905163395.2. Lineage (NCBI taxonomy): Eukaryota > Metazoa > Arthropoda > Insecta > Lepidoptera > Pyralidae > Endotricha > Endotricha flammealis. The sequence continues at coordinate 1,314,237 of LR990857.1, read as the reverse complement.
ATAAAAACTAAAAAGAAGGCTGTATCTAACTATCCAAATTTTATGACGCATGGTATTGACAAATTAAATGATGTCTCCCAAGTCTGTGAAGCCTTTAATGATTTCTTCTTGCAAAATTTTTCAAAGCCGGCATCTAACTATGTTAATTATTCAATTGATACTGAGTGTACAGGCAGTAATATTATTAGTGATATAGTCGTAGATTCTGATCTTGTTTTAAAGCTGTTAGAAAAGCTAGATACTGGAAAGGGCAGCGGGTGTGATGGAATACCACCAATTTATATTGTCCGTTGTGCGAAGTCCGCAACTGAACCGTTAACTATTCTTTATAATAGATGTTTTAGCGAAGGACTGTGTCCTATCATGTGGAAATCTGCACATATAGTTCCTATTCATAAAAAAGAACTCAAGTCAAAGATTGAAAATTATCGACCTATTTCAATTTTAAATATTTTTAGTAAAGTTATGGAAAAAATAGCTCATCAGTTTTTATATCCTGTTATATCAAATGCAATTCCACATGAACAACACGGTTTTATTAAGGGACGTTCAACAAATACAAATCTTGCCATTTTTACCAATGATATCTTAGGGAATGGATGATGGCTACCAGATTGATGTGATTTACACTGATTTTGAAAAAGCCTTCGATCGGGTAGATCACATCATTCTATTACAGAAACTCCAAACATTAGGCATACGGGGAAACCTTTTGAGATGGGTGGAGTCGTACTTGAAAAACCGAGCTCAAGCTGTAGTAGTTGCTGGGTGCAAATCTGACTTTGTTCAGGTCCCATCAGGAGTTCCTAAGGATCGATTACGGCCCCATTGTTTTATGCTGCTTACTTGTACGATATAAGTAGGGAAATGTTTTCAATGTGCTAAATTTCTCATGTATGCAGATGACACTAAGGTTTATTACAGAATTTCAAATCAATTAGACAGCGACAATCTGCAGAGTGATCTTAATAGATTAAGTAATTATTATCATCGAAATAGAATAAAAATTAATATTGAAAAATGTGCGCACGTATGTTTTACAAAGATATGATTTATAATAATATCTAGTATTCATAGTAAAAGAAAATTCCCGTCCAACGGAACTTTTATTTTAACAATATAATAATAAAAAATGAAACAAAAATAAAGGATTTAGGCGTGATACTTGACTCAAAACTAACATTTGCTGATCACTTTGATTACATAAGTAACAGGGCATATAAAAATCTTGGTTTTATTTTGCGTGTCACAAAACCCTTTACTAATATTTTCTGCATAAAGATTTTATACTTCTCATACGTGAGAAGTATTCTGGAATATTGCTGCAATATATGCAACCCCCAATATATCACTTATAAGCAACAACTCGAAAAAATACAACATAAATTTTTAAAACATTTAAATTACAGAGCAGTAATCACGCATAATCCTGATTATCTCGACTCGTGTAAATACCACAAAATAATGACACTGGAGGAAAGGCGTACCCTCTTTGAAATGACTTTCTTATACAGTGTTACCTCTGGTACTGTGGATAGCATTGAGCTCACTTCATTGTTTCTGCAGCTATGCGCTCCAGCCTATCGAACTCGACACACACCGCTGTTTCATGCTCCGAAGGCACACACAAATTATTTTAAAAACTCAATTATAAGTAGAACTCTGTATAATTTTAATAAGTATTTTGGATCCATAGACCTCTTCGTAACGCGGCTTAGTAAAAATAAACTTAGGAATCAAATAATAAAAATAATAAATCTGAATAACCAATAAATTAGACACATACCTACACATACACTCACACTCATAAACACACACATACACACTGGGAATAAGCCATAAATTTCGCTTACATACTTATTGTTGCTTGCTTTTACTTAATGTTAACATTATGTTAAACTCAAAATCAGTTTGCTCTCTCTGTTATTTTTCAAGTGTAACCTATATAATGTAAATCCGTTATTGGCATTAAGATATATACAGATATAGAAGAAAACCTCTGTAATAATTAAGTGCTGTGGATTTTGTGATTAAAATAAAATAAATAAATAAATAAAAGGAGTTGGAGTGACTTTGCCCATCAATATTTGAATTACGTTAACTTACTATATATCTAGGAATATGACTGGTTTCTCCACAGTTTTTGGCGTGAGAAAACAAATATCTTATATGAATAATATGGTTACAGTCGCCTCAAAAATATCCGAGACCCACTTAGCTAAAACTGAAAACGCGAGCAACAGCCCATAACGCAGTAAACCAATAAAACATGTATATAAATAAAAATAACTGCCCCATATAAATAACTTTGAAGTAGTACTCTAGTACTCGTGCCGAGGCTCAGGGCATGTCAAGCGGCTGAGTTATAGCGTCACAGAACATAAAATATACAACAAAAACTGTTGTTCTTCCAACAGTTTTGCCCCATATTAAGAATGAGCACAAACAGAATGTGGATTTGGAACAGCGGCGTCGCGGAAGACGGAGACGGTGTTCGTATTCAAAATGTTCAATTTAAAGTTCAAGTTGTGTTGATTTTTCCGAACGTATTTTAGTTTCTTAACAATTCAATAATCTGAGAATTCCGACTGTCTGGCGGTTAGGTGTTTAAAACATCTGCATCAGAACTTCAAGTTCTAAGTAACAAAATCTCTAAAAAAACATTTTGTTCTACAATCACTACCAAAAATTTAAATACTATCAAAATCTTAAATCTCTTGCGCCATAAAGTATGGACACTTTAAAACAACCAAGTCAGCTCTAGGCACGCATTTCAAAGGACCTCCATATGAACATACAACGTCACTATACGTCGCGCAGCGCGTACAAGTTCCTAACAATACAGTCCGGCTGCGTCACCGTGCGTGCGTTACATACGTTTACGTATATTGACGTTAGTGTGCGAATTATATGTAACATGGAAGGTTTAATATACTACAAAATGTTTATATACGTTTAAATTTTGTATGGAGAAAATGTATAGGTATGCCTGGGGACCTGGGGTTAGTCTCTGAACAAAGCTTTTCAATTTATTTCAAAATTCAGCTGTCAAAACTAATTAAACAAAGGTGTCTCCACTGCCGCCATTGTGCGCTGTCCTCCGCCCGATTTTCGCTCACTTCACGGGGGTAATTCGTTATTTTTATTGTTTTTTGTTATTATGATCCTGTCCCCGGATTATGTCCGTGATACATGGGTGCGCTGGATGCGTTTAATTGCCCCCGACGCTTTGCAAGCGATAAATAAGATTAAGGCACCACTGGAATCCAATGTTTCTGAACTGTTATAGAGAATTCTAATTAATTATTTCATTTAATATAATAATGACCGTATAGGGGCAGAATGTTGGCCGTTTGTTATTGTTTTTTAATTACACCGTCAAGTATTGGGAACACACCAACCAGTACGCAGTGGCGTTTGGAGGTGTCTAAGTAACTTTTTGGCTAGATTTTTGTTCTTATCATATCCAAAAGTTGTCAATCATAATCGAGAATAAGATCTTGAGAAATATTTTTTACACTTTAATCTAAAAAATTAAAAGTTTTAAAAAGTGATTTCAAATATTTTGTATGAGGTTGTGACGCTTTTAATGCGACGCTCTTAATTATAAATTGGGTATTATAATGATATTTGACATACCTCTGAGTATAAAAAAGATGAATTTTCCTTCCCAAAATAAACAGTATGATATAAAATAACAATGTGTTGCAGCAAACAATTTTAAACAACTTTACAACGCACCGTGATATCAGATCCGCTCATTAGGGCTCGCATATTTTTGTGTACACTTCGCTATGAATTTATGTAAAATTACTTAAAATGTACAAGATAAAATCGGGTTACCTCATCGAAACATGACCAGACGGGTGGAAATACAAAAAAAAATTGTATGTTTTTTTTCAGAGACGTCACTTTCGAATATTGCTAATTGCAATGGTAATCAAGGAAATGTATTCTATTAATACCAAAAAGTAAACTAATAATTTTGGTAGACATCTATCTATCAGATATATAATTGTACATGATTAGCTAATTGGATAATTAAATTATTATATATAGTCACAATAAAATAAAATTACAATGATTAATTAAAAAAACGGAAATTAAATAAATAATTTTTTTTTTCTTACCACAAGCCATTTTACTTCACTAATAAAAACACTAATAAAAAAAAAGATTTATTATAGATGCTGTTTTGTATTAAGAAATAAATTATATCGGAACTCTAGGCTAGTTAACACAAATATATCTAAAAATAAAAAGTTTTATACATTGTTTATTAAGGCTGACTGTACAAGCCAGCATAAATCCCAACGAATGCTCATTTCAAAACGATAATTAAGCGACACCCGGTCGTTGTTTACAAAAGGTGCCTTGTTTATTTCATGGAATACTAGCTTTAGATGTTATGTAATAATACATACTGGATTCTGCACGCGGTTTTGCCCGAATGTCCTTGCGTTATTAATATCACTGCCCATTGAAGTAACTTCCTATTCCGCCTATTAAAAAAAAAATCCTTAGCTTAGCTGTAGTTTCTCCCCCGGGACGTCAATAAGCTTCATTGCTTATTGCTTATCTGAGGTCGCCGTTGTTGATCCTGGCTACACAGGAGACACATCGGTGGGAATGTGTGGTGGGATTGACCCGATGTCCATTATCGTCATCTATTCTAATATTATAAAGTTTGTTTTGGTTAATTTCAGGAACTGATTATTTTAATTTAAAAAGTCTTTAAAACTGAATAGACTAATTATCGGAGAAAGTTATAGGCAATATAACACCTTATGACTAATAGGAGTAGACCTGGCTTTAATAGAGCCTAACTAAAGCCAGGTCTACTCCTATTAGTTTCAGTTCAGTTTTAAACACTTTTTTTCATGTTCATAGTAGTAACTAGGCTCTACCATTAAAAAATATATATTCTATAAATGACTTATAAAATCATAAAGTCTAAAGTTAGTTTTTCTATTTTCAGACAATAATAATATTTTGTAAAATATTGCCAATTAGTTAATTACCAATTAACCATAAATAAATAAACAATGACCATTATGTAATTATAAGCTTAAATTTTTATTTTTTTAAGCCTTTAACAATAACATCTTTTCATTTAAATATTAAGGTCATTAGTAAATTACCATTTATCAATTACAAATACCTTTTAATAGTTTACCTTAATATGATCTTTAGTTAATGACTTTTGTATATATAGGACATCAGTATAATTTAAATCAACAGTCACAGACGAGACACTGAGTAGTTGATATCACATAATATTGTTAGAAGTGTTACAATGACCGCTAACTTCGTTGATGTTGACGCGATTCTGTCCAATAACGAGGAATGGTTGAAACTGGAAGAGGAATGGGGTAACCCTGTTGATTTGGAAACAGAAGACGATCAGCCAGCACTAAAAGCAGCCTTCAGTGCATTAGACTTGAAGAAGACCACATTCGACTCATCATTCCTATTCAAAAAACGCAGGAAGGTCGAAAGGAAATTGTCGAAGAGATCCATATTAGATTACAAGGAATTTCTACAAGATCTACAACAGAACGTTACGGAATTACCCGCCAAAAGTTTCTACTGCATCAATGGTGAACTTCTATCAGCTATGTCTGTTGAAGAAATCTGCAAAAAGATAGATGAAGTATTCAAATCAGTCGAGAGGTTATCTTCTGCTACCAGTACTGTTAGAATGAAGAATGTTGTAGTAGAAAAGAATATTCCTGAATTAGTGATGTGCAGTATTTCGACTGGTGATTTGTCTTTTGACGATACTGATTCTGCAGAAGACAATGATATTGATGGATATATCGATGAAGCATTTGAACAATTAAGTGCAACACTAGCCAGTTTCGATAACGTTAATGACGAATCAAAGAGAGAAACAGTTACAGCACTAGTAAAAAAGTTTACATTTTTATTAAAAAGCCCTGCTGTACTCTGTAGTAAGAGAAGGCAAAGAGATTGTTCTAATAGATTTAAAGAGTTGGCTGACTTTTGGAACAGTTGTAACAATATGTAGAGTTTGTATTGTAAATTAATGTTATTGTAATGTTTATAATTTATTTTGTTTTTTGTATTGTAATGATAGTTTTACTATTTATTATTAATTTAATGTACTCAATGGGCTATTGTAAATAATAAAAATATTAAAATTTAATTGAATTTTCTTTTTAAATCCATTAGCTTATTCAGACTAGCTTCTTTTAGTTGCTGCGATTGGCGTGAACTTTGAAAATATTTGACTTTGACTTTTAGCTCTAAAAAGTTAAATTGCCGGTCGCCGCGACTAAAAGTAGCTAGTCTAAATAACACCTATGATAATTATTGGCCAAGTCCAACCTGTTCTAGATGGAATATTTCAAGTGAGTTAAGTTTAAATTTAGTTTAACTTCATTGACTTGCTTATTCTTCAGGGCATCATAACCCAAATAAAGCCGGCACACACTCACCTATTAGTTAATTACCTGGAGCAAAGCACAACAAATAGAAATTCATGGTTCATTAACCAAACAACGAACGGTGGTTCCGTACGAATCGCAGGACACCGTCCAAGTTAGACGCTAAATCACGCTTGGTGCCTGTGGACCTCTACCAGGAAACACACGGGTCGATATTGTGAGTGTGTACGCCGAGATTGTTTGAACTCACCTGCATTGTTGTAAAAACTATAATTGATCGTAGTTTTGTTGATAAATTAACATCGGAGTTAAAAAGTAACATCACTACTCGTAAAATAAAATCAAAGTTAAATTAAAATAATATATTTTTAGATAATATTTCCTAGGTTCAAAAATAAACCTTGATTAGAAAAAAATATTTATTAGTGAATTAAAGCTATAAAACATATAATTTGGCGATAAACTAAGGTTAAAGTATTATCCTGTGTGCCTGAACTAGGAGACTCCTGTGTTTCAGGCTATAAAAATAATGATAACTGTAAATTTTTTTCTACTCGCCTTGTTACATTATGAAATATTCTTTAAATTTTAAGTTACTCACTAAAAATATTAAAATTGTTAATAATAACATTGTGATAAACAGTAAGCGTTGCATTTTGTTACAAACCTCGGTGGCATTATTGTAAATATAAGTTTGATATGTTTTGTGGAAATAAATAAATTTAAAAAAAACATTTTTTCTGTCCTTTTTATTATCGTTTTCGTGGTTTTTGATGCGATAAAGTCTTAATTATGTGTATGTAAAAAATATTTTCTAGGTGCCGTCTAAATTACACATCCGTACAATCCGCGAGTGTTTCGCGCACTGACCGGAAGCAGAAACTTATTCCGGCTTGTTCATGAGAGTTAGACAGTTTGTCAATTTATGAGCGCCACACAATAACGGCGCTCCGTCCGAACGCAGATTCGTTAATTGACTTATTCTCATTAAAGCACTATGCCATAACTAAATTGTGACAAAGATTATGGAAATTGGTTGATTTTGAGAATTCAGACTAGTTAGTGGCTACTCATCATTTCAGACACAAGAAGTCCACGGCTGGACCTAGGCCGCCCCCTAACACTTTTTTTATTCCTTCACGGCTTGATTAAGCAGCCGATCATTATGAAAATTTGCATACATATTGTAAGGGGTATAGAGCCCAACATAGGGTAATTTCTACGCGGGCGAAGCCGCGGGTAACAGCTTAGTAACTATAATTATGTCACAATTATTTTCCAAATACCTCATACTGGAAGCTGTTTACCAATATCCCCAATAGATTACCAGCAAATAAACATGGCAGCAGCCGATACCGTAATCCCCTAAACAGATGAGCATGGCCAATCAACCCAGCATTTCAACAATAACCATAAAACAGCCATAGTAATATCGTAACTATAACCCATACTCTAAACTTTAGTGCACCAGTATAAATTGTTCTAAGCGCGGACAATGCAGCCGAATCACGCGGTCTATCGCCCATGATGACGGTTTTACGATCACATTAATGCTAATTTCGCAGCGCAACTATCGCGCCGGTCGTCCGTTGATGATATTTTGTCATTTTAATGTGTGCACCTTGTTTTTATGAATGGTTTGTAACGGCAATTATATGTGAAATTATTGTTGTGTTTAAACTGTTGTGATAATATACATTATTATGATTTGTAAAGTACAGAGTCGAATTTCAGGATCTGTTCCTGTATTAGCGGATGATCCGCTTAGATCATCATCATCATCTCAGCCACAAGAAGTCCACTGGACATAGGCTTCCTCCATATTCCAGCACGACCGGTTGGCAGCAGTCTGCATGTGGATGCGCAGGAAGCCCTTGGGGGGTTTCCTATGACTTTCCTTAGGTCGTAAAACCCTCTAAATAAAAAATAAGTAAAAAAACATTTATTTTGCAAAAATAGTCATTACAGTAAATACTGTCCTGTTGAGAAGAACTAAGGGTAATAAATGGGTTGACATGTTATGATATAAATCCTCGTAGGATTGGTTTAATAAAGTGCTTGTAGGTAACTATTCTAAAATACGATCGTTAAATTAGCGAGCGTCCCAATATTCGTTATTTATTATCATGGCACTCAATAATATCTCGCGCGGTGATAATGACTGCACTAAATATGATTTAGGCACCGTTATTAAGTCAAAAGGCTCGGTTGCATCGAATTACAGCCCGTGAAATTATCTAATACAAAAAAATATATATTTTATGTGTTTACATTAAAAGTTTATATTAATAGTTTTAATTAAATACGTTTCATCGTGGATTTAAAACACGGTATATATATAACCGTTATAAAGCTGAAGGATTTGTTTGTTTTTTTGAGCCTGCTGATCATAAATAGCAGTATGCTGTATGTCACCCTCTAAAACAGGTAGGTTTCACAGGTGGATGACAGTCGTTAAGCCTAGTCTAGTTTAAAGTACATCGAGCTTCTTCATTTGAATGCATAAGATAAAAGTTCTGGAACTAGAGACGATGAGCATAGAAGCTTACCAATCAAAGTACTGTTTAAAGAGGTACCTAGTTGTTTACTTGCGATTTTCAGTTTTAGTAGCCAAGAAACCATCGGGCCACTGTGTTGCTGCGTATCAGGCAAAATAGAACTATTCTAAAATCCAATCGTTAAATTAGCGACCGTTCGAATATTCGTTATTTATTATCATAGCACTCAATAATATCTCGGCCGGTGATAATGACTGCAGTAAATATGATTTAGGGATAATCATAGGAAACCCTGAATGTGTACTTATGGGTTCATTAGATAAATCTTTACTTAATGCTATATAATGGTAATCCATTGGATAAACCTAGTTGTAAAAGATGGAACGAAGAGAAAGAAAACAAGAGAGCTCAAAATAAAGAGAAAATTTAACATAAAAGGTTACGTACAGTCAAGAGCAGGTCGACCTTTACAAATCGCACTTTGTACCATACTTAAGTTTTATGTCATAAGAGCCAATACTGCAAGTGCTCGACGTGCACCTGACTGTACAAGAAAACGAAGAACCAATAAATAAATCTTATTGGTTCGATTGACTATATTATATATTGATTGGCTAATATAAGGTATAATAAGAATAGCAAAAGTGCATGTGATAGCCTAGCCTATGCATGCATAAATTCAAGATCAAATAGTGTCCTACCTACGTGTATAACTTATAATTTAATTATTTCTAAAGAAGTCGTCAAACCACGCGAAAACCTTTATAAAAAGCTACAAAAACCCCATAGATGTTACATCACTAGTAATTGTCATACAGGGTGTCCACAGCCGGTGCACAGCACTAAATCCAGGACATACAGGGTGCAACCGAGGTAATAGGTACTCAGATATTGGCAATACACGCCTGCGCAGATTTAAGATGGCCGACGTCGACTTGCCTTGTTTTAATTGGTCAGTTTTGTTTGGAATTGTATGGAGTAGTTAACACACCTTTTGGTCATTTAAAAAGAAAGTGATTCAGTCACATTCGTACATCACCCCAGCATCATTCAATATTCATATAAATCGATTTCCGATTACGTACAGTCAGCCAACGAAAGAGTTGAGCAGGGCCGTAAATATGACCCAAGTTTTCTTAATATTGCGCGAAGGGATTTATTCGATTTTTTCTTAAACAATAGTTACCCCGGTTACCTCTGTCGTTGGTTGACTGTTCTATCTAATAAATGAAAAGTTCTCAATAGGTTTATAGTTTTAACCAAACAATTTGAATATAAATAAACAATAAATAAATATAAAATTATTATTTTTATTTAGTAAACTTCGTATCGTTTTATTTTAATAATTATTTTGACGTAAAACTTTGTATATTTGTTTCTCGACACAGTTATTCTAAAAAAGCAACTACCCTTGCTTAGACAGCTAAAAACATCTCTATAAAGTTCCAAGGGCCATCGCAAACCACACGGCTCAAGTTACGGCTGCGTGCGGACGCGCGTTCGTATTGCCTTCCAGTTTATTGGCGAACAGTGACAACCATATGGACATACTGCTCACAAAACCAATATTGAAGACTCGCATTTTACGAACTGACTTTTATATAGAGGCTGTGCACTTTATGTACGTTCTAACGTTTATTGTCTACTAGCGAAACCCGCGCAACTTCGTTTGCGTGTATCCCGCTTTCCCGTGGGAATTTTGGAATGTATTATACATAAAAACCTTCCTCTTGAATCACTCTATCTATTTAAAAAAACCGCATCAAAATCCGTTGCGTAATTTTAAAGATTTAAGCATACAAAGGGACATAGGGACAGAGAAAGCGACTTTGTTTTATACTATGTAGTGATGTAGTGATACTAATATTATAAAGAGGAAAGACTTAATTGTTTGTTTGTTTGAATTGAATAGGCTCCGAAACTACTGGACCGATATCAATAATTCTTTCACCAGTAGAAAGCTACATTATCAGGAAGTGACATAGGCTATAGCTTTCCCAAAAATTCAATGTGGTTCCCACGGGAACGGGTCCGGAACTGCACGCGGACGAAGTCACGAGCAAAAAAGCCAGTACGAGATAAAATACTATTAATTACCCGTCCTACTTCCTAATTCCTTCTTTTTTCATTTTTTTATAGGTTGGCAACGCATCCAAGATTTTTATAGTAGCGGATGTCCATGGGAATCGATGATTACTTACCATCAGGGGCCCGATTCTACTAACACAAATGCACCAATGGACTCTCAATGGTATAAGTATCAGTGGAATAGTTTTTGACATTTGTTATGGACTTAAACAATAACATAATGTTTAACTTATTGTACTGTGTACTTATTGTATTGTGTACACTATCGGCGATTCTTTTGAGACACCATTGAGACACCATTGAGAGTCCATTGGTGCATTTGTGTTAGTAGAATCGGGCCCCTGGTGACACGCATCGTTGTTATTATTCACAGGCCCCGCGGTCGAGCGAGCAAATGGTCATTTAGTATCAAGGACCGGGTACGAGTCCTGCGCAAGGCAGTTTTGTGTGCATGAACATGTCTTGATCTGGACGGTCTCTGATGTACTAATAAGTAAAAAGTATTTCTATCTATTTATGTCCCACAGATGGACAAAGGCCTCTGCTTTTCTTATTCAGTTTAACTACTACTGAAAAAAAAGGATTGTATTTATCAGCAAACTAGTACCCATAGGAAAAGCTTTGGTTAGTTTGGAACTAGATGCATATCAGCAACTAATTTAAATATTATAATGATGTCCTGTTATTGGCACATTAGTCACGAATCTAAATTGAGCAGTCATACGGGATAGATCCCCAGTGCGGTATCAATAACATTATCAAAAAGCGATCGCTTACAATGAGCCAGGAGAATTAAAATATTACTTAATATTACTTTTAAAACATATAAGGTTTCCGAATAAAACAAGGTAGATCAGTGATAATGGGGGTGTGTATATGGACTGTAAAATATCTATACAAAAATATTAATTAAACTCTTTATTGGACCAAAACCATAACAAAAACAAAGAAATCAATAGGCGGCCTTATCGCAGATCAATTTCTTTCAGGCCTTTCTTACATAGTTGATTTTAAACCATGCACCCAGCACCGCACAACTCGTGTATTTGTTTCAAACCAGATTTAAAACCATAGCACAAGCTTTTACTTATTCAAACTGACAGCAATATTAACTGGGACAAATTAAAATGCATAAAAATCAAAAAATATCCCCGCGTGTTAATCTCTCGAATGTCCCGTGTCCCGTACGTCCCGGGACGTTCGGGACAGATTTCGAAAAAAGACGACTGACAACCGCTGTCGAGATAGTGACGGGGACAACCGAACGCGTACCAACTTATCAATACATTACAAAAATACGCTATTCGCATTCACATAAGAGTTGAATTTAGCTTATTTCAAGATTTTTTTAATTTGGTTTGTTTTTTTTCTGATTTTCAACTCTATTAATGACTATTTCGAAGGCAATAAAGTTCTAAATCGATGTTTATGTCCTTTTAGTGGAATATTGTGCGGTTTTTACGTTTGACAAATTTACGATGTTTTTTTTTACGCTCTAAGCTAATACAGTTAAGAGTTGATTTTGTTTTGGTTATTGGCTTCATAGTCAGTCATTCATAGAACTTTAATAACATAGCGTTAGTGAAAAATGTGTTATACTGGTAAATATAATAGGTAGTCGTAAACCACTTTCCGACCTGTGGCCTGTGCTTTTACTTATTTACCTACGATATCATATAAAAACAATTATTAATAGCAGGCAACCCATAATCATCCCACTTCTGAGACACGGGTCTCCCTTCCTTGGAAGGTGTTTAGAGCGTACTCTGCCACGCTGCTCTAATGCGGATTGGGGGGGGGGGGCAGTGTTTTCAAGCCGCCTGAAGGCTCGATAACCGTTGTTTAGTGACTATCATATCATCCATCAACAAAATATCGACGAAATGCCGCCATCGGCGACACTCATCCAGATTATGCACTAGCTTTTCCCCGCGGCTTCGCTCGCGTTAATTTTATGACATAGATCTCGTTGGAAAACAAAACAACCCATAGCGCGACTTGTGGCGCCATCTGTTGGCCGATAGCATCCCATACAGCGCCCTCTATAGTAGAAAATATATTTTCCCATTGGAATGACGTACTATCACGGCCTATGTTGGGCTTTGTACCCCTGACAATATGAGTACAAATTTTCATAATGATCGGATGATTAGTCAAGCCGTGAAGGAATAACAAACAAACAAACTCACTTTCTCATTTATAATATTAAGTTAGGATTAGGATTAGGACAGTATCGCCATCTATATCAGACTTTTAATGAAATCCTACGGATATCGCGTACTTTTCGGGATAAAAAGTACCCTATGTTTTAATCCAAGGTATCAGCTACCTACATACCAAATATCATAAATATTGGCTTAGCCATTTAAGCGTGAAGAAGTAACAAACATACACATAACTTTCGCCTTTATAATATTAGTAGGATTATTAAAAATTAACTTTAGACAGTATCAAAAAATCAAAATCAAAAAATAAAAAAATGTTTATTTTTCTATATAATTACATAAGATTGTAGTTTGGATTTGCCTTTTAAGCATTTTTTTTAAGCTTGTGTTAGGCCTGTCCGCTCCTTCACAAACATGGAAGCTTATTATTACTTATAATACTTAATACCTTAATATTATGTATAAGTAATTCAAACATGCATACAGTAATGTAGATCAAACCGACAACTTCATGCGAGCATTGCCGTAACTTTATTATCGTGGATATCCGAATCGGTACATAGCCGTATTTGCGTTCAATCGTTTCCGATATACGGAATTAAAAACACATAAACATATACCATTTTACGATAATTACAGTACACTATTCACTAGTAGCGTAATGATCAAATAAATACGTTTAAATTGTTTCAACTCATTGTTGTTTCATTTAAAATGTGGGTTTTAATATTAAATTATAATTTTTTAACTTTTTGATTAAAATGTAAATGTAATGGCTAAACATCTCGCTAGTGTGAGAATTCGTTTTGCGTCATTGACACGAAAAGAAGAAGAAATAAATAAAACAAAAATAAATAAATATTTTTAAAAGAATTTTCGTTTCGTTTCGTTTCGTGGTGTGAGCGTGAGTGCTCGTGCATAGGGTTGTTTGAGTGTGTATTTTGTGTGTGATTAAAATCTATTTAAACTGTCCTATATGTTAATCCAAATATATATTGTACTAGCATTTCCCCCCGGCTTCGCTCGCGTTTAATTTTATGACTCGTTTAACAAAAAAACAAACCATAGTGCGACTTGTGACGCCATCTGTAGGCCGATAGCATCCCATACAGCGCCCTCTATAGTAGAAAAAATATTTTCCCATTGGAATGACATACTTTTACGGGATAAAAAGTAGCCTATGTTGGGCTCTGTACCCCTGACAATATGTATACAAATTTTCATAATGATCGGCTGCTTAGTGAAGCCGTGAAGGAATAACAAACAAACAAACTCACTTTCTCATTTATAATATTAGTTAAGATTAGGATTAAGCTGTGTATTTTTTGATTTCTTTTTGTATTATTTAAATACTAGCAAAGGTAGGGCACAGCGGATAATCCGCTCAAATCGGAGAAGCCCGTCTGGGGAAGGACCTCCACCTTACAGAAGATCGTAGCCAAATAGCATTGGTCTCGGCCATGTTGTGTTCCTACGGTGAGTAAGGTCTCCAGAGCTCCACTTGGGGGGGTTGAGAGGGTTGACAACGCGTGAGTGATACCCCCGGGATTGCAAACGTCTATAGGCTACGGTGACGGCTTACCATCAGGTCGACCGTATGCTTGTTTGCCACCTGTGTTGTATAAAAAATAAAAAAAACTCGTACAACTTCGTTTGTCTGTATTCCGCTCGAATTTCTCTTGAATCACACCATCTATTGACCTGAAACTGCATTAAAAGCCGTTAAATAGTTTATAAGATCTAAGCGAACAGAAGAGACTTCATTTTATGTATAAATATATATACTATGTATAGTACAATGTTTAAAAAAATATAAATTGACTGTATTTAATAAATTAAGCTTTTTATAATATTTTAAATCATTCTATAAAACGCCATGTAATTTACAAAAATTGGTTCTGGCAAATAATGTCATAATACAATAATTTTCAATCAAAAACTCGTTGGATGCTAATGAACGCTAATGAATGAACAAAATTAACATCCGAAAAAATATAATTTACCGTTTACAGCGTGGACATTGTTTTCATTTAATTCCATAATTAGATTAAATTGTTGTTTGCTACAAAATAATGGTTAATTGTTAAAAAATACAACATTTTTTTTTACGAGATACTGAAAGACTCTTTGTCTATATTTCCAGATATAAACTATTTGGTTAGATAAATTGACAGTTTAGTATGATATTTTATATGTTAGATTAGCTAACTGAAACTTATCAGGGACCTACAAAACCGACTTTAAAAGTTAAGAGTAAAAAATTCCTGGATAATAAATCGTAGCACGCTCGTAGCACATTCGTAGCAATTCCGTAGCGTCGTAGAACTTGTAGCATTATCGTAGGCGCATAAAATTTAATTCCCTTATTTTATTGTTAAGAGGAAGCGCAAATTAGTTATGCTGAGACAAAGAATGCGCGGAGTTTGATACTACGTTCAAATCAAGCTACCGTACACATTAAATATAATAGCTTAGCGCTGCGCCTTAAGATGAAGACGCGATGTTTGTATTGATAAGACTTTATATTTTTTAAGCTCTTCTGGTGGCAGTTTACCGACTGGATCATAGCAGCCACAGATATAAAATAAATAAAAAAATATTAATATATTGAAAGCGGACAATTTATAAATAGGTGGGCCATGACCACCTATTTATAAATTGTCTGGTTTGGTTGTTTTTTTTTTATTTGTTTTTTTTTAGTAGATACATTTTTACAAGTAAATAACATTATTCTACATTAATTTAGTATTTTTTTAAATACAATGAAACAAATCAGACAAAGTTGCTATAAAAATAGTCACTATTTAATCAGTCAAAAAAAAATTACAGAAAACTCTTTAATTCGACTACACACACTGCATTGCACAGAGATTTAATATTACTGTCTGCATCGAATTAAATCCGTTAGAGTAGGTCCACACTAATGCCAGACCGCAGCCAGGGCCGGCACCAACAAATTGTCGGCTCATTTGTTTTTTATTCATCCAGGCAGTGTAATCGAAAGTATAAATTCAGTTTAACTGCTCTCGCAGCCCGACGCCCGATAACGCCGGCTTGTTACGTGGTAATAAGAAAAATAAACTTAAATTATATTTAGCTCAGACACTCGCCTTATGAAATATCAAAGTTTAAACTCGCCTAGTGTTGGGCCTTAAAGTTTTTTTGTGATTACATGTAGAGTACAATGTCTACTTACCTTTATTTTTTTAGAAATTTTATTGTAATTTATTGAAAAGTTTACTGATTTTTTTATGTTGTTGAATATTTTCATACAAAACTCTATAGAAATTGCCTTTTTCATAAAAAGTTGATTACAAAATCAATTTTGAATATGTGCCATTTCATAACTTTAATAACCGCACATAGTGGGGTGTTAAAGAGAGGTGAAGGACTGACACAAGAAAGAGAAAGAGAAAAATGAAGGCTGCTACACCGATAAGAGAGCAGTTCTTAAATTTAGAGAGAGACGAAAGACATCGATTGACTTTAGGCACAGTCTGATTATATGATGATAGTCAATCGATGTCTTCTGATGCTGCACGAGAATAACTCTACCGAGTTTTTTTTTGTAAAAGTTACAAACCGAATTATAGAACAGAACAAAACTTTTGTAAAAATTTGTGAATTATTAAAACACAAGTCAGCACAGTTTCAGCGCGTTTCAAATTAAGGCCCGTCGCGTCGCCTCGCTTGCTAAAAATAATAACAGTCATTCAATACTCATTGTGTAAGGAAAGCCTCTTAAACTGGAAAGTTAAAAAATAATTAATGCTTTCGTAAATATTCATACCTTGCAGGAGTTTAGAGTTAACCCTCTAAACTTGGAATATACGGGTGCGTTTCATATCCGTGTAACCATCCTTTCAAAAAAATATTAAAATATAATGTTTCCTATATTTGACAGAGCACAGAATTTAGAATGTAAGTTACGACGTTTAGGGGTGTACTAAGTAAGGATTTTTCAAAATTCCCACGGGAAAACGAGATAAACGCAAACGAAGTTGTGAGGGTATATCAACGCACAGGCCAAATCGCTGGGTCTAGAGATTCCAAATTTGGTATGTAGGTTCCTTATAAGGACCGGATCGACCGGACGGGACCGACCGGACCGGATCGGACCGAATGGGACCGTACCGTACCGGGCCGTGCCGGACCGAACCAAACCGGACTGGAATTTGTTTCTGAAGAAAAATATGTTAATTGTCAGTGTCAGTACGCCACGCGGGTGAAGCCGCGGGCAAGCTAGTCATTATATAAAACGTTACGTTCCATAACGAGATTTCCCTGTGTATAAACCCGCCAGTGAAGGGTTCCTTGAAACTGCTTCGATTTAATTTAAGTCCAGTGCCGTTATCGTCGGTACCCCATTGTTTTTCTTTCTTGAAATTTTACGGTCAATTTGACGTGATTTGCCTTTTTTTACGATTAATTTAAATTTAATTAGTTCCCAGCATTGTTGGCGGGACTCAAACGAGGGTTTTTTTAAGAAACAATTTTTTTATTAATGGTCGCTTGAAGACTACTTCAGAACTATATTTTCAGCTTTAAAAAACGTTGTGTGTTTATTATTGCACAGTAAAGTATCGTGAAAAATAATTGGATTATTTATTTATATTAATAATAAGTTTATTTATGGAGATAAAATATGTTAAAAAATATTTTGATTAAATTTAAATTTATCCTAACACTAATTTGCTTATCCTGCACGTCCTATCTACTACTAAATATTCATAAGCAGTTTCTGAAATGCATTTCAATTTTAATTCCACATTAAGCTATCTAACTTTTATTCTTTAGTTTGACAGAGACAGCTTTAATTTAATGTGTCATTAACTTTAAAAATGTGTTTCAGAAACTGGCTAAAAGTAAATAAGTAAATTATACGAAGTAGAATGTCATTTACAAAGCCGAGAGTGAATAAGAACAATTTCGATCGTATAAAACACAGACTCACTAAATCCTGACACACTGCAACTTTCAAGAAAAAACTCTTACATATATATATTCTTAGATATTGGAGTGTGTTGACATATTTACGGCCCTTACGACTATTAAGTGGTGATTTACTGTAGGCATATCGGGATGGATACGTTTTTATCGGCGGCAATATATCCACTGGGCTCCTAGCTCTATTATGTGAGCCATTGTGACTCGAGGAGATTTCCCCAAGTTTTCCGTGAGGGTAGACAGATATAAACTAAACGTATGTGGTACGCTTTGTGGATCTTATTTGATGTATTGCTCTTTGGTATAAGCAGTTTTTTATGTTATGAGTGAGTTAAGACGCAGGGTAAAGCCAAATGACAATTGGAGAATGAGCCTGGGAATCTCTATTCAAGTAACAAAAATCGTCCAAATCTCGTGTCAATCTCAAACGCTGTCTCATTCATACCAAATAGGAATTGAGCGGGATGCGAGAAAAGAGACACTTAACATCAGCGCCAATTGGTTGCCCCGAGCGTGATGACAGATAATGTCTACGTTGACGTGCTTTCAATCTTCTCAATAGTTGAGCTGCTTTTAATAGTTTGACGACCTCCGTGTCGTAATGGTTACCATGCCTGCCCGCCACCCAGGATGTCCCGGGTTCGAATCCCGGTCGGGTCATGATGAAAATCAATTTCTCGCACACTACTGGCAAGATTTTCCACCATATGATAGCATTGTCCGTGCCATAAACCAATCCGATAAGAAATATAGTCAGGCAGGATGCTTTCAATATGATAGGAAAGTTTATGATTTCATTACAGAGTGATATGTTTAACAGAGCCTGTTTAAAAAATGTTAACAGCTACTCGAGGCTTCGCCCTCGTGGTCAAGGAAAAGTGACAAGGATCGTTGTGATGTAAACTTAGTTTTATTGACTTAGTCAATGTATCATGAGTTAAGTTATAAATATAATGTTTTTAGCAAAGTCTACGGAAAAGTACACTTCGGGCTTGTATTTTCAATCAATCAATCAATCAATCAATATCTTTATTGCATAAAATGTAGGTATATAAACAGGTGTTATAAAAATACAATTTAAATGCCCAATACATTTTGCTTTTGGAGAAAGCATGCAAAAATTTATAGTATTCTTCTGTATACTTTAATAACAATAAATAAATCTAGATGTTTTCAAATAAAAAATCGCACAAAACTAAGTTTACATAGGTCTTAAACCGTCCAAAGTTGTCATTATAAATTATAAGATTAATACTTAGTTTCGCGTAAGCCTCGTTTAAATCAAGACAGCGTAAGATCGGACGGACAGAAGTTAATTCTTGATTCGTAATCTCAGGGTTTGCGGCATCTTTGACGAGGTAATCATGGCATTATGCGTATCGCCGCAGAGGGCGATCGTGGGTATAGACCTTCGGTGCTAGATAGGGTGATAGATACAATACTACTCGTATTTTGGAGGAACGCGATGGCGTCGCTGTGTGTAGCACTATATAACTCTAAGCGAACCCTCAAGCCAAACATCGTCGACCCTAGTTAGTGTTTGAATAGGTTCCATTATCGCTCAGTGCTTCGGAAGGCAAGTTAAGCTGCCGTTCCCGGCTGTTGTCGATCTATGACAGTCGTTAAACCAAGTCGGTGGTCTTCAGGCGACTTAAAAATTCTGGAATCTGCCAATCCTCGTGGTTTTTTATTCGTAAGCTCGGGGTTTGTGGCATCTTTGAATACATCGCCAAACATAATAATGTTGTGTAGGCGTCTTTTCGGTGTCATTTTGTACTCACCTACTTTAAGATTTTGCTATACGACCTCCGTGGCGTAATGGTTACCACGCCAGACCGCCACCCAGGAGGTCCCGGGTTCGATCCCCGGTCGGGTCATGATGAAAAACGAACTTTTTCTGATTGGCCTCGGGTCTTGGATGTTTATCTATGTATGTATTTGTTATAAAATATAATATCGTTGAGTTGGTATCCCATAACACAAGTTTCGAACTTACTTTGGGGCTAGCTCAATCTGTATGAATTGTCCCTATATATTTATTTATTTATTTATTTATACTTTTTTATGTACAATATTGTCACTAAATAAACCTTATTCTTTCTTTCTTGGGCTGAAGTTCAGTAAGAGCGTAGCGTTGTATTTTGCCGGTCGGGCTAGCCTATTTCATAAGTGTTCTATCACTCCAAATAGTTTCCAGATGTGATCTGTCTTATCAGATCTAGCATCACAGTATCCTGGCAGTGTAGTCCAACAATATCGACGGTCACACCACGCAACGTAACGGTTAATGCCTTAATCTTGAGACCGTGGACGAAGACAGAAAGAATTGGGAGGATATTCCTTAAATACATAAGAAATTGTGCAGGTTTAAAAAAAAATGTGACGTTTGAATTTGTGTTAAATAAATTATTTGAACGTTTTAAAAAATTTGCAGTAAAGATGACGAATGAATGAAACAAACATAAATAAACATAAGTAAGTAAGTAAGTAAGTTAAGAGAGCACAGCGGACAATCAGCTCAATTCGGAGCAGCCCGTCTAGGGAGGGACCTCCACCTTACCGAAGGTCGTAGCCAAATAGCATTGGTCTCGGCCATGTCGTGTTCCTACGGTGAGTAAGGTCTCCAGAGCTCCACTTCGGGGGGTTGGGATGGTTGGCAACGCGTGAGTGATACCCCGGTGTTGCAAGCGTCTATAGGCTACGGTGATGCTATATATTTTGTATAAGCAACTTTGTATGTGGCACATAGAGCGGATTTTCGGTGACATCCATAGGTATGTGCGCAACGGATGGACCACTAGTTGTCAACGCGTTGCCCGCTTCTTTTAATTTAAGAGAACATCTATTCTAAATAAGATACAGTAGACCGAAATGCCTATCCACCCAACTCCAACGCAGCAATCGCATCACCTTGAAGGTGTCTCCCCAAGCCATAACTCTTAACGGCGAGAGCGCCCGTCGACGCGTTGAGGAATTATTATTATGCGAATAAATACTCCAAATGTCAAGACTAAATGTCCCCCCACCCGTGTAATCCAGGGGAGGTCGGGGAGAGACAAATGCTGTTCGATTCGGTGGAATGTTTCTGTAATAGTTTTAAAGTATAACCACTTCAGAGGCTTTTGGCTAAGCGCTCTAATTTTTATTTTTTTAATTGCAACTGTCAACTTTCTGTTTAATTACGTGTGTTTTAGAAATATAAAAGGAATGAGTCATCTATATATCTATTTGTTATACAGTACTCAACTAACTGCTCGATGTCGCTGTGTGTCGCACTTTTAAAACGAACACGCAAGTTAAGCAACGTCCACCCTAGCCAATGTTTGAATGAGTTTCGTTATCTCATACTTCAGAGGGTAGTTAAGTCGTTGGTTCCGGCTGCTGTTGATGGATTGGATGGATTTTCATATAAAACAAGAGTCGTGCGGTTAGTTTACCTAACACCTTCAAATAAACAATCGTTTGATAACTTAGATCATATTTTGTTTTAAAAAAATTAAAGATTTTTAAATCTTATTTAAAAAAAACATTTTGCACTCTTTGTTTCTTCTTAAAATATGAAAAGGTCGCAAAAAGGTTGCTACCAAGGAGAATTCAGTAACTAAACGATCGACGAACTTTCTGATTTACGATAATATTACTCTTTACACGTGGGTTCTTGCAATGTTTTTGAAAATGTAATTAATTAGGTATATACCTAACGATCGTAATGTTTACGAAAATGGATACAAAGACAAACACTCCAATTTCAAATTGACTGCTTTGGAATTAATATGATGGTGATGTTAAATCAAATATTATTTTTGAATTACCATATCCAAATTGCAAGTTTCATACTAAAAAGGTTGAACTTCTTAAAATTAGTATATTAGCTTACTTGACAAAGTCTTCAGATTTTTAAAATTAAAATAAAGTTAAGCACTAGTTGACATAACGCACTTAATGTGCCACGTAATGACGTGTGCTGTAATATTAATTATTGTTGAAGTTTTGAGTGTGCACAATACATAAAACGCTAATTACCGCATCAAAATTGCAAGTGCGCACTCATTATATCTTCGCACATCGGTGCGTTTGACGAGGCAGAGTGTAGTAACGTCTTGTTTAAATCAAGCGGGGAATGATGGCAATAACAGTTAGCAGCCAAGTTACGACCAAGTCGAGATAATGGTGCGGCCGAGAAGATTTCAGCTAAGTAATTGCTAATTTTCCCTCGGCAGGGGGTGGGATAATTGTTTGTTTGTTCCTTTGTATTCGAATTTTGGGTGGAAAAATCTTTATAGCGACATCTGGTGGCGTGCGGGCGAGAATGTTAATTTTAATTACCCCAGATCGATAAGAGATGGCGCGTAGATTGTAACTTTTACCAAGCGTTTTCGCTTCCAAGAAATCGCAGATCTGGCGGAGGGTGCGTATTGTTGACTTTTTTACGTAGCTAAAAAACTAAAAGTATTAATTGATAAATAAAAAATCGCGTAAATCCCTTCACGCAATATTTAGAAAATTTTAATCAAATTTTCGTGGGCCTTTCACCTTTTGCATTAGCTAACTGTACCTTGTCGTTTTTGTGACCTAAGATTTAGTGAGTCAACAATATTATTGTAACAAGATATTAAAGTGAAAACATAGAACGTCGCTGACTGTAAAATTCAACTTAAACCAAAATCAGAAACATCTCAAAATTACCCAAAACACAAAGCCATTATCAATGCAAGACAAAAACCCTTCGCATACATCATAGGAAACGCTGACACGACCCAAACTTATCCTGGAACTTTTCACCCGGACACCTTAAGGCCATTAAGGCTTAATGACTGGCTGTAAATTGGCCATAACTCAGGCCAGGCCGTAAATAACTGGTACTAGTGATAAGGGCTCTGCTGAGTTGTCGCAAATGTCCAAATGTGTCTATCTTAGTTTAGCATGCGAGTAAATTTATCGCCACTCTCATTTATGCGGAATGAAGTTGGGAAATAGTTCGGTTAGATTTGTGTTGTCTTGGGTGCGAAGATATTTGAATGAAAATTGAAACTATATTGTTTTAATCCTATGTCAGATGGAGGTTATATCTTCTACTGTTATATGAATAAAAGCTTTAATAATGTGCATTCGTATATCTTATTTGAAGGTTTTTCGCAAACGAAATACCTATAATCACGGTCTACATCTCTGTATTTCACATTGTTTATTTTTTTATTTCCAAGACAAGGAGAATTAAAATTGGTAAAGAGGGATCGAACAATGGAGCTAAGTGGAAGAGTGGGGGAGAGGGGAATTTCTGATGGTTTTTTACGACAAAAATGTCTAAAAGCGCTAGCGAGTCACCTGACGACGGTGAGAAATCACCACTGATCATAGACAATGGACAACCATGATTTTAAGAATCTTGGATGCATTACCTATCGAAGGAAATAGACGAATTTGAGCGCCAGCTGTACTTATAAAACGTATAGTCTAAGAATATTGTCCATCGACTTATCTAAGTGTCTGTTAATTGAAAACACTTTGTTCATGTGTTATAAATGTTATTGCACTATCACTAGTATTGTTTTCACTACACTACACTAACTCAAAGGGTTTAGTTCTTTTGAGCCTTCTCAATAGGTTTGTGTTATCAAGAAGCTGGGTTGCCTCAGGATTCACATGATGTCGAAGTCTTTGTTCGTGAGCCTCCGCACACTTTTGAATCACTTTATCTACGAACTCCATTTTAAGGTCCCGATGGAGATTGTCGTTTGTGAAGTACCAAGGTGCACCTACAATGCCCCTAAGTACTTTATTTTGGAATCGTTGAATAATTTGTCTATTACTATGTTTGGTACAGCCCCAAAGCTGTGCGCCATACATCCACACTGGCATGAGGACTTGTTTGTAGGTTGGAGTTTCTACCGAGCAGCCAATACAACTAGATGTGTTAATTTACATTTTAAAAATAATAAACAAAATGACAAACAATAGGACTAAACAAAAAGCCACAACATCCAACAATAACAATAAGTGCATGATTTGTTAAACGTTTCAAAACGGCCACAGAATGGCCAACAGTCGACGCAAAATTCATTATTACCAGCCCTGCGAATGATAACCTCATTTGTGAAACGGGGAATGAATCAAACGCGCATTAAAGCATTGTCATATAGGAGAATTATTGTGACGCCTCTCGTTACTAGCACACTTCGACGCTGCCGCCGGCGGTGGCGGCACAGGGCGCGCCGTGGAGCCGACTGGGTGCGCTGCATGCCTTGATGGCCTATGCTGATATCGGCCGTCTAACAAGACAGAGCAACATCACACTCCCATTTCGTCACACACTGATCAACTGTCAAACTGCTTCGCGCCATTTTTCCGTTCGAGCTACCAGACGATTCAAATTCAAATATTTTTATTCAAATATTCCTAATATAAGCTCTTTCGAATCGTCACAAACGATAGATGTTTAGTTTGTTTAAAATCATCAGCAACGATGTAAACCAAAGCCTAAGTATTAATAACGCGACATGTAGTAGCTTTATAGTGTTTAAACAATGTCTTAATAATGTTAAATGCTCCAGAAAATAAGTGCTGTGAGTAACTTTTATTTAAGTATTATTTCAGAAGATTTATTTTGATAAGTCTATAGTTACTTTTTGCACAACAGACTGCGCGGTCGAGAACTCTCATCCCAAAGTCTGAGAGGCACGATCTCTGCCTGTATTTATATGGTTATCATCATCTCAGCCAAAGTCCACTACTGGACTTATGCCTCCCTCAAACGTTTCCGGTGGGACTCGTTGAGTTACTGTTGTACCTATATTTTGACAAATAACACCGCTCCACGGAGTCCCTGTTCCGCAAATTTTGCATTATCGCCTAGCAGTATGACAGCCGCGTGATATATACTCGGACGTATTATAAAAGCAATAAATAAATAAATTTCGGCAAATTTAGAACGAACCGATTTTATTGTGCTCAATAATATAATGAACGGTGCTTTGTCGGCCATTTTGAATTGTCATGCCTTTGTGTTTTCATTATCGAAATTTATAGTGGTGTGCTAAATGATTTGAATATTTTGTTGTAATTATAAATAATTATCTAGATATCTAATATTTTTTTCAGGGATAGAATTGGCAATCACAAATTGTCTGCATAAGGGTTATCTTAAGCAGACAATTGGATTAATCAACCTGAAATCGACAAGACCTCCAAATCGTGGTCATTCCACACTCGAGTTGCTCACGTCGAATCGTGTGGCGTCATTAAATCTCGTTGTACAAATCAAAATATTAAAAAAACAAATATTTTTATTTAACTCGGCCAATGACAAGCTGTTTCGAGACGTCAGTTGAGACGGTAGATTCCAAGAAGAACTGGAAAGAAACTTAGTCTTGCTCGATAAAATGGTACTTGTACAAAACATGCTATGGAGGACTGTCAGCAGACTTCCATAGCAAGGGAGACCTGTATACCTGAAGTGGAATGATCATGTCATGGGTTGATATAATGAATGATGACGAAAAGATATGCCGTAAGAAATGTCAATATTCTTGGAACTTACTATATCTTGCACAAACGGGATGAATGACACATTAAATGTCATCCCGACTAGTTAAGAATATGAGATTGCTTGAGACATAATGTAGAATCAATTTTATAATGCGTTTGTGCCATTAACAGTATATGAATTTCCAAATTGTACAAATATTGCGCCGTTATCCGCTAACTGGCAATCACTATCAAATACCGATTTTAATCAGTTTTATCTAGTTTTTGTGGTAAATGACAGGCGCGCGGTGGCTGGCATTGTTCTGACGTTTGTGGCGTCCATACAAACACACACACAAATAAATATAAACTCATTTTTGTTGATAATGAGTGCAATGGCGGGTGTGTTTGACTGCGGTTGTAAACGTTTGTCGCTTCCCGCAGCTCATTATTATTTTTAATTACAATACCATAATTATTATGGTTAATTAATATCGTATTGTCACCGCCGGTTATTTTAATTATATAAAAAGATTTAACATACGTTTTTATTCATCTGAAAATCAAAGAGTCGGATTCAGAAAGAGTTTTTTAAGAGTACTTTGTTTTAACCATAAACTTATGATTTGCTAATAAGCTAGTAACTGGCAACTAATATCCGCGAGTTGCACGTTTATATAAATCCTACAAAATTATAAGAAATAGGACTATCCTTTTTAGTATAAGAACAGAATAAACAAGATAATTTTGATCTATTCAAAACTTAGGTTATGTTAATTTATTCAAATTGGCATATACCTATTACCAGGTTTTTTGTATCGTCTTTTCTTATCTTACTACTAATTTACGTTGCAAATTTTATAGTCCAGAGTAAGAAGCTCCAATTGACAATATTCTTCCAATAGAATTATTATGAATGTTTCTTTAGTAACAAGTTGAAGATAGATTCGGTAATTGATCGACTATACATACAATTGACTCAGAATCTCTGCCAATCCGCATTAGAGCAGCGTGGCAGAGTACGCTCTATCCCCTTCGATTGAAGGGAGACCCGTATCCCTGCAGTGGGATGATTATGAATTGATATGATGGACTACATCTTATCATATCTCTTACATATTAGAATTTGTAAGCGAATTGATTCTTCTATCGCCAGTTCCATAACCCAAAATACTCATTTTTTATTATTATTTTTATATATACATTTTTCTTAATGTTAATAACAATATTTTTGTCTGTATTATGACATTAGATAGTCGGTGAGGTCGTCTGTCCATCGACACAGCCGCAATACTCAGCCAAGCATTGATTGACATAACTCGGCAAGTTGGAAAATTGGTAGTTGCCTGATTATACCTTGGTAGAGTTACAAATGTAATAGAATGTCCTTCTTCCCGCTGTCACTTTTCATACATGAATGTGGTACCCCAAAAATAAGGTTAGTTTAACACACATAGATTTATATAATAAATAAGTAAATTCTACAAACATACAGCGTCACCTGATCCCAAAGTAAACTAGGCTTAAACTGCTTGTCTACTTATAATACACAAAAAATACCCAGGCTCGAAGGACAATACAAATGCCGTCATAAATATAAGCCCAGAGCGGATATCAAAACCGCGCCCTCTAGTGCCGAAAGTGTAGTTGCTACCAACGCACTACCGCGCTTTACATCGGCGTTTGACGTTTCTTAATTAGCGAGCTATGGAGAGTGCTATGCTCGGGGTTTCTCTACGAGATCGAATCAGGAATGAGGAGATCCGTAGCAGAACCAAAATAACCGACATAGCCAAGCGGATCAGCAAGCTGAAGTGGCAGTGGGCAGGGCACATAGCGCGCAGAACCGACGACCGGTGGGGCAAGAGGGTTCTGGAATGGCGACCACGTACCGGAAAGCGCAGCGTAGGACGCCCCCCTACAAGGTGGTCAGACGACCTAAAGAAAGTCGCAGGAAGCCGCTGGATGCAGGCCGCTGCCAGCAGGTCGTATTGGAGGCGTTTGGGGGAGGCCTATGTCCAGCAGTGGACTTCTTGTGGCTGAGATGATGATGATGATGAATTAGCAAGTAACGTATTCGTCACTTTATTAGCAAGTGGTGAAATCTGTACTTAGTGTTATTGTAATTTATCTACACTACTATTATTATAGTGAAAAGTTTTGTATTTATGTGTGTGTGTGTGTGTATGTTTGTGAATAAACTCAAAAACTACTAAACCGATTTCAAAAATTCTTTCATCGTTGGGAAGGTAAATTATCCCCGGATAACATAGGGTATATTATATTTTCAATAAAATAGGGTTTCCCAGTAAAACCCGTGCGAAGCCCGGTAGACTAGTTATCAATAAAATTATGAGTAAATCAGTGAACTAGTTAAAATAACCCGTCCGTTCTACCACTTTCGTATGCCCGACAGCAACCACAAGATATGCGATGAGAGATTCATTCTCCCGATGACGAATTGTTCGTGCGATCTCTCCGGAACATAAACAGAGCAACAGCTGGGTAGTAGGGATACCCCACGTTTGGGATCTATACGGATTTATAAAAATATACATATAATAATCATTTATTGGTAAAATACATACCTAAATAACATGAAATTAAATAAAATTAATTAAAACTAAACTAACATAAAAACTAAAATTAAGCATTAAAAAGACATGGTCCCTGTGGCAGGGTGAAATGTTTATTAATTACTTAGTTTCATATTTTTTAATAAGGTTTTTGCATTGCATACAAAGTTATTATAATGTCATGGCTGCCACTGAAGAAGCAAAAAGTAATAGTTTCAGACTTTATGGTGGATATAATATAAAAATGCGTTTTAGAAAATGGCTGTTTATCCCTTAAAAGCCTAAGTGATTAAGTTGTTGTTTGTTTTCTAACATTTATTAAGACTCGCTCTTCTCTTTTCGGAGCTTTTGCTGAGGTAGTATTTACAAGCAAATAAGATATTTATTGAACACATGCTTGCCTAATCATGGACCTTCATTCAATAGGATAATCTATTTAGCTACGAACACAATAAGTATTTCAATACTTGGAACCACATACTCATTATAATATTTACGGAAATGCCAAATCGAAAAAAATACTTAACATCTTAGAAAGTAATACAACAAACAATTAAAATATAATTGTTTAACCCCCCCCCCCCCCCCCCTACCCTGAAGGTCTTGTGTCCCACTGCTGGGCAAAGGCCTCCTCTCCCTTTCTCCTCTCGTCGCGGTCCAAAGCTACTTCTGGCCAGCCGTCTAAGAAGGCATCCAGATCATCCCGCCATTGCCTCCTCGGTCTTCCTCTACTTCGTCGCTCGTCCGGAACCTAAAAACAAAACAAAAAACTATTATAAAATCAAAAAGAAATATCCGTATCTGTCAACGAATCATGGACATATTACATGCGCGCGCACGTTCCTTGATTTAGGCCCTACAACGAAATGTACTGTGTTACGTCTAGCTACCGACGGATTTATTCGAGTTAACGGCCGAAACAGGCTATTGTTAACATATAGCTTTTTACGACGTAAATATTTATTCTAATACTAATCAGGGTTGCCCACTTGGAAAACAAAATTTTAAACTTCACTCGACTCGTAATCCATTCATTCATTCATTCACTCATAATATAAAAAATATTATAAAGCCGTTTGTAAGTATAGATATTTGTTACTATTTCGCGTTACAAAAATGATAATGAAATTAAAGAAATGACTAGAAAGATTTAATTATGCTTGAAATTTGGTACACAGTTTATATGATTATTTTTAATTTAACTCGCATAACAATTTGAGTAATGGAAAGAAAGGGATTTCGGGGGTAAAGCTGCAGGCATCATCTAGTATGATTATAAAAATATTAAAAAAAAAATTAAGTATGCTTGTTTGCCACCTGTGTTGCATAAAAAAATAAAAAAAAATAAAAAAAAAGTGTCTGTGAGTAATATTGAAAATAATACTATAATAGGTAGGTTAGTTTTTTACTCTGGTTTAAAACAATATCGTTTAGGCGATACCATATAAAGGAATGGTGTTTGTAAATTGATTTAAAATACCAGGGACAGGGCTTTTTTTATGACATACGGCTGAAAAACAAGTGGGTCTGATAATCATGGTGACCTTGAATGTGGTGCGATATGTAGGGAAACCTCTACGTGGTGCACTCTATTGGCCTACGTAATCATTGTTACTAGTTACGTCTCGATTGCAAGTGTTGCTATTGGATACAATAATCTATATCACTTTGTCAATATCGAAAATGTGCGAGGTACATATTCAGTACTCGTCTGTTAAAAAATCAGGCATAGTTTTGAGACAATAATTTTTCCACTTTCGTAGATTAAAATTATTGTCATTTTTGTTATCCGACGATGGTTTTCAGATGATTTTGCGATGGTTTTCAGATTTTGGCATGGTTTTGAAGTTAATCTTCATTTCGATCTTGTAACTTTGACAGCCCTACATATATTGTGCTCACAAATGTATGAGATTGGTAGTTTATTGTTGCGAGTAGGTGAGTCAGGAATGGTTATGTTATAGACGTGTTGAATTGTGTAATTGGACATAAATCCTGACTCAACCCATCCAGTTTTGATAGGGTTACTTATTGTGTTAACAAAACGTTAGTTATTGACACCTGTAAATATTTTTGTTAAATATATTCAACGTAACCCATCAGGGTAACTGCTACCTGTATATCTTTCTGTTTAATCCTTTCATGTAACGAATTTTAGTGCAGATTTTAATGTTAAATGGTTTTAAACACTGGCATGTCACGATCTGTACTGTTTTAGTGAAAAAAAAATGGAAAAGGTCATGTTAACAAAATAACAATAAAAAAATAATGACGTTGAGATATCTTTTATTTTGAAGCTATCATACTAATATTATAAATGAGAAAGTGAGTTTGTTTGTTTGTTATTCCTTCACGGCTTAACTAATCAGTCGATCTTTATGAAAATTTGTATATATATTGTCAGGGGTACAGAGCCCAACATAGGCTACTTTTTTCCCCGTGAAAGTATCTCAGTCCAATGGGAAAATAAATTTTCTACTATAGAGGGCGCTGTATCGGCCAACAGATGGCGCCACAAGTCGCGACATGGGTGGTTTTGTTGTCAAACGAGATCTATGTCATAAATTTAACCGCGAGCGAAGCGAAAAAACTAGTATTTATAAAAATTACCAAAATTTACACTGACTTTTCTCACTCAATAAAATTATTCCATTTATTTATTTATTATTATTTAAATTTATTTAATAAATCCAGACATTTCAATGCTTCCTCCGTCTAATTATCTTTCTGATTTAAATCATCGAGTTCTCCAAAATCAGTTTTATGGAACTCGAAGATTATTTATTTTAGATAAAAAGTAGAACCACAAAAACAAAACCTAATTAAGGAACCTATTCTAATTATAATAATAAATACTTATACATACGCAGTAAATAGCATTCTAAATCCGTCTCTAAAAAGGTGCAAATCTTCTGTACCTACCACGTTAAATTTAATATCAGTGGGGTGCGGAGCCGTTGTAATTCTGTCGCCTCGTAAAGAGACTGGACTTGCAGTTTTTGTCTAGACTTTGTGGTCACCGCATAGTTAAGGTGCAACACATAACGGACATTATAAATATATAATCTTTGGCGTATTAATTAAATCTGCGGAACTATTCTCGTAATAAAGATAGTTAAAATCTAGTTTAAATCTCAAGCGCTAAGTTGCTCATATAAAACGAGTGAGATAGGGTGAGATTGAGACTAAATAAATATATAGGGACAAATCACACAGATTGAGCTAGCCCCAAAGTAAGTTCGAAACTTGTGTTATGGGATACTAACTTAACGATACATTATATAAACATCCAAGACCAGAGGCCAATCAGAAAAAGTTTGTTTTTCATCATGACCCGACCACCGGGGATCGAACCCGGGACCTCCTGGGTGGCGGTCCGGCGTGGTAACCTAGTGGTGAAACATAAATAAAAACAGACATATCGGGTCTACTGTTTTATTACATGTATAGATAGATTATTTTATTGTATTGGGGTAACCTGTAAGAATATTGAAATAAAAAAATGTTTATTATAATTATTACAGGGTAGTATTTCCCCTTAACCAGCGCCCAGGTATTTAGCGTACTGTTTATAACCGTGTGTTTAAGAGGCTGAGTTAACTCTGATCACACGCTATATATTGCTGCATTTTGGTCACATTATACTAACATTTCTTATAAAGAAATGTAGTAAGAGCAGGTGAATAATCTTCAATTTAAACTTTATCTTAGATCAGTTGTTTATACTTAACTAGCGAAACCCGCGCAACTTCGTTTGCGTGTATCCCGCTTTCCCGTGGGAATTTTGGAATGTATGATACTTTAAAACCTTCCCCTTGAATCACTCTATCAATTAAAAAAAAACCGCATCAAAATCCGTTGCGTAGTTTTAAAGATTTAAGCATACAAAGGGACATAGGGACATAGGGACATAGGGACAGAAAAAGCGACTTTGTTTTATACTATGTAGTGATAATCTATTATAAATCAGAAAGTGAGTTTGTTTGTTTGTTATTCCTTCACGGCTTGACTAATCAGCCGATCATTATAAAAATATGTAAATATATTGTCAGGGGTACAGAGCCCAACATAGGCTACGTTTTATTCCGTGAAAGTATGTCATTCCAATGGGAAAATATTTTTTCTACTATAAAAGGCGCTGGCTCGGCCAACAGATGGCGCCACAAGTCGCGCGTATGGGTTTTTGTTGTCAAACGAGATCTGTTATAAAATTAACGCGAGCGAAGCCGCGGGCAAAAGCTAGTACATAATAATCTATAACAATCCATAAGAGAATTCGTTACGTTGAGGTTGCCTTGAAAATATTTTTTGTTTTAACCCATTTTGGTGGCAAATAAGCTGACGGTCCGCCTGATGGTAAGCGGCACCGTAGTCTATGGACGCTTGCAACACCAAGAGTATCACTCGCGTGTTGCCGACCCTACTCTGCCCAGCCTACCCCGCGTTGCTTTTAGCAATAAGGCTGCCTTATTGCTATTACACTAGTCTGTAAGCTGTTTATGTATACTGTGTCCTAATGTTGTGTATTACAAATAAAGCATATTCTATCTATCCGTCTAATATTATAAAGTTAGAAGATTTGATTACTTACGATTTAAAAAATACTTGCGAAGCCACACTATCCCTCGGAAGACAAGCTATGTTACATTTTCAAATCTTTACTAAACCCGTGACAATCCGGGGTGGGCCGCTAGTTTTAAATCTTTTCGAAAACGAGAGTTTTTTTTATACCGCTAAGGTGGTAAACAAGCATACGGCCCGCCTGATGATAAGTATTCACCGTAGCATATGGACGCTTGCTGGGGGTATTGACGGGCTTTTCGTCCTGCGTAGTCTTTACTTTTTCATTGTCTTCTAACATCGTGACTAACTTCAGCAACAAAGTACTGCGTCAAGAAGATGATCACGACCCTCAGCATTGAGGAGACCGACGTGACGAGGAGGAGGAAGACTAACGTGACAACATGTTTAGGCTGCTGACTGTAAACCATCATCATCTCAGCCACATGAAGTCCACTGCTAGACATAGGCCTCCATTCCAGTACGTGCGGTTAGAAGTCTGACTACCATGTGAAAGACCGTCCGCGCTTTCCTGTGGTCGATATTTTATACATAACGAAATGTAAATTAAAATCTTTAATTTAAAAATAAATAACTAACAAAACATATAGGTTTAGCACACATAATAGGATTCCCGCACACAAAACTCTTGCAAAGATATTAGGCTCGGCGTACACTGGCGCAGTGCATTGTTGCACTAATGTACGCGACCGAACCGCCGTAAAGATCACCACCTGGCTTTGCTAAAGAGTACACCAAAGATTGTACTGGTAGCAAAAAAACATAGATATAAATAAATATTAAAATAATAACAAAAAAATATATAAATTCACAGAGCGCCATAGCCCTAAAGAGCTAGGCTTAACGGATATATTGTTGTAAATAAGTACTTACAGTGCACAGAAAACATCCAGACTCGAGACAAATACAAATCCATCACGTATAAATATATATTTTTTATGCAACAAAGTTGGCAAACAAGCATACGGCTCGCCTGATAGTAAGCATCACCGTAGCTTATAGACGCTTGCAATACCGGGGGTATCACTCACGCGTTGCCAACCCTCCCAACCCTCCCAAATGGAGCTCTGGAGACCTTACTCACCGTAGGAACACAACATGGCCGAGACCAATGCTATTTGGCTACGATCTTCTGTAAGGTGGAGGTCCTTCCCCGACGGGCTGCTCCGATTTGAACGGATTATCCGCTGTGCCATATCTCCCAAAGATTGAATCCCAATGATCCCAAAGATGATTTCTGATGACTGTAAAAACCGAGTTAAAAAGAGTTGAGATTTTCGGTACTGCAGACAAACAGAAAGAAAGATAGACTCGGAAAGTAAATTAAAACCTTTTCATCATGTTGTGTTGCAATTTCAACAATAATAATAAAAAAATGTTTAATGAAACTTGTACTTTTTTGCTAACGCTACCATAGCGTAACTATCGGAGATATCAAAAAGCTTACGTCGAGTTAGGGCACTCGATTAAGCCCGCCTTGTTTGCATCGCTGTGGCGTGCACTGAATCTGCTGACCTTACCGCTCGGTAGTTAAGCTATTTTATGGTAATTAAAATTTTTGTTAATTCTCCTTGCCTTTCTTAATATAAATTAAATGTAATGGTTTTGTTTTCATAATGTTTGCGCTAACTTTTAATGTCATTATATTTGTATTTTTAAAAGTTATCTATATTGGAAATACTAGTTTCTATGTGGCTTTTTATCGTTCATAAAATAAGATAAATAAATAAACATATTCTTGGATTCCAAGAATATATTATACCTAATACAGTTACATGGTACAGTACAGTACAGTGCACGTAGGATGGACATATTTTTATTGCGTACTAGTGAACCCGCGGAACTTCGTTCGAGTGTATTTATTTATGCACAGCAGCGCCATCTATATCAGATTTTTGATCAAATCCTACGGGAATCGCGTAGTTTAAGGGATAAAAAGTACCAAACCGAATATCATTCACCCATAATTTGACGACCTCCGTGGCGTAATGGTTACCACGCCAGACCGCCACCCAGGAGGTCCCGGGTTCGATCCCCGGTCGGGTCATGATGAAAAACGAACTTTTTCTGATTGGCCTCGGGTCTTGGATGTTTATCTATATATGTATTTGTTATAAAATATAATATCGTTGAGTTAGTATCCCATAACACAAGTTTCGAACTTACTTTGTGGCTATCTCAATCTGTGTGAATTGTCAAAAAAAAAAAATATATTGGTCCAGCTATTTGAGCGTCAAGAAGTAACAAACATACACATAACTCTCGCCTTTATAATATTAGTAAGATCATTCCGGTAACGGGATTTCGCGGGTAAAGCAGTGAGCATCAGCTAGTTCTAATATTAAAAAGGTGAGTTTGTGTGGATCTATGTGTGAATGCCAGCTACTCATTGACGCAAAATCGGCTGAATAGATTTGCTTGTAATATTTAGCAGATTGAATTTATAAACACAGATTAACACTTAATATAATTTTTTTCTTGTAAATCATTCAGAGAACGGAATTTGGGTAAAACAGCAGGCGTCAGTTAGTTTTTTTCATGACAGAGAAGGACAAACGAGCTAGCGGGTTACCTGATGGTAAGCAATCATGGACATCCACGACTACAAGATCTTGGATGCGTTGCCCCAACCTATGAAGGAAAGACAAAGGGAGTAGGAAGCAGGTGGGGTATTATGCTACTGTCTCTCTCACTCGTACGAAACACAGCGGCAATTATATCACCGCTATATCACGTGGATATTCTGTGAGACGGCTGGTACTGCCCGATCGAGCCACTACATTCAGGCATCTACGGAAGATCAGCGCCATGGAGTCGGACGACCCCACGGTTCATGCTGAGCGGATGCGTTATTGTTGTCTGATCTACATTTTTTATTATTTTAATGGTTGACAGTTATTTTTTAAGTTTTTTTTTTAGTATTTCAGTATTTCTTATTTTAAGTAAGTTAGACAATAAATAACCATTTTTCTTTCTTTATTTCTTTTATTCATATAGTGGCTCCATCACTCTAAGTATGGGATAAATCACCCACTCTTTGCCTAATCATAACCACAGCATTAAGTTTAAACTTTAATAATATCATGTGCAGTAAAGCAGCATTAAAAATAAACTTTTAACAATATTTATAGGAGGCAAACACGTCACGACAAGGCAACACAACTTTGCACACTTCCTTCGGTTTACATTTTTTAGGGTTCCCAAGGGCGATGCGGAATCCTTTTACTTTCGCTCGAGTGCGCTAAACGACATTTCATTTTTATTTGTTTATTTTTTGTATTTTTTTTCTTGCAGTTACAAATTTTAAAAAGACGTATGCCACAATTAGAATTTGGATTGGAGCGTTGGAACTTGTAGGTTAGTGAGTGGGATCTAGGGGGTGAGGGCCAGACTAATTACTTTAAGTCGCGATGATCGGGTTTTTTTTAATTTTGCAGCCAGATACAGTTACGCATTAATAAACTAAATGATATTAAGTTGCTGTCATTGTCAAACTAAAGCGATAGCTGGAGACTTTAATGTGGAATCCAAATTAAAAATGGCTGTCTAACTTATTTTTTCACTAAGCTATCAAAAGAGGCAAACACACCGATCGCCGCAAATAAAAGTAGCTAATCAAACAAATAAAATACTAGTTAATCGCCATTTTGCCATAGTCATTCTTGAGAAAAACTGTGAAAGTAACAACAATTTATAACTAAATCATTTCTGAACGTTTAATGCTTAGACTATTTATTATGTTTAGTTCTCCTTAATTTTACCTGTTGTTAATGGATAAAAAAGGGATTATTAAATAAAGTACGGAACCACACACAAACTTGACCACCCGTAATGATTTAACTAAGCACACCCTTTGACGGCCACTCGCCGCGTCCCGCGCACAAAGCCCCCAACGATTACATAGAAAAACGCGTGAACGCTTAAAAGAGGGGTGTTAGGGGGTGGCTGGGAGAAATGCAAATATGAAATATGAAAATGAAGATGGCATGTAATAAAAGTGATATACTGGGCTCCGTAGAGCCATTCCGACGCTCCTCCGCCCGTCTCGTCATGGCTATACTGCGCCGTCCATCATGCTGTGACAGTGTTCATGGTCCTCCGAGCCGGGGGGGTGGGCAGACCCTCGGCCGCTCCTCAGATTTATTATTTCAATGTTGACGCGCGATCTTTTATATTTGAAGCTGTACTGAAAATATACCACGAAATATGTTCGGATGGAAAGTGTCTATTGTCTTACATTCTGTGGACTTTTAAAATTTTAATTATTTTATTTTATTACTCAATTGTTAATTATTTTTTTCAAATGATGATGTACAGTCATTTGCACGTCGAGCTTTACACTTGCAGTACAATTTTTTCTCTTATGACATAGAACTTAAGAATGGTACAAAGTCCAATATGTAAAGGTCGACCTGCTCTTGACTGTACAAGTATAATTTTGAATGAGCAAAGTTTCTTACCAGTTCTCAAAATCTACCGTCTGAGCTACGATAAGAAAAGAACGATTTTAAAGAGCTTGTAATATGCCTATTTAAATAAAAATGTGTTTGTAAAAGTCTTCGTTTATTTTATATTTCAAATGGAATAATAAATGTTGTCTGGTATCCATATGTTTATCAACCGTAGTTTGTTTAACTTAGACTAGATGGCGCTACTTCATGTTTGTAAAATTATTTGGTGTATGAAAGATGATCATTATAATGTACTATGGATATAAAATTTATTATAAAAGTAAAACATAACATGAATATTTATTTGCAGCTAAATATATCATTCTAATAGCTTCTTTTACATAAGCTTTTTTTAACTTTCAGTTTATTGTTTGTTGTTTTCTAATCTGTCATTATGTCCTTCCCCTAGTATATAGGCATTACTAGAGGTACGTACGACCGACTATTTACACAAGAATTTTATGTTTCATAGTCGGTTGTACCCCATAAGAGGGCGCTGTATCTTTTCTTACTAATATTATAAACTGAAAAAGTTTATAGATTGATGTTTGTTAGACAGATTTGCTTGAAAAGTTTTTTTAACGTACCGCCTTAGAGGCATTACCCTACCCTAGCCTACCCACCCTTTAAACCTTCCCTGGATTTCCACGAATATTTCAAGACTAAAATTAGCCAAATCGGTCCAGCCGTTCTCGAGTTTTAGCGAAACTAACGAACAGCAATTCATTTTTAACCCCCGACGCAAAAAGAGGGGTGTTATAAGTTTGACGTGTGTATCTGTGTATTTGTGTACTTGTGTATTTGTGTATTTGTGTACTTGTGTACTTGTGTATTTGTGTATCTGTGGATCTGTCTGTGGCATCGTAGCAACAAAACGGATGGTCCGATTTTGATGCAGTTTTTTTTGGATGAAAGGGGACCTGTGCGGGAGTGTTCTTAGCTATGATTCATGAAAATCTGTTCAGCCGTTTGAAGATCACCAGCACTTTTCTATTTGATGAAGGGAAATGAGCAACTTCCACTAGTTAGATCGATTTGAAATTTGGTATACTGTTACTGTCATGATATTGCAAGAATATGGTAAACTTGATCTGATGCTGCAGCGTCATCCGGAACCATGCAATATACTCAACTCCTCGTCAAATTACAGCAGATGTATCGTGTTTGGGCTCATTGGAATGGTCTCATTGAATAGTTCATATATAGGTATAATTCACTAGCTGGGCTCGCGGCTTCGCTCGTCATACTTAATGTTTATTGCTATCGCGCTGTATTTTTATCCCCGACCCAAAAAGAGGGGTGTTATAAGTTTTGCATGTGTATCTGTGTACTTTGTTGCTAGATGGTAACCAGGGTCTGATAATGGAGCTGGAAGGTGGCCATAGGAACTCGGTAATTAAACGACATAACCCCATCTAGTTTAGGCTCGTTTGATCCGTCTTGACGAGTACTTTGGTGCCAGATGGTAACCAGAGTCTCATGATGGAGCTGGAAGGTGGCCATGGGAACTTAGTAATTACACAACATAACCCCATCTAGTTTGTGCTCGTTTGATTCGTATTGACGAGTACTTTGGTGAAGAATGGTAACCAGGGTTTGATGATGAAGCTGGATGACTATCTATGATATTCCGCTATTGCTGGGTTGGGTAGGCTTGTGACCATCAAAAACCGAGCGAGCGAAGCGAGCGAGGCTCGACCTACTTTTGGTCACACACCTTTGTTAAAACAGTTATGGAGCTGATCTGATGATGGAGCTGGAAGATAGTCATGGGTACTCAGTAATTAAACGACATAACCTCATCGAGTTTGGGCTCGTTTGATTCGTCTTTATGAGCACTTTGGTGCCAGATGGTAACCAGGGTCTGATGATGGAGCTGGAAGGAGACCATAGGAACCTAGTAATTAAACGACATAACCCCATCGCGTTTGGGCTCGTTTGATTCGTTTTGTCTCATACATAGTTATGTTTAATTAAATGTCTATAGCGGTCCCCCGGCGGGATGACGCTTTGGAAGTATCATGACTAACTACTATTAACTAAAATAAATATTATATCATAAAATTAAAAGGTCGAATAGGTACATAATTATTATTTATTTACTTTTTAGCTGGTTTGAGTCGGGGGTTTTTAAAATTTAAAATTTAAGTTTTTATATATAAGGTTCTAATTTATTAATGAACTTCCTTTTAACACATGACTATATAGGTTACATATGATCGTTTAAGCAAGGAAATGGTCTAGTACCTATTCAGTAAAATAAAAATAGATTGTAATGTAAGTAGTTAGAAAAATTTGCTTACTAAGTACATAAATTCATCCATATTCAACCATTTTGATATGTGAGACGCGTTGACGCGCCCTTCTCACCGCACCTCTAAACCTTTTTTTTTCAATTGACGGCTGGCTGCTACAAGAGAAGCGCATTTTACCGAATATTTCTAAATTTAATGCCTTTTTTTACTGAATACTAGATCATTATTTCCTTGCTTAAACGATCATATGTAACGTATATATAGTCATGTGTGAAAAGGAAGTTTATTAATAAATTAGGACCTTATATATACATATCGTAAAACCGCAGACATCAGCTAGTGAATTTATAAAAGTATATTTACTATCCTTTTCTAATACTCATACCCGGGTAAGTAAATCTCAACTTAAAACCAATGTCTCTATGTGAATTGAATACAATTTAATTAATTATTTTTTAAAGAAATATGTCATTCACTTTAAAGTAGTTTAGTTTTTTTTAATACCACACAGGTGGCAAACAAGCATACGATCGGCCTGATGGTAAGCCGTCACCGTAGCCTATAGACGTAAGCAATACCGGGGGTATCACTCACGCGTTGCCAAGCCTCCCAACCCCCCCCAAGTGGAGCTCTGGAGACCTTACTCACCGTAGGAACACAACATGGCCGAGACCAATGCTATTTGGCTACGATCTTCTGTAAGGTGGAGGTCCTTCCCCATTATATATACCCCATATTTATGTATTTTGTAAATGAATAAGTTGTCGTTTTTTTTATAACATGAAATTAAAAGAAAGCACTTTAAATCATAAAACGCAGTCGCGGGCGGGATACCATACATCACACATACAAAGGTATGCAATAATTCCTTCGGCGACATCGACAATCCGACAAACAATACTAAAATTAATTACTACACGCCCTAACGGTGAATATCGGACATTGGGAATGACAAAAATATATTAATAGCCACTGAACATGGGAATAACATACGTCATAATCACAAAAATATAATGTAGCAAAGAATTCTCTTACATTATTTATTTTTTAATAAATCCTTACTTAGTATAAAACAAGTTCGCCGTGGTGTCTATCTGTCCTATGTACGATTAGATCTTTAAAACTACGCAATGGATTTTGATGCGGTTTTCACTAATATATAGACTGGTTCTTGAGGAAGGTCTTAGTGTAAAATTTCGCGAGCGAAGCCGCGGGCAACGGCTAGTAAATAAACAAATTCTACACAATTCACACAGCGGATATATCATTGTAAATATATACATAGAAAACATCGAGACCCGAGAACATACACAATTGTCAACACATAAATGTCTGCACCGTTTTTATATTCATCTAAGTTTCTAAGTTACCTATATACTTCCTAATTCATGACCGGTCGAGTGGCTAACAACGGCCACTTTGTTGTGGGTTCGAATCCTGCGCAAGGCAAACAGTTGTGTGCATGAACCAGTCTGTTTGTCTTGGTCTGGTTGTTTTCTATGTTTAATAATATTTACCAAAAAAAAGTATTTACATATATTTATCAGCAATCTACTATCCATAGTACAAGTTTTGCTTAGTTTGGAACTAGATGGCGTTGTGTGATTTGTCCATTATCATTTATTATTTATTTATTAATTAAGTCACAATGTCTACAACCCAATTTCATCGTATCCTAGCCCAAATAACTCATGTTAGCCCATCAGTCTCCTTTAATAAATTTATTTACTTCCTACTCATCCCAGTACACTGTATACAAAATTATAAAAGGGTAAATAAAACAGAAAGCTTACACAAGTCATAAATTTGATTTATAGAGATTAAAAAAGGCGTTTTAGAAACGGCTCGAACGAAAATTTTCGGTGGGACGAATCGAGAGACGACTTGTACAGACAGAATGCAAACTTTGTAATTTCAACGTGTGATTTTTTTTATAAAAAAACCAACAAATTCTTTATTCTCGTTTTCTTTTCCAATCTTAGATACACATTTATTTTTTTATGTTTTATTTCGACTCGCTTCTTTTCAAAACTCGATTTTGAACCTAAAAATCCAACATTGCTCAGTGAATGTCTAAGTTTTTAGCTCACCATCTTGATGACTTTCATCACCAAAGTGACATAAATTTAATTTTGTGTGCTAATTTTGTGAAGAAAGCCCATAGTACATTACTGCTTTCCACCAGAAATGCCCGAGGCACAAAATATTTTTATAAATGTATAAAAAATATATTTATGGTAAAACGCAATTTAGTTTAACAAGAATGCAGAATCCTAAAAAAACATTATTTTCTCAAAACTGAAATACTTAAATACCTACCTATTGCTTTATGCCAATAATATTATTCAAAACAATAATAAAAACGAATTTAATTTTTAAATACCTAAATACCTTACTAAAAATATCTAAAATAAAACTTAATTATACGCGATTTTTATGCTAACGGTACCCATGTCAGCGCACTGTCGATGTTGCGGGCTTCAGAGGGGGTGTCGTAAGAAAATTTACAGGCTCCGCCGTATTTCACCCGCTTTTTCTGTTAATCTACCCTCTTAATGCGGTGCTTTGTTTACCTGCTGACCCTACCTGTAGTGACGCGTTTTGATACTTCATTCTTATTTTGTGTAATTGTTCACTTGTTTTGCTGATATTCTTTTGTCTTTTATGTTGGATCAATTTTTCTCTAGTGCGTTGAATGATAGTATCTTCGGGACCAGAGGGTGCTGGTTCGATTCCCGTGCAAGACATTTATGTGGTGGCATTTGATTTTATCTCAAGTTATGGCATTTTCTACATATTTTAAGTGTAATTTACAATTAGGTATATCAGATGATATAATTTTTGGATATAATCGTTGAGTTAGTATCCCA
Organism: Endotricha flammealis; assembly: GCA_905163395.2. NCBI lineage: Eukaryota > Metazoa > Arthropoda > Insecta > Lepidoptera > Pyralidae > Endotricha > Endotricha flammealis. The sequence goes on along the minus strand of LR990857.1, from coordinate 1,271,932 downwards.
TAACACAAGTTTCGAACTTACTTTGGGCCTAACTTGTCCCCATATATTTATTATTTACTTATTTTATTGTAAATGTCAATTGTGTAGCCTAGTTCACTTTATAATTACTAGAATTGTGTCGAATTTATTATTTAACACAAGCAAGTTGACAGCCAGTTTCTGAAACACATTTAAATTTTAATTCCACTTTAAATCTCAAATTAACTCTTACTTTAGGGCCAAATGGTCTTTGTGGAAATTGTGTAGAATTTTATTATTTTATTTCATAAAATTAATGTTTCGGTTTTTACGTCTACTTTATAGTTTTGAAATTCAAGTCGCATATTTGCAAATGACCGTCATATAGAAAGTCGGGCGATCTAGTCTAGATATTGCCAACTTACGAGCCGAGCTTAGTTTTCGATTTGGCAAGCGCGTCCAATACCCGCGCTTTGTATCTTCAAAAGTTAACGTCATTGTCTATTTTAGGAGACTCTTTATTAGCTAAGACCTAAACTGCTTAAAATATATGAGAACTAAAACTAGAAACATCTAGTTTATTTGAATTTAATGTTTAAATCTATTCTAATATCTTTATTGTAACCTGTATTAGGACCGTTTTAGAAGAGCAAGTATTGTTCCTTCTCAGTTCGTCTGTTAGAAAAAAGTGAGCTTGTATTATGCCTATTAATGAGAAAGATTTGAGTTTAAAACTTGAGAATTGTCAAATTCATCGCATTTTTCACATCATATTTCTTGAAGTTACACTTTAATTTAAAATGACTGTTTAGTTAACTTTTAATTAAAGGTTTCACTTTTCTCCATACATTTCAAAAGAACCTAGGTTATAATATATAGAAAATATTAAATAAGTTAATTACAAAATATGAAAAAAAATATACAAATAATTAGGAAAATAAAAATGAATTTAGTTCTAAATAATTCTACAACGGGACGTAACATGACATTACTTTTATTTAATTTATATTTCATTTGATTTCTCTTTTTAATACATTGGCAAGTAAATAAAATAAAATTTCGTTTAAACAATATTGATAACAGAAATAAACGCATAAAATTAAATAGTCCATCCATGAATAACCAGTAACCCACTATCGGATAATGCTGCGAGCGTAATGATAATGAGCTATAATAATAAAAATCGGATACGAACCGGACCCGAATCGGATCAACTGCAATCCGGCGATAGAATTTTACGAGACCAGCGGACGCAGCGGTAAGCAGTTGTCGTAAATACCGGATTGGGGGGTTATAGTTGCTGGATGCGGCATTGGAATGAACGTAGTTATAATCCGATCCAATATACTTGACATACGATTTCCAGCGAAATTCAATGGTTGTGTTTGAATTATATATTTTTGTGGTAATATAATGGTGTGTGCTTTGTCACAATAAAGATAGTTGTGATCGTTTCCTGTTTATTACATCATCAAATCATTGTCATCATAATCAACCCATAAATTATCCTTATATAGTGATACGAGACTCCCTTTTAATTGAAGGAGATTAGTGAGTACTCGGCCAGGCATCTCCAATGCGAATTGTTGGAAGCCACCTGGTGTCCAAGTCTGCTATTTTAAATTAGGCGACCAACTATTGCCATACCATCAACACCCTATTGTCATTATAAATATAATAAATTATAAATATTGTAGGGACAAATCACACAGATTGAGTTAGCCCCAAAGTAAGTTCGAAACTTGTGTTATGGGATACTAACTCAACGATATTATATTTTATAACAAATACATATATAGATAAACATCCAAGACCCGAGGCCAATCAGAAAAAGTTCGTTTTTCATCATGACCCGACCGGGGATCGAACCCGGGACCTCCTGGGTGGCGGTCTGGCGTGGTAACCATTACGCCACGGAGGTCGTCGTTAATTATATTTCCATAGTGCCTGGTGTTCTGCTAAAAGTTACCTAGTATCTTAATGTATTGACTAATAGAGTGTCAGCGGAATATGAAAGGAATGGTCGACAGTGTTGCCTGTTAAAATCTACCATGAACTACTATTTCAGTTAAATCGCTTTTATGTGAAAGATACTACCGAAAAGATCAATAGTAGTTTGATATGTCAATGAATGGCCTCGGACTTGAACAAATATGAGAATACCACTATCGATCGACTCTATTGGTGCATTTATATTTAGCAGACTTGGGCCCCTGAAGACTGTCATTCATCGACAACTACCGGGATCGACGGCTTAAGGTTTCCTCCGAAGCACGCAGTTGACATTAATAGCGGGAAACACACAAGAACAATGATGGCCGCATCTAGAAATTCAATTTTAATTCGTGAAAAGTTGCACATTAATGCACTGCAATTGTATGTAACTATTACACGGTGAATTGTAGGTTTGTTTTGCTCCGATTGCTGAAAATATGAAAATGAGTTTCAAGTTTCACTGAAGAAGTAAACAGTCATGTATTTTTATTAGTCCGCCAGTCAGTTCCGGTTCGGTTTTCAGTGAAATAAGGTTTTATTTTGTTGTAAAATTTACTGACACAGTAATGGACAATAGTAAACAAGGGAAGCTTTTCAAATTGTAGTTTTACATAATAAAAATCTCATATAACAAATAAATACTTAAATACAACATGGATAGTAGATTTGTATAATAAATGAACAAAAAAAAACAATATTATTTTGAAAATATTCTTCAATGAATAGTTTTTAAATAAACAGAAAGCCCGGTGGTGCATTGGTACGTAGTGCTGCCTTCGGTACGAGAGAGCGCGCGGTTCGATTCCCGCTCGGGGCTAACATTTATATGTTGGCGATTGTGTTTGTTCTCAAGTCTCGTACTTAGTTTACTTTGGGGCCTTTTTGGGAATTGTTTAGAATATTTTCCAAGTCATCTGACTTCATAAAAATCGCTTCTAAAGTAAAATCAGGTGCTGCCCTTTTATTGCTCTTACGAGATATTTTATTTATATCAACTTTAATGCAAATAATTTTCTTTTACATCTCTCAAAATTGTTCATAAGATAGTATTTGCCATACGTTGCGAGTGATTTCAAAGGAAATTGCCAAGTGCATTCCCCAGTGCCATACAAGGCTGGCCTCAAAGCGGGCGCGGCGTTAACACCTTACTTAAGCAGCGATGCAAGTTTAATAGCGGTCACTTTGTGAGGACACGCGTCCACCTCGGAGGACGGCTTTTGAAAGCGACCGTGTGTTTCCATTGTTTCCATACAATAAAATAAACCTAAAATTATAAATTAACACTGAAACAATATGTAAAACATGACTAGTGAAAGTGCCAGTAAAAGCATTAGTCTCTGAATAAACGATTTCATTTTTAAGGACACCTACCTACCTAGTAACTAAAATCGTTTACCTATCAACATTAGCCGCTCAGTGAAAATAATAATTCTTGCGGTGAGTTTTTAGAACACTTTCAAAGTTAATGTGACACTGTCACTGTCAAATTAAAGAAGAAAATAGAGATACAGAATGTACAAGGATGTTTATGAATGTGAGTGACGTTTGTAGGAGGGCGTTACTGGGGCATATTTTCATACATTTTGTCAAAAGTGTCATATAATATGAACGGGAGTTGTAGTTCCAATTTCGGCCACGTTCATAAAGACCTTTGTAGCACTATAGCTTGTAATTTAATGTTTTTTAAACTTTAAAATGTCTATTATGATAATGGCTCGTAATAACAATAAAGAATGGGTAAAGATTCAACTCAATCCTACGTTGATTTTATAGTATCAAATCGTCACAATATTTCTCGTATCGTGTTGTACTATGGGCATAGTACACTGGCACCTGTATGGTCTGGTCGCGTCCACATGGACTGTCTTACTATCCTCTCCTTTGTACAGGTCACCCTCAATACGGTCTCTGCATATTTCAACTGCGGCCGCAACGCGCTCCGTAAACGCTATCTCCACAAATATTACTTCACATCCTTAAAATACAACATCAACTCTATCCCCTCGTATTAAGAGTGAGCAGTGAAATTTTTACGTGCAAAAACAAATTTGCTATGGTGAAAACGGCAGGCGTTGGTCGCGCTTGAAATATTAGCAGTGCGGTGGGTAAGGATGTGTGCATTCACGGGGACAGCTATCATACATGTGAGATATTTCGTGTTTGATAGTCTTTGAGTGGCCTTTCTTTGGCGTTTAGAGCGTTTATGTTAAATGAGTGTGGGTCTCTTGAGATAACGCTGTCGAAATCTGTAATTTTAATTAGGTAACTAACATAATAATTAGTTTGTGATTGATTATGTGAATGCATTACTTATTATATTGCACTCATCTGCAAGCAAGAAAAGCGTAGCAAATACGGAACTACACTGTGCGTGGCAAGACACGCACTTGCCCAGTTTTTACAACCTTAATTATTTAGACACTAAAAATAAAGAAAAAATGATAGAATAATGTTTTATATTCTATCTATCTATACAATCAATACACAACAAAAGGTCTTAAAATAAGAATATTTTGAATCCGAATTTTGAAGAGAGGTAGGGCACAACAGATCATCCGCTCAAATCGGAGCAGCCTTTTTGGGGAGGGACCTCCACCTTGCAGAAGATCGTAGCCAAATAGCATTGCAAGCGTCTATAGGCTACGGTAATGCTTACCATCAGACGGGCCGTATACTTGTTTGCTACCTTAGTGGTAAAAAAAAATGAATTTTGACAACTGTAGACTAGTTAAGTGTAATCTTAACAAAAATGTCAGTAACATGTTTCTAAAGTCGTCAATCTTTACCAAACAAAAAATAATAAATATATATTAGAAAACATTATTAAACACATAACCTTCTATTGCGATGTCGGGTATGTCTCGCGATATAAAAGAGGCGATGATGCGCCCGGAGCGACGTCGATCGATGACGTTTGACCCCTTTACCTGACCCCCTGGTCCGTCTTCAAATCCGCTGCATTTGTTAAGGGGTAGATGTTATTTATTAAATAGAGCAAGAGTCTTTAAGCCAATACTCCAATAGTGTAAGCATTGTTTTGAAACTTTGGACGGTAGGGTGTTCCCACATAGTATAATCTGAATAGTACCTATAGATAAAAAAAAAACGAAAATCATTTCATGTAATATTTAGAAAACATGCCCTATTCATCTCCTTCATTGGCTGACTCTACATGTCCGTTTGTCTTACGGTGAATTGCTACATTTTTAAGGCCTTATACATATACTAGCTTTTTTGCCCGCGACTTCGTCCGCGTGAAGTTCCGGACCCGTTCCCGCGGGAACCACATTGAATTTCGGGAATAGCTATAGCCTATGTCACTCCCTGATAATGTAGCTTTGTACTGGTGAAAGAATTTTTGAAATCGGTCCAGTATTGTCGGAGCCTATTCAATGCAAACAAATAAACAAACAAACAATCTTTCCTCTCGTAATCTATACTATATAATATTAGTATAGATTATCTTTGATTACCTATGTTGGCAAACATTTTATATGATGATATTTGTGTATGTTCTCGCGTCTATATGTTTTCTCTAAGTATATATTTTCAATAATATATCCGTTGTCTGTTACCCATAACACAAGCAAGTCCCAAGTTGGGACCCAAGGCCCAAGTCTGCTATTTTAAATTATCCGACCAACTATTGCCATACCATCATCATATTGTCATTATATTTCCATAGTGTCAAATTTGGTATTCTGCTAAAAGTTAACTTATTATCTCGATGACATGTATTGACTATAGAAGTGTCAGTGGAACATGAACGAAATGGTTAACAGTTAAAATCTACCATGCATGAACTAGTATTTCAGTTAAATCGCTTTTATGTGAAAGATACTACCGAAAAGATCAATACTAGTTTGATAGTACGTGTATGAATTGGACAAAGATGTATGAGAATACCAAATGTCAAAAACTATTCAAGTGACACACTATCGGCACTCTATTGGTGCATTTGTATTTAGCAGACTTAAGCCCCAGGTTAAGCCTTGCATAATTCGGAACCAGGGCTGCTACTACGAAACGTAAATTCGATACTTCGGCCGAAGTATCGGAAGAATTTTATACGTCGAATACAAGGTATTTCATGGTTATAGTTCAACGAACTACTAAAATAATCATAAAGTACAAGGTATTTCATGCATACAATTCAAGGAATTAATAAAATAACCATGATAAAACCTTGTAATTCATAGTTAAAATTCTTCCGATACTTCGGCCGAAGTATCGGGTTTACGTTTCGTAGTAGCCCTCCAGGTGGTGCTGAGTGAACTGTTGTGTAGAATTTATTATTTTAAATTCTATGTTGAAAAAAAAAGAAAAAAGAAATAAATAAATAAATATAAAGGGACAATTCATACAGATTGAGCTAGCCCCAAAGTAAGTTCGAAACTTGTGTTATGGGATACTAACTCAACGATATTATATTTTATAACAAATACATATATAGATAAACATCCAAGACCCGAGGCCAATCAGAAAAAGTTCGTTTTTCATCATGACCCGACCGGGGATCGAACCCGGGACCTCCTGGGTGGCGGTCTGGCGTGGTAACCATTACGCCACGGAGGTCGTCAAAAAAGAAAAGTACGATATATTTTTAAATGACAAAAAAGGCCGTAACTGGTTTTCTTTCGCCATTTCTTTTTACCAGTGGTCATTTTGCTTTTGTTTCCGAAATGGTAGTAGTTTAAAGAGTAGATTAATTTATACAAATCATTTATTACTGTATACTCTGACAAGAGAACGTGTTTGTGAAAACCTATTCTCTGAATAAAAGTTTTGAATTTTTGAATTATTATAAAAATATAGTAAGCATACATAACGCCTTAAGAGGGTGGCGAGTGCAAGCTGCCACCTCTGTCGGACTCGTCACCCACTGCCCGTCTTCACTCAATATTGTATAGCGTGTTCGTCTGTCCATAACGAACTGCTATATTATATTACATACTTTCTTTTGTCTCATTGTCGTGAGATTATGAGACAAAATTCTTTTAAAAGTCACTGATAACATTTTTTTTTTGTTATAAACTAGCTGTTCCCCGCGGCTTCCCTCATGTTTAATTTTATGACATATAGATCTCGTTTGACAACAAAACAACCCATAGCGCGACTTGTGGCCGATAGCCCATCCCATACAGCGCCCTCTATAGTAGAAAATTAATTTTCCCATTGGAATGACATACATTTACTTTCCTATGTTGGGCTCTGTACCCCTGATATATACAAATTTTCATAATGATCGGCTGCTTAGTCAAGTGGTGATGAAATAACAAACAAACTCACTTTCTCATTTATAATATTAGTACGATTTTTTTCAAAAATACAACCCTGGAAGTATGAGATCCATTATCCATATCTATAAAGCCAGACTTGGTCGAGACAAGACTTGAAATTACAATCTGTTTGCATGCCCTCATCTATGTTGTGCTTATAAAAGGCCATTGTTTCAGGGAACATGTGAAAATAATTCGGAATCAACCATTGTTCTTAAACTGAACCTGATGAGCTATCTGCAGACTTGACATAGCATTTTTGCAAGCTGCTATACTCGGCTGTTGTAATGTTATTCATGTCTGTTTTCTTTCAAACACAATACGCTCTGACTTTACTTGGGATATATAAATTATTTTAAATTGTTTAATTGGAATTGAAGCTTCAAGAAAGTCATATTGTTGTACAAAAATGTCATGTTTCATAATCAGCAGCTTTTTTTTTCGTTTTTGTAATGTTTAATAAATAAAATGTAGTGACTTATAAATTTTATTACTTTCATTTAAGAGGTATTTTATTAACTATTAAACACTGTTTGTTTTATTAAGCTAGCATTCTTAGTTTCCACATATTACATAAGGAATATATTTATACAGTCATAGTCAGCCAATCAAAGAGGTAAGCAGGACGTACTATGAGTCAAGTTTTCTTAATACTGCGTGAACAGATTTACTCGAACTTTTATTTGTTAACAGTTTTTTTTATACCACAAAGTTGGCAAACAAGCATACGGCCCGCCTGATGGTAAGCATCACCGTTGCCTATAGATAGACGCTTGCAATACCGGGGGTATCACTCACGCGTTGCCACCTCTCCCAAGTGGAGCTCTGGAGACCTTACTTACCGTAGGAACACAGTATGGCTGAGACTAATGCTATTTGGCTACGATCTTCTGTAAGGTGGAGGTCCTTCCCCAGACGGGCTGCTCCGATTAGAGCGGATTATCCGCTGTGCCATATCCTCTCTTCGTATTCATATTATACTATGTAATGAATTACAAATTTTCATAAAGATGCATACATTATTTGCATAAAATTCTTTGTCCTTAGTTCAATACACTGTTCATCTATTTTGTTGGTTGAATGTACACAATATAAAAAGGACGGGTTGCACTTCAGGAGTGCCAGCAGAAGTGAAAACTTAAACATCAACGTTGTGCATTTTTGAATATTTTGGAATGGTTAGGGAATCATACGCTTTTTCGATCAGGCTACGGATCTGACGCGAGTTTAACATTTTTTACCCATCTAAAAGAAGTGCCAAGCGCCGCTAAAGAAGTTTTCACTTCACACACAGTAGTGTTTACATTTCTTTAGTAAACTTTATTAGATTATAAACTAGCATGTAGACTACACAATCGGCAACGAACGATGTGCGAATTGATTTTATTTAGTACAAAACACTAATCCCTCAGAAACTCATAAACATGGCGGTCAATTTTATATATATTACAATAACAATGAAATGCTTGCATGAAGTAATTTAGTATATTGACGTTATACAGTTAATTGCAATAAAATGTGTAAGTTTTTTTTATAAAATACTGTATTTAATGTCAAAAAGAATCTGTTGCAGCTCTGTCGATAATGCTGTCTTTAGACATTTGAAAAATACATGGTACTCCATATGGAAAACCTACAAGCGAAACTATCAAGAAAAAAGGTAGCATTTACTAGTTGGCAAGTAATAGTCCACGAACTAATAAAATAAAATTTCTTCGATGAAAACGTAAAAATTTCATAGAATATGACATTGGACTCATGCGAAGGCACGGAACCTTACACTTTCACGGTTTTTAAGGCACCCACTTAATATTTATGCCCATTATTTCATTTTGACTGTTATATGCAAGTAATATCCTTTATCACAAGCAAGTTTCCTTTACCACAAGCAAGTTTCAACCTAATTTCATCTGTAAGTTAAAAAAAAATCGTTAAAAGTAATCATAGTATCACTTTGTTTCAACAAAAAGCAACTAAACAAACGAAATTAACATGTCGCATCATGTCGTACAACAGTTGTTTTGTAATGTCGTGGACGTTTTGACACAAATGGAAAAATGCAACGGACAACGCGTAATTTCCTCTGCAGTGTCCACGCGACCTGTCACTCCGCGTCAGTACTGACGCTGTCTTTTTGTGTTGTTTTGCTTTTTGATGATGAATAAATTCTAATTATTCTTTTGTTTTTTCAGAGTGGCAGAATAGGCTTTTTCGACCAGGGAAATACCACACTCTCACACAATATCAGCGTGAAGGAGCAATGTCTTTCGTTCTGAGAAGTAGGGCTCCGGAATTACTCCTTACTTGTAGTGGAAAACGCATTGGTAGCGTAGCATCCTCGGTATGGCTGAAATTCAAAGGCGACGGTACTCACTTTCTATCTGATGGCTAGCTTGCTTGTTTGTCTGCCGTGTGCCATAAAAAAAATCTTAAAACTTGGTAATATCGTCTGATATGGTAAGAAGGAACAATACGGTTCGAAACAGTTTGACAATTGGGAGACGTCGATTTGGACATACTTGATTATATTTAAGTTATTTACTTATTAAATAAAGACATATCCTATGTGACAATTTGAAACTCGAAATAAGAGTAATTTACTTTGTAGAGTGGTATAGTATGTATGTTCGTTAGACTGTCCATTTCCCCGAAGACAATGCCTTCGTTTGTGTGTATCCCGTGTTCAATAATATAGAATTTTATAAAATCCCTTATCGAATGCATATACCTACGTCATACAAAGATCACACCGTCCAAGTCTCTACCATCAGCCGTTTCGACTGTACGTTGATTGATCCGTCAGTCATTCATGACAAAGCACTTTATATTAATTATTTATAACATTTTATAAATGTACAACAACACCAGTAATCTTCATCAATATTCACTATCTAACAAACGTATCACATTAAGGCGACTCCTGACTCCTGACGCCGCTACAAATAACTCAGCGCGAGATTTGTGGATGCCATCCTTTGTGCGGCGACGCGGCAGTAATGAAAGCAGCTTATCTGCACCTCACTGCTTATCTGCCTCACTGCCTCCTTGATGAAATTAGCCGTTATAAGTGTTAAGATTTTTTATTTGGAACATAATTTTGATGCAATTAATACGGTGGTAGAAGACATACTTAGTTTTCTACGTGTAGCATCGGCTTTGTCAAAGATCAATTATTTTATCTTCAGGAATATTTTTTTATTTCAAATATCTCGTGGTGTACCATCCTCTTACAGAATAGAGGCGTGAAACAACAATGCACCAAACACTCCTTTTCCTTAACTTTCTCTCCCTTGCTTGAAGCAGGAAACGCATGGCTGGTCTGAAGCACAACGTCCTGAAGTATGGCAAATACACCCTTTTAGTTTAAATACACGTAACATAAGGAAATACTCGTACAAGTATAAGTACAAATTCAAGAAGAAATGTTATTAAGATTAAAGAAGTGTCTTATTACATATTCTAATAATTAAATCATTATAGACTTACGTATAATTAAATACTATTTAAAAAAATATATTTTCATTTATATTTAAAACAGCAATAATAAGCACGGCTTCAAAAAACAAGACACATTTGTAGATCACAGCCTTTTCATTCCCAATGACAAAAAGCTACGGGTGGCCCTAATTTAGCACAAACACCAGCCTGTATAAAGCTCTTCTTGAAAGCTAATCTTAGGACAAAAGCTTTATTACAAGCTGCCGGAGGGTGTGGGACGAGTGTAGCCATTGTTTATTTTAATTTTTTCGCCTGGCAAGCTAGACTTGTGACAAAGAAGGTACAATACACTTCGGCTTTCTAGACTTTTATATTTTAGGAGACCTTAAATTCTGCTTTTGGTAATAAAATATTAAAATACTTGTAGTTTATATTACTACCGACTTGGACATTTTGTCTTCTTTGCCTGATGGTAAGCATAACGGAAGAACGATTGACAGAAACCTTTATGAGAAAATATGATTGCCAACATTTTAAAACTATTTTTTAATATATAAATAAATAAATATATGGGGACAAATCACACAGATTGACCTAGCCCCAAAGTAAGTTCGAAACTTGTGTTATGTATGGGATACTAACTCAACGATACTTAATTTTATAACAAATACATATATAAACATCCAAGACCCGAGGCCAATCAGAGAAAGTTCGTTTTTCATCATGACCCGACCGGGGATCGAACCCGGGAACTCCTGGGTGGCGGTCTGGCATGGCAACCATTACGCCACGGAGGTCGTCGCTTACTTAGTTACTCCGTTGTCTCAGTGACCCGAAGTGGATTTTGGCCTCTGAAACTACTTAGTTCCTATAATTTATTTAGATTATAATGTGTCAGAATTCTTAGGTAGGTATAACTATATATATAACCGATAATATATTTTTGAACAATTCTAACTTAAATATTTTATCGTAAATTTTCTTTTAATAATAACCTATTTCACTAACATCCATTTTGCCCAAAACAAAGACGTGTTTTTAAAGAAATATTTTTTCAAACAACAAGTCATGAAATTAAAGCGAATTTGCCAAGGTTCGATGGAGGATCGTAAAGGAATTAATGCAAAACAAAAGTCTCCGTATCAGGCTATGGGGCGGGGAGAGGCACTAAATTACAGAATGGGCGTCAACGTACCGCCATGTATCAATCAGGCTGGCCCAGATTTATGGGACACCCAGACAGTTCACTCGCAATCGTTAGAAGCGACGACGAAAATGTGTTACTCTTATCCAACGTCTTTTCCTTTTTTTTTTCTCCCCCTTATTTAGGGGTTAATTTCGGTTTGCGAATCTTCGGACTTGATATTTGGTTTCGAATTTCATTCGCTGTATAGTTATTTGCTATCTATAAAAAGAATTAAGATAATATGTAAAAAAAATACTTTTAAAAAGGACCCAGCAATTACCAATTACGCGACGAATTTTCCTGAATATGAACAAAAAATTTGTAAGAACTTGCTGACTTTCTTATTGATTTTAACTGAAATCATTTAATTGAGTTTAATCCAATAGGTACGTTATGTAGGCTTTTTTGTTTGTATAGAAAATTATTATTATGAACGACATAATAAGCTTTCTTGAAAGGCCGTTTGCAGTTTCGATTGATAATACTCTTTACACTTGCAATCCTTTGAAGTACGTGCCAAGAATGACGGAAGTAGGCTTCGCGACTCGCCGGACCCATCTGCCTTATCCGCTAACTAGTTTTAATTCCATTGCCGTGTACGTCTCATGAATTTTAAAGGTTATCAAATGAAAACGGCAGTGTTGGCCTTTCAAATTGTGAGTTTAAAATTTTTGCGATAATACCAAATCATTCAGTTATTTTCCAAGAATCAACATCAAACCGTTTATTCAGCGACGGCTTCATAGCCACTTTCAAAAGTCAAAAATCCTATGGGAATCGCGTACATTTCGGATGAAAAGTACCCTATATGTTAATCCCAGGTATAAGCTACCTACATACCAAATATCATGAAAATTGGCTCAACCATTTCAGCGTAAAGAAGTAACAAACACACACAGACTTTCCTCTTTATAAAATTAGTGGAATACATTATATTATGATGATTTAAGTTTTCTAAATATTGCGTGAAGGGGTTTACTCAAATCATCAATAGAATTCATAATATGTACAGTCACCTCCATAAATATGTAATCACTTTAGTTTTGTACCTTGTCACTATCATTGTTGACATGTTCACTCAAATGTCATAAGTAATTAAAATGATACCTATACGAAAGTGACAAGGTACTAAGGTGATTACATATTTATGGAGGTGACTGTGCCTATCTTCGATGTAATTACAAAGTTTTATAACGATGCTAACATTGCTAACATTTTTAGCATTAAAATCTTTGTTTCTTCCAACCTGCTCATCTCTTTCATTGCTTGACTGTACAAATGCCCTATATGCGCGTTGACTAAAGTACCCTTTGTGTACGTCTTATATGTACTTGCTTTCTTGCAGTGGTAACTTTGAAACTAAATCTATATACGGGGATGTTCAAAAATGCAAGCATCAGCGCTTAGAGGGTGTCCACCGTCCACCCAGTTTAATTACTGGTCAGGAAATTAAGACGGAATTTCTGCTGGACGGCACTTTCAGTGGAAACAGCGACGCAGCGACATCTACACAGAATAAGAATATTGGTTGGTCTCCTAATATAAAATTACATTGTTTAGATATTTTGAAAGTGTCTTCAAGAAAATACAATCGGTTCCTATAGTTTTATATAAACTTTATGTTTTAAAATTATATATATTTTTAATATAGATTTTTCAAAGGGTATATTGTGAGAACTGTCTAAGAATAGGTATTATTCGGTGGACACTTCAGGCTGATATTCTTTGAGAAAGTGATACTTTCCTGAACGAACAAGATACATACGGACTCGAACGTCATCGACTAACTGATAAATACTCAAAACTCAAACCATGTAACAAATGTTTGCATTGCGAAGAATTCGAACCCGCGCCGGCGCTAGGGATAAAATAACATTGCTAGCCACTCGACTGCGCACCGGGCATAATTCTCTACATAAATCATCGGCAATACGCTTTCTAGATATTTTTGTTATACTTCATAAATGTCATAAAAAAAGTCAACACGTCCACACTATTAGAAGCGATATTGTACTCCTGTATAATCATACGGTTAAATCAAATCCCTTAGGCCCATTCCACACGAGATCCCGCCAAAGATACGACATTGTAAACACTCCCGTTTCGGGTACCTGATCCCGAATTCTCATACAAAGTTATGGAATTAGTCATAAAATGGATTCGTGACTCAAATATCTAACCTATACAATGTGTACTCGGCTTAACTATCTATGAATTACTAAAATGCACACGCGAATTTATACTTTAAATGTATGTTAATAAAACTCAAAGTTACTAACTAAAGTTTTGAATGTTACAATGTTTTTGTAAGGAGCGGTTATGACAATGTCAGTTGACATTCGATAGAGGGCGCGAGTGACGTCATTAAATCAGCAAAGCAACAAAATTTAGGGCTTACGGGATTATTATACGGTATAGACGCGTTTAATTTGCTTGGGGTAGACAGAACCTATCTATTCTTTCTTATATTTATGTAATTTTTGTACGTCTTTTTAACTACATAAGGCTATATTGCTCTATATATATCTTATTGGAGGCTAATGTAAATATTTTTCTTGATCATAGAATATAAAATTTTCAGACATTGGGAAGTAATACAAACGTCTATAGCTAGCTACAGTGACGGCTTACCATCAGGCCGACCGCATGCTGTTTGCCACCTGTGTTGTATAAAAAAGACAATTTTCATAAACATTATATATACTAGCTGTTCCCCGTGACTTCGCCCGCGTTTGCTTTTCCATTTCAATATATAGATAAGATAGCCTATGACACTCAAAGTAACGTGGCTTACTATTAGTAAAATAATTTTCAAAATTGGTTCAGTAGATCCAGAGATTAACCTACAACTACTTTATAGTGACGACCTCCGTGGCGTAATGGTTACCACGCCGGACCGCCACCCAGGGAGGTTCCGTGTTCGAATCCCGGTCGGGCCATGATTTCTGATGATGAATTTTTTTCTGATTGGCCTCGGGTCTTGGATGTTTATCTAAATATATGTATTTGTTATAAAATATAGTAATCTAGTATCCCATAACACAAGTCTCGAACTTACTTTGGGGTTACGTTAGCTCAATCTGTGTAATTTGTCGCTATTTATAGTAAAATTATGGCAGTTTTCTTCCTAGTGGGTCAAATAGATCGACACTTTAATACAAAATATTTTTTTAGAACACAACCACTATTTGTTATGTAGAAAAATGAATATTAAAAAAAACCTGTCGATTTTTGAAAATAGCACTCACAACCGTCAGTCATAATTAAAAGCGGCGGGGACTAAAAAAATATTTATGTATTCAGAGCGCTCGTCATGAAACTATGGAGGACTCGTCAATGCGAACAGATTTCCGCTTTTATTTATTTTTGAAAAAGAAATATGATCCAAGCGTGTGTCGTTTACACTATTTGTGATTAATTAAATTAAATTAAATGTAAATCTTCATTCATAAAGTAACACAGGCACGTTCTCTTGTCATGTTGTACATCATACTTGATATTATAAATGAGAAAGTGAGTTTATTTTTTTGTTATTCCTTCACATCCAGTTTCAGAAAAGTATTTTAATTTAAATTTAATAAAGATGAGACTGATCGGTGACTGCGCACCCTGTTCGCGGTGCCAACTGGTCTCACTTCTGGACTCCACTACTGCTCAACATCTGATGGGGTGGAGTCAACTTGTTTGGCTAAATAATACTAATATTTTAAATGAGAAAGTGAGTTTGTTTGTTTGTTATTCCTTCACGGCTTGAGTAAGCAGCCGATCATTATGAAAATTTGTTAACATATTGTCAGGGGTACAGAGCCCAACATGGGCATAATTTTTACGCGGGTGAAGCCGCAGGTAACAGCTAGTATTATATAATTCATTTTATTATTAAATAAACTTTCTATTTCGCTTGCAAAGCAAAATGACCACTGGGATAAGAAATAGCGAAAGAAACCCAGATACGGCCTTTTTTGTCGTTCAATATGTCATTTTAACTTGTTTTTGTGGCAGAACCCACAACACATTCGCACCACAGTTGCTTACATTGTCATGGCGAGGAAAGGATGCCTTGCTTTCGTTTATTTATTTCGAATTTACAGTGTCTGGCCATATTATGTGAGTAATATAAAATCTATGAGGTTTAAAATATCTAATAAAAAAAAACAAACCGTCCAACTGCTCTAAGCGTTTATAACTTGAGATACTAAATCATAGTTAACCAGTTTAATTATAATCGAATATTACGGATCTCCAAAAAAGTTGTGCCATCAATAAAGCTATTAAAATAGGCCATGTCAGTTACTTGGAGATAGATATAAACGTCGATTTGAAAATACTGAAACACGACGGTTTCAGTGGGCAGTTTTGATACGCCCCCGACACTGCAGCAATGGATTGCTTTTGTGACAAAACGCTGAATAACTTTTTTTTTTATTCAGATGGCTGACTATTACACAGAAGCCATTCGTTTTTTGGGGGGACTGGAGTGGAAGACGGTCGATGGACCAAAGCGCTGACGTAGTAGTGGCCAGTGGCGAGGCACGGGTGCAGATCGGTCAGCACACTAAAGACCGCGGCCCATTGGTCAGACGAAATTGTGCAGGTTACGGTAGTCCATTGGATGAGACTGGCACAGCACCTAGTAAAGTGTAATGAAAAGGAGGCCTATACCCAGCAGTTGATATGGGTGAAATAATTTAGTAACTTCTCATAAAGAGGCATTTCATTGTTTTTGTTTATTAAGCTGTAACCTGCTGTAGATACCTAAATAAAATAGAATAAATCAATTACATAATTTTAATATCATTTAAAAAATTGGACTGGGTCCGCCACCTTAGCCTAATGATTTGACTATATTATATTTTTTTAAATTGTGTTTTGAGCCGAAACCACCACCTTCTGGACACTCAATAGCACATAACGACGTCGCGGCAGACCTAAACGGCGATGGGGGACGACATAGGCTCATGGGATAAAGAGTGGCTACAAAAGGCAATAGACCGGGAGTACTGGAAAAAGTGTATGGAAGCCTGTTCGGTGTGAGAGACGGTTGCCCATTGAATCGACGTGAATTGTCACCGGTAATAAACGTCGCGATCGCTAGAGATTTTGATTCGATACAAATTTTAAAATATGTATATATTCGTATAAATAGCATTGCGTCCATTTTTGTATGTCAATTTAAATAATGTTCTTCAAAGTCATGGTAAAGTTTATTGTTGTTATTAGTTGGTGATTAGTATGTTGAGAGAGAAAATCTTTGCCTATTTCATTTATTATTATTTATTTTATATAACAAACACATAATCTTACAGTTTAAAACCAATACCATCCATGCGTTTTTGTATATTAAAATTGTTTTGTTAAAAATTTCCTTAATTTGTCCCACTGTGCGGCTAATAATATTACCCTCTGACAGTTGTCATGAGCACGCGCCCGCAGTTTGCGATAGGGCCACGAATATCACCTCTGGGGTTACATATCACCGCATCAATGCGTCTTTGAACTGAGAGGATGCCCACTGTGTGACTACTTATACTTTGAAGTGTTTGAAATATTTTTTTACAATGTGTAAATTTTGAATAAGAATGATTAGTTATAAACCAAGCAAACGCAAATATACTAATGGATTATAGTTTTCTTATTATTCTGTATATTTGTTTTGTAAGTAAGTACTATATTTGTTTTCCGAAGTTATTAAAATATAATTTTGAACTATTTTGAAGTATTTATCTATTATATATATTTCTTAAAGCGAGTTTTTTTTAAATAATACAAATATTGTTTCAGTCCAATGAAGTTAGTGTTATAAGAAGATTTACTCTACAGAATCCGCAATACCATGTTGCCATGCCATCATTTTGAGCATTTTTTTCATTCTCTTTTATTACTCACTTGCTCTGCTATTTTTTCGCTTACTCTCTTTCAAAGAAGTTGTTTTAATTTCTCCGTTAATATTTTCTTTGGCATTTTTTAACTCAAAATTAAAGTTATTTATTCAAAAAGGCCTATTATAAGTACACTTTCGGATCGTTACTTTTTTTCCTACCACCAGTTCAGATGGCAGTTTTGTACTAAGAAGAACTTGAAAGAAACTTAAAATTCGCTCTTTTAAAATGGTACGAAATATACCACTTCTCCTTAGAATTCCTCTCATAAAGAATACACATCAAAAAACAAAAATAACCATTTCTAATTTGTGTTCATACTATCAGTGGTCTAACCACAAACAGATCTAACAAATGACGATTAGACTTTATGCTAAAGACAATACCGTAATGGAGGGCAACAAAAGAAAACTCAGAATAAAACAAAGCACAATATACAAAGTAAAATAATTATTACCAAAGCGCTCCGGGCCACGCAGATAAACGGGCTCTACCTTTGTAATAAAAGATTTATTTTTTATTCAATTAGTCATTTAATATACGTGGAACGGAACGTAGTGCGGTTTTGTTACCGTTTTCTTTGATATGTTAAAACGCGTTTCGTTTTTTTTTTCCTAAGGAATGGAACATTCGAACCACTGTGCTTAGTAAGCCGGTGCCTGTTGTTATTTTGCTTTTGAAGATTACCTATTTCATTTATTAACACAAAGATTAGCCGCTTGTCAACCAATTTAAACTAATACTTTTAAATAAAGTGATTTATTGTACATGTATTTATTTTCTGTATGTTAAAAAGTATTATAATTAATAATTAATTAATTGGATTTAAAAACATCAGATAACATACAGTTGTGTGACAATTCTAGGAAAATATAAAAATGTCGATAAATTCATAAGTAAATTAATTTAAAAAATATAAATTAATAGAAATAAAAGTTTTTTGAACTTGATGAAATAAAAAAAGCCCAAAGGATGTCCATAGATACAGTTTCACAGATGGACAGAGTAATACGTGTGTACAAGATAATGGATTTTTATGCCTAAACAAAAAAAAAACAGAAAAAATATAAGATAATTTTTTGGTATGTATACATGTCTTAAATTAATTAATTAATATCAGAATTATAAGGCAACGAAATTAAAGGCCAAAAACCTGATCCGTGTAAGGTTAAAGCTCAAATGATTGTACTGACATCTCATTAGCTTAGCGGGAACGATACGCCGCGGGCACTATTGTTTGTGTCCCACGTCACGAGAGGTAGCGTACACTGTTACCCTCTATTCTGTCTTTTTTTTTCATCTTTAGTTCAATTCAGACCAGCTTGACTAAACTTCCCACGAGCTGGCTGACCCCCATAACTTCGTTTATTTATTTATGCACAGCAGCGCCATTTATATCAGACTTTTGATCAAATCCTACGGGAATCGCTTACTTTTCGGGATAAAAAGTACTTACAGCAGCGCCATTTATATCAGACTTTTGGTCAAATCCTACGGGAATCGCTTACTTTTTGGGATAAAAACTACCCTATGTGTTAATACAAGGTATCAGATACCTACATACCAAATATCATAAATATTAGCCCAGCCATTTGAGCGTAAAGAAGTAACAAACATACACATAACTTTCGCCTTTATAATAGCGCGTGAGTTTGAATCGAGATTGAATCCGTTTTTTTTTTAGAACATAGGGGGCAGCTCTTCCTAGTAGAGCTCCTAGAAGAGTCTCGTGGATTCTGTACACTATACGCACGTCGACGTCGAGTTTCGTGCTAAATTAATTTCTTTGTATGCTTAGACCTCACGATTAAATTATTGCAACTTTGCGATGGATGATAAACGCGTCGAAAACACGCGTCAAAATCTCCCATTCTGAAACGCCGTGTCACACGTTTTCTTCTAAATTCTCAGACACAGAGTAAATTATAAGAGAGTAATTATTAAGAGACAGTAGGGCACAGCGGATTATCCGCTCAAATTGGAGCAGCCCGTCTAGGGAAGGACCTCCACCTTACTGAAGATCGTAGCCGAATAGCATTTGTCTCGGCCATGCTGTGTTCCTACGGTGAGTAAGGTCTCCAGTCCAGAGCACTACTTTTTAGGGTCGGCAACGCGCGAATGCTTGCAATTATAGACTGAGGTGACTGCTTACCATCAGGCGGGTCGTATGCTTGTTTGCCACCCTAGTAGTATAAATTTTTTTTTTTTAAACTAATTTAATTATATGAAACAAAACTAAACATGTCATACTCATATGACTTGTACCACAGAGTAAGGTAGAGTACACCACATATCTGTATTTTTGCCCGATCAAAGGAACCTTGTGGATGACGGCCTTTTGAACCGGTAATCAAATTAGCAATGCTTCCTTTTTGAGAAAAATGTGTCTGTCAGCCAGCCGCCAGCCCCTATCGACTGAACAGTTTTGATTTCATATCGTCGTATACAATTAGTTCATTACTGAGAATTTTGCGTTCAAATATTAATAATTTTGTAGTCTTACGCAACATTTCGCTCAACTTTCGACAGTCTTTGAACTAGTGACTTGTAGTTGGGTAAATTATGGTATTTTTTCTCCAGCAAACACCGCTGACCACTGCACGTTCTTTCTTATGACCTTCGCCAGTGTCTCAGATTGGTACCAGCCAAAATTCTGGTTGAGGCGACTTACCAAGCCATCTTATAGCACATTCAAGATTACGAACTGGCAGTGGCTCCATCTCACAAAATATTGACTTAATACCCTTCCCCCTTTCCTTCTTTTCATTGCTTCATAAGTGGGCAACATTCTTCATTCTTCAACTCATCCAAGATTCTCGTAGTAGCGAATGTCCATGGTGTTTGCTTACCATCAGGTGACCCTCTAGCTCGTTTATCCACTGTCATAAAAAATAAGAATTGCTGAATAATGTAATGCCTAGCCAGTCTATATGAATCTTTATAATAACTTGACCTTGTAAATTCGGTCAATGAAGACTGCTTTTTAAAAAAACTCGGCCCAAATTGAAAATTATTCGCTTTAAATAGTAGATGATTATAACCAATGAGGTTGCAGTCGAAATGTCAATGCAGCCAGTGCAATTATTATTTTAATATTATTACCGTTGACGCGCGTGTCAAACTGGCTACTTAAAGTCCAAGAAAAAGTGAACATCGCGGAGTTGCAATCGTTGCATCGTGAGGTTTAACATACAAAGAGAGCAATGTAGCATGAAACGCGATGACAACGCGCGTACTTGTGTACAGGGTCTTAATGTAAATTAAGGCTGTATACACCTCCGAGAGGCATACATCAAGTCTCGCCGAGAGGTCTCATAAATCCCTTCACGCAATATTTAGAAAACTAGAATCATATAATTTATGACCCTGCTCACCTATTTCATTGACTGACTGTAGGTACTAGACTTTCACATGACTAAATAATTTAAAGTATCTTCCATGAAACACTAGTTACGACATACAGTTCGCCATTATTTTTATTAATACCAAATTCTTGACAGTTATTTTTTTTGGTTAATATTTTACTTTCACTGAACTCAGACACATCGAGGCGGATCTTTATAGAGTATATTAATATGGTATTAGGTGTGAAACATGATTAATTTAGTGTGCCGATACTGCCGATACATCTATACATTATAGTAAGTAGAACCTGCCTGTTTTGTGTGTGTAGACAGAAAGTGATAAATATTCAATACACAGAAGGTGATAAAGAAAGGGTAACAGAACACAAATCGATCAAAAAAAGTAATTTTCGATCTGTCTGTCTGTCCCGTTGTTATGGCTAATCTCAGAAAGTAGTAAACGGGAGATTTTCATGTGGTTTTCATAAGTTTAATCAGCTTAGCTTGGAGCAACATCTAAACTATGTCTTAATAAAAATCTGATAATACGAAAAAGTTATGGTTATTTTCCCTTCGTCACAGGCGAAACAGGGTACACAATATTATTATAATACAAACTTATATGAAGTTAATAAACTTAAGTTATTTTTAGTTAAAATCATAAGTTAGTTTTTACTACGGATATGATTATCTTTGAAATTAAAGTTTTTTTATATTTTTTTCATTTTGAATTTTATTTACCTATGAAAAAAAATTGTTTAGTTTTTTTATGCCACAAACGTGACAAACAAGCATACGGCTCGCCTGATGGTAAGCATCACCGTAGCCTATAGACGCTTGCAATACGCTTGAAATCATAAAATAATTATTTATTTTACATTTACCATTTATGATTCAATATCATATATTTTTTTAAAGAACGTAATTTTCAAGCTTTCAAATGATTAAATAAGCGGTATTAACATCTCTGTAAAAGTTCAAAACAATCTGATATGCGCGGGCGCAGCATTGCCCGTCTTTTCTTTTTTTTATATCCGCCAATTCTCAACTTTGACATTATGCAGCCGTAGAATGTTTACTTTGTAACACCTTCACTAAAATATGATATTTTAATGATGCACCTTTCTACATGAATGGAGCCTTTAATTGGAATAAGATTAAGGTTCCATTCAAATTTAATTTACAACGAGTTTTTAATTTAAAATATTTATCAACTGACATTATTATTTTAATAAATGTTTTATCAGTTTATTTACAAAATAAATTCGTTTACTTAATCAACCGAACAAGCCGTGATTCTCGATGGCATTTTACATTATATTTTTGTATCCATATCCATACAAATAATTATAATTATAATGCTAAAAAGTTTGTTAGTTTGGATCTCAGGAATTATAGGTTCAAAATTAATCAATAATTTCTGAGTGTATTCGCCATTTTTGGACATGATCTTATCATTAACTAACGTCTTAAAAATTACTATAAAACTCACTCAATGTGTCATGAATAAAAAAATGTTTTTGTACAACTCTCAGTTAATTTATTGTATCTGTGAATCTTCATCGTCAGATAAACATGTAATAAGCACAATATCTTTATTAACGGAGCCTCCTGAATATATTTACATGACAAATTGACATTAAACTGTTTTAATTTGACATAAATGATTTGTCATTTGGACTTTGTTAAAAAATTATTGTACAAAAGTTCGGTTCTATTCTATAACCGATATTTTGTACAATATTTTTTTACAATCGTTGACTTAATTTGGCTTTTAAATAAGTACAATTTCTATTTTAATATATTTTATTTAAATTATTTAAAAATAATTGTATTGGGTCTGAGTATGCTCTAATTTCCTTTGTTTGAAAGTGGTTTGAAAGGAGACCCGCATCCATGCAGTGGGATGGATCTTTTGTTTTAGACCAAAAATGACACATTGACTTTTCAATTTTTTAAAGAAGGAACTTGTGTGAAACCTTATTATTTCTGTTTTCTTGATACATAGAGTTAACTTCTGTATCAACATTTTAACCTACTTTTTAACTTAAAAAGTTTATACAGAATGTATTTGGGATTTGTGTCTATTATAATAATGTCTTCCATTTAGTATTATTATTATTATAGACCAGTATTACGATACTCTACTTCTGGGATATTTTTACACTCTAAAACAATTCCCACGGGATAAATTCTATACGGTAAACATATTATCAGTGTAATGGCAAAATGATATTCACGGAAAAGAAGCTGGTGCCACACCTAGTATAATAATTATGAATACATAAACACACCAAGATTTTCACACCCGACATTACATAAAGTTGCATTCTGTTGCATTAATGCAACTATTTAAATCAGACAGTTGTGACACGGTGTTATGTGGGTTTATAGCATCTGTGAGACTGTGACATTAATCAACAGTTTAAAACCGTTTTTGGCCTTTCCGTAAGATAAATAATCTAAGCTTTAGGTATTTAATTTTTAATACTAAAATATTAGTCGGTCAGGTTGCCGAGTAATATTTGAGTATTAACACCTTTTAACAGCTATTTATAAATATACCAATTTTCTCTTAATTGGCCAATGAATAAGAGACTTTATTGTGTTTTTTTCTGTGTATAAAAATAATTTGAATGTTTATAATAAATACAGTCACCTCCATAAATATGTTATCACTTAGTACCTTGTCACTTTCGTATATCATTTCATTACTTAAGACATTTGAGTGAACGTGTCAACAATGTTATAATGACTAGGTCTTAAAGTGACTAAATATTTATGGAGGTGTACATATATTATTTTTTTAGATTATATCTGCCATCGCCATTCAGCTATAATCAGATTTTATGTCTTGATTTTTGTTATAAGTACGTATAAAAATATATTGGTGCTAATTATGTTGTACATTTAACTAGACTAAACTAATTTTGGCAGGACTAGTGTTGCTATCCTTGTCACTAATTGTAAACCAAGGAAGGACAACAACACCTTTGGTCCTGTCAAAATTAGGTTAGTCTAGTTAAATGTACAACAGAATTAGCACCATTGTGTTGTAACATGTTATCCATCAAAAATTCTTTTACCGTTGGAAAGCTACTATCTGCGGGTTACATAGGCTATATTATTACATAAAAATAAAAAATAAAAGGATTCCTTACCAAAACCCGTTGTAAATAGGGCGCTAGTAAATAATAAAGTTATTGTGAACAAAATAAACGTGATTTATGTGTAACAAAAATTACTATTAAAACATTGGCACTCTGTAAAATTAATGCATTTGTATTAAATTTATTAATTTTTCGTAATTAATACGACTCAAACGTATTAATTGTGTCTGCTGTGGACGCTTTAACAAGAATTTAATCATGGGAATTAATTAATGAATATGATTACATAATAATTTCTGTTTATGTTTTTATATGAGTGTTTGCGACATTTATTGTGTTACATTTTTTTTGTAAGTATAAGAGGTAGCCTTTCGAACTAAACGCGACGTCAGTGACGTCACAGAGGCCGCGTTAGTGTCGCTGCGCTCGTATGACGTTCCCAAGAATTTCATACATTTGCATAGGACATCTATCTGTCGCTCTGTCGCGGCGTCACAGCCGCGACGTCACTGACGCTATTGACGCTTAGTTGGAAAGGCTGCCTTAACGTAGCACGCAAGCCACGCAAGGTGGTCAGACGATCTAAGGAAAGTCGCAGGAAGCTGCTGGATGCAGTCCCATACAAGAAGCTATGTCCAGCTGTGAACTTCTTGTGGCTGAGATGATAATGAAGTATAAATAAATAAATAATAAATAAATATATAAGGACAATTCATACAGATTGAGCTAGCCCCAAAGTAAGTTCGAAACTTGTGTTATGGGATACTAACTCAACGATATTATATTTTATAACAAATACATAATTATACATATAGATAAACATCCAATCCCGAGGCCAAACAGAAAAAGTTCGTTTTTCATCATGACCCGACCGGGGATCGAACCCGGGACCTCCTGGGTGGCGGTCGGGCGTGGTAACCATTACGCCACGGAAGTCGCCAAATATTGCAATAATTTCGTAGTGGCAATAGAATACTTTGAAAATAGTAATCTAAGTTAAGTCGGATTTGTTTGTCTTCACAAGAGCATTGGTGTCATACCGTCATACTGTAATACTTACTTGTAGAAGTTGGAAACTAATAAATTATTATAATAAATAACTTCGAGTTCTTCCGTGTGAAATTGCAGTTGTGAACGCAGCTTTATATTTTTTTAAGCAATCCCTTTTGCGAAATGTAACGGATATTACCTCAATGATCGCGAATTGAAAGTTAACTAGTTAATACATCTGTACATGAACATTGTGGAATGTGAAATGTGATCCATCAAAAATGATAACTTGTGAGATACATTTTAACCGCAGAACTGAGAAATGGGAGTAGTAGAAATGCGGCTCGCTACAAATTGTATGCGAACCATGTCTGTAAGTAAAACGTCAAAGAACCACACCCTTAAACGGAACGAATCCTTGGATTGGCAGTGTATTTTTAAAAATAAGCACGGATTCGCAGTCAATGTGACTGTTTTCAAATGAGATGTACAGATTCGTCAATGTTATGACCAGAGACACTACGCTCACATTACCTATCTGTTAATTTCTTTTATCTATGATTTTAACAGATTACAATATTTTTAAAATAAATTTAAATTTTGACAGCTTCGAGATTGGAGAGCGTATACAGATATCTATTAGCTAAAAATAAAGACAATAAGCACCAGCCTTGAGATGAACTAGACTGTAAAGATATAATTTTTTCATGTCATTGTTACGCAAAGTACTTTAATCCTTTCAAACCGATATTCGATTACAACACTCGTCTCGGTTCTTTGTAATGCTATATTTTTCCTTATGCATTTGTTTTCTATATTATTGTAAACTAAACAATCAGATTTTATACTGTCCCACTGCTGGGCTAAACAACCCACCTACCCAACCTCTTCCATGAGTTCCTCATTTAATGGATATCGAGGAGTTTCTTCAATACGGGTTGGTAGATGAGCTGTAAGTCGTTTTTATTTTTATTTTACTAGTTTGTACACTGTCCTTGCACCATCTGGTCAAATCGGGACAAGCCCACCACACATTCCCACCGTTGTGTCACCTGACTCCTGTAGACTCAGGATGAACGACGACCTCAGATCGACAGCAACCTTTAGTGACTAGTTAATTGAGAATTGTGGTATTTTGTCAAAACCAAGACAGCCGGGGCAGCCTGGCTGTGTCCACAAAAGACCGTAATAACCATCAGAAGACCTACTCTTGGGTTCATCTCTATAATAAAAAGTAAAATCGATTACGTAAATAGTCGTCTATTTACCATAATGATTTAATGATCGATACAGCAATCAGCATACAATTTTGGGCATTCGATTATATTGTTTTAGTTGAGAAATCGATTTTATGGCATAACATCGATTAGAATTAGAAAAGAATGGCTCGTGAATTCGTGATGTCCCAAAAATTGCTTAGAGCTTATGCAAGTAAAACATTCTAAAAATTAATAGAAAACATTATAAGGCAAATGCATAGAAGTTCAGGACACTAAATTTTCTTTTGGATTTTGATATGCCAGTAAAGTCTCTACCTCACCTAATACCTGTAACAAAAACAGTTACAATCTCATCTCAAACTCATGCACTATCTCGCTCAATTCCTATTTGTATGAGTAAGACAGCAATTCTCGCCCCGTGGATGGAATTGGTCGCTCTTCGTGAGTCAACAGTTTATGGTAAACAACACGTTTCATGAAATTCGTCGCTGTTCCTGCGTCGATTACGTACTGTCGATGCACTAACAGCGACCAATTCCGTGGGACAACTGAATGGCAGTGTTTTGCCACATGAGTAAATAAACTGACGGACAGAGGCTTCACTTCCATACAACGTCGCGCGCCGAGGACACGCACACAAGCATGAGGCGCGTCTATTGCGTGTCCTCAAAGCGCTCGTCACGTACACATGCTTGTGTGCGTGTCCTCGGCGCGCGCTATTGTATGGAGTGAAGTCTTTGTTCCGTCAGTTTATTTAATCATGTGGTTTTGCTCTCTGAGCAATCAGCACATTGAGCTATTACCCATTTGTATCACACACATTCAATTTTTTATTGCCATGTTACACTCAAATATATTTGCGGATGCTTATTTAATGTTACTCTGTGTTTATGTTGTGTTTGTATGTTTTTGTTGTGATTTTTGTATTCTTTTTATGTAAGGTGTGCCTTAGCTGATACAAATAAAAAATCTATCTATCTATCAATTGATTGACTTATGATTGCAATTGTTTTTGTTACGAAAATAATGGCAGTAAAGTTAGGACATAAACAGATGCAAAAGATGCAAAAAGTTGTTTTTACGATGAATAGAGTAAGATTAGTAAAAATACAGCTGTTTGAATTATCATAAACTGGTTGTGAGCATTCAATTGATACCATGAGAACATAAACCCAGAAAGAATGGCGGTCAATGGCGTGCGCCACTGTGATACGATTATTAAAACTACACATCGAAGATTTAAATGATAAGCGGTAGCGTTTTTAAGAACATGACAGCGAAAAATCGCTAGGAATGTGAGGTGATTTATTATCGCATTTCATTAGCAGTTTGGATAAGTTCTCAAAATAAAATAACCACTCGTAATTTTTTATATAACATTTACAATGACATTGTAATGCTATGTTACAGTTTGATGTGTTTATAAGGTTTCTAGTTGATTCAGAAAGATCAACCAAATCAATGTTTTTTCGCTGTTTTGAGACACTTAAAATTTGTGGCCCTTATTTTGTTTTAAGTAATCTGCAGTCCGCGATAGCTTAGGAGATGATTCATGGTAGACCGCAGACCACTATGCTAACCTACCAGCAAATTGGCTCTGGCTCCGAATGAAACGTTACCCGCTCTCGCTCATGTCTTTACACCATACTAAAATGACTTAAATAATAAAGATAAAGTTATATAATAGTTAAATGATCCAGTTAACTAAACACGTACGAGTTAGATGTTTTATTGAGTAAGTGTCGCTTAACCAGTCTGGACACGTATTATGTCGTCATTTAAATATTATGACTTTTGCTAAGATTGAAATGAAAGATACTGACCTAGGCTTAACCGGTTTTTTATCCCGGAAAAACATCTAATTCCCACGATAAGAAATAAAGTTTATCATTATTTGTCAGACCCTCTGGACCACGTGGACGAAGCCGCGGGTAACAGCTAGCTTATATAAGAGTAAAAACCAGGCGGAAATTTTCGTAGTGCGAAGGCTCATACAATCCCTGTATTATTTCATAACAAAAAGATTGTCCACGATGAACTCATCTCGATAAGGCTGCATAAGCTTGGTGCGCCAATAAAATTATGATTTTATTGTGTTATGTAAGTTGTTGCAACTGTCCGAACGGGTATATGTAGATTATTGGTTTGATTTGCTAATAATGTGAAGAATTTCGTTCTTATTTCCATTGTATCATTGATACGACCTGCTTCAACTGGTTATGATGGGCGTAGTTGAATGCAAAAGAAAAAGAAAGATATCTTGGTTAAGAAACATCAGGGAGTGGAACAGGATAGCAAGAATAAAGTGGAATAAAAACTCACACAATTGAAGAGGTACCACAAGAAGAAGAACTTCTTAAGGTGGTACGTTTCGGTCCGCGCTGGAAATAATAAAAAAATGTTTTTTTTTTACAAATTGCACTCAATCATTGATAGAATTTTCGTGAAAATTTATTTGGCCACAACGAATACAATATCTACTGAATAATTATCAAATAAATTATAAATATTAGCTCTTCTTATTATGAATGTCCACGATGCATCTTTTTTCCTATAAACGTGCATTATGCACATTCATAATGAGAAAAGCCAATATTTATAATTTATATGATAATTATTCAGTAGATATATTGTATTTGTTGTCGCCAAACCAATTTACACGAAAATTCTACCAATGATTGAGATGCAATTTGTAAAAACCCCCAAAAAATTTGAATTTCCCGCGCAGACCGAAACGTACCACCTTAATACCCTGTTTCCGTCAGGTGAGGTCAACGCTTTATCTACGTTTTTTTTACGTCTATAGCAGACAAGTAAGCAAACGGAGAATTTATTGAAAAGTAGTTGCCGCCACATATGAACATCAACAACTCGCTACAAGGAAGTAGGGTTTACTAGTCCAGGTGTATTTACTACTAATAATAATAAATAAATAAACTATTTCTTTCTTTATAATATACCATAACGTGTAGGTACATAGAAATAAAATTAATAACTGTTTTTATTGCGGTGTATTTTTTATTGACTGATGTAATGTTAAATTATTTTTAACATAATAACTTCAAGAAAAAAGTTATTTTCGAACTTTTAAAACTAGGTAATCTATATATATAAAAATGAAACCCGTTTTCCGTTGTCACGACATAACATGAAAACGGCTTGACCGATTTGGCTGATTTTTTTTTGTACTTTTCTAATACTCTGTACAAGGTTCTTACGGAAAAAAATATTAAGAAAATCTCTCAGAAAGATTGAAAAAAAAACGAAACAGTACCCGGGCGAAGCCGGGCCGGGCAGCTAGTGTTACATAAATTTACTGCCTTTGCATAAAATAATTTTAAATGTCACGTCAAGCTAAAGAACATCGCTTGAGAATTGATATGGAATTTAGATATAAATGCGTTAAAACGTGATAATACTATTCATCTGTCATATACATAAAACATAATTATTAAAATAATCTGTAATAAAGACATTATCATTAAAATATTAACTTTTACGATTCCCGCCAATAATATCTTACAAAACATTAGTTTGTAATCACGCCGGTAGATGGCGGTGTAGTCAAGTTAAATCGCGCTATGGTTTGCTTTTCGTATATGTATAAAGTCACTCGTAAGGGTCGAAGTAGTCAAATCGGTTCAGTAGTTTTTGAACTCTTTTTTGGATAGTACTGCTTCGCGCCACCTATTTAGGTAGCCGATGACGTGTACTAAGAAGTATTTGTCTGTATTTTCCGAATCCGCGAATAGGTTCGTTCGGCCATAATAACACAAATAATTCTGTTCCAATTGGGTACGACGCGGTCGTCACTGATTGGAATTAAAATTAACTAACACAACACACCACAAGCATATGATTGGTAGATAAATAATTTAAAGTTCGTATGGTTCTATTATATATATTTATTTAGTGATTAAAATTATCCACCCCGGGCCACACAATAGTGTAGGGTAAATGCTTAGTGATGACACTTAATTTTCATTCGGATTTAAAAGAACTAAGATGCAATTTTGTGATTAATTTATAATATAATACTATACTCGAAATAACGAAACCCATCCGAACACTGGGTAGGATCGACGTTGCTTGGTGCGCACAGCGATGCCCTCAAGTTCTTCGTAATGTTAGACTCAAACTTATAGGATTCTATAAGATATCTATCAGGGCAAAAAACCATTGCAATTGTATTGTGAAACGCCCTAACTACTGCACTCGTATGCACTTATGTAATCGAATAAAAAATATATTTTATATGAAATGATTTATGATATTTGCTCAGCGATGCATAATATTCAGATAACACAGACAAAAGTGACGAAATGACAGACTTAAAAAAATATTTCATACGTCAAATGCTTGCCTAATTTTTAATTGAGAATTATAGTATTTGTAACATTTATTGTGGCCTAGTTTAATAGGTTTTATGTCATATGGCACGGAAACAAGCTATCCTAAGAAAGATGATGCTGCTTTTCGTTAGCAATGTATTACCTACTAGCTGTTACCCGCGGCTTCGGCCGCGTGAACAAGGGAGAATGTCTTTCCCATGGGAATCTCTTTATTCCGGGATAAAAAGTAGCCTATGTCACTCTCCAGACCTTAAATCATATCTGTTAAAAAAATCATGTCGGTACTTAGGTTCCTTTCGACGTGAAAGAAGAACAAAAAATTATATACTTTATTTTTTCCCGTGGGAATAAGATGTTTTTCCGGGATAAAAGGTAGCCTATGTCACTCTCCAGACCTTAAACTATCCCCAATAAAAAAACACATCAATCCGTTCATTACTTTCGACGTGAAGGGAGAACAAACAAACACACTTTCACATTTATAATATTAGTATGGATAAGGTAATAAAGAGAGAAGAGATAAGCATCATGTGACATCACATAAATAATTGACCCGTGCGAATATTGAACCCGCGTCTTGTAGTGCTAAAGGACTCTACCAACGCGCCACCGGTCTGTCAAATTTTGAAATGTAATAAAACGTATTGTTACAAAAAGACGTGTAAAACAAGGTGTATTAAGTGCAAATTTTCGTAACATTATCGCAATACAAAGTGTTCTGTTTTATCGCAGTATCATCAAGCTGGTGACCTTCAGTGGCGTAGACTGACGTAATGTTAGGTCATAATGTGTGGTGTGAATATTTGCACTATCTCTATGATAGTGAGAATTTTTTTAGGTGTGATTTTTAGATGCTTGCGAATCCGTATTGATCTGTGTGTTTGTCTGTCACTCTGTGATGTTTAAATAGTTTGGGACCCGGGAGAGGTTAATGATGATTTTTATCCCTGAAATCACGGAAACTAGAAAAATTACATATTATACCTTTTTTATTGTTGAATATAACACACTAAGAAAATAACCTAGATTAGAAAATATCAGGTTTGTTGTCCACTGGGCTACATGACTCATGTCATGTGTCATGTCATGTAGAAAATAGTATAATCACTTTAAATTAGACTCGACGCAACTCAAAAAAACACGTAATATTATTATAGTAATCATTTACCCAAAAAAAAAAACGTCAAAATGCACGGATCTTTACATAATGCGAATGATTGGTGAACGGATGCGTCTGCGCAGGTCAGGTTTATCCGGCGTTTTCGATAGATTAGCTCAGTTTCCACTGTTACACGATATATGTATACTGGATATACATATAGTACTTTTTACACACACATATTCTTATCAAGACGTTGGGTCAAATGTACCCAAAATATAGGTACAGAGGGATTATTGCATTTTTAAGAATTGACAGACGTGAAGCATTTATGAAGCGTTATTATTTTTTTTATGAACAGAGGGAGTAAAATAAAAAGGTATATTATGACCTTAGTAAGTTTTTGACAACAGTCACAACAACACGGGAAGAATGGATTCATTTTATTATGCTGCCTGTCGTACTAACGGACGACAGAAACAAAAGCAAAATGATGAGTTTAAAAGTAACAATTAAGATAACAGACAAAACCTAAAAAGGTAACAGATTTAGGTAAATCTTAAATCAAATGGTAATATTATAATGCACAATGTAGTCTGTTCTATGAAGACTAGATATTATAACTACGACAGTCTAAAATTGCTAATTCTAACCTCTTTTAAATCTTCTCATTAAAATTATTGCTGTCGCTGTTAAACTAAAGATGATTTGAGACTTAATGTGTTTCAGTAACTGGCTGTGAGTCACCCCAAAAATGCATTTTTTTATGCCGTAAAGTTGGCAAACAAGCATACGACGCTTGCAATACTGGGGGTATCACTCACGCATTGCCAACCCTCCCAAGTGGAGCTCTGGAGAGCTTATACTTACCGTAGGAGCACAACATTGCCAAGACCAATGCTATTTGGCTACGATCTTCTGTAAGGTGGTGTAAGTTAAATTTCTAAGACAGCATTTTTCCTCATTACATGTAACCAATGAAAACGCGCTCATACACCATATTCTCAAATCAGTGTGAATCTTGCCTTTCTCCGATGAGCGATGTATGCAGTAAACGTAACGTAACTATTTGTATGGCAAAATAGAATGAGAGCGTTAATAAACTGATGGTAAGTGGGACATGGGTGCGGTACATGTTTCGGGGGTCATCCACTTTGTTTCAAACTTAAATTAGATATAATTAAGTAGACCCATAACTCAAATATCATTGGTTTACTTAATATCATACTCATATACTCATACTAATATTATAAATGAGAAAGTGAGTTTGTTTGTTTGTTTGTTATTCCTTCACGGCTTAACTAATCTGCCGATCATTATGAAAATTTGTATATTTATTGTCAGGGGTACAGAGCCCTACATAGGCTAGTTTTTATCCCGTAAAAGTATGTCATTCCAGTGGGAAAATATTTTTTCTACTATAGAGGGTGTATCGGCCAACAGATGGCGCCACAAGTCGTGCTATGGACTGTTTTGTTGTCTAACGCGATCTATGTCACAAAATTAACGCGAGCGAAGCCGCGGGGAAAAGCTAGTTAGATATAATTAAGTAGACCCATAACTCAAATATCATTGGTCTACTTAAGTATGTCAACTGGTAAAGTAAAATACGAAATAAAGAAACACCAGTCATAAGCCAGTCATGATCACGTGAAACTACAAATTACGCTTTGTTTTTCTTTTCGTGTGATTCTCGCAATTGTTATCAATTGCGGGTTAGCTGATGTCTGTAATAGTATTGACTTGACTTATCAACAGCAGTCGGGACAGTTGACTAATAAGCAGGTCAACTGTTGGAAAGTGGTCACCGCCTTGAACATCAGCACCACTGGAGCTGCTGCAACATGCTCTACTAATAATATAAATATTTAAATAAATATATAGGGACAGACCACACAGATTGAGCTAGCCTCAACCAATGCATTATCCTCCTAGTGGAAAGGGAATATGGAGAAAAGATATGGAAAATAAATCTCATTGCTGCTTCAAGCCGATATTCTATAAACAGTAAGTAGTTCTTTTTCGGTCGAAACAGCCCATTTTATATATGCTCTAAAACTCTATACATTTTCTTTTTGCGTCATTGACACTCGCAGATTAAATCAATTTTAACCAATAGGTACCTGGCAACAGCAACACCTTTATCAGTTGCCATTAGGAGGTCCTCCCGAGTACATATTTTTCTCTAATGACCTTTTCACGATTTTTTTGATCCACTAAGATTTGATCAAGACCGTTTTGATTGGACTTGTTGTTCACTACTACCTGTTTGCAAGTGTATCTTCGCCTTTCTCGAATATGAACAATGATCCTCATAATTGTGATGTAACACCAGGGCAAGTGAATGAAAGCATCTAGGGCGAATGGGTGTGGCGTATTGCGATGGTAACTTAGTGTCTAATAGGGTCGTGCAAAAGCGATTACATATTACATTGTAATTGTCTAGTTTTCAAAATGTTATTAGAATTGGAAATATAATTGCAAAGAATGCAATTAAAGGGAGAGGAATGTTGTAACACTATTTTAACATTGAAATAAAGAAAGTTTGATCAATTTCATGCAGAATTACTTGTTTGATTAATATCATCGGGCTTTTAATTTGCAGCATGAGATGAATTATTGAATCAGTCAGTCTTAAATATATTCATTTGTTTTGTATGCATGTAACTTACATTGATGCAAGTGCCATAGGGGGTAAGGCTGCCCATGTTCAGCAGTGGACTAATAAAGACTAATAATAATGGTGTTTTTAATGTTAGAGGGGGCAAATGAGCAGGTTCACCTGACGTAATGTAATCACCGCCATTCATAGACAGTTTTAAGTAGTATTAATACCGGAGCTCGCAAATGAGTTTCCGGTCTTTAAATAATTTGACGATTTATTTTACAAGTAGATTTACAGGAAATACTTTTACACGTCTTTCTACTTTTACACGCGTATCCAGACGCACGAAACTTTATGTATCATAGAAAGAACGTAGACCATTAGCCGGATCCACACCAGACGCGATCCAAACGCGCGCGGCACGTTCTCGATCCAATAGACGCCGCGTAGGATCGAGATCCTACCACGCATTTGGATCGCGTTAGATTGTCTGGTGTGGATCCGGCTAAAGACATGCTATACATCTACATAATGTGTAGTAAGTAGACAAAACTCTGAAAGCAGTCTAACCATCTTCATTCTAATATCTCATACATACTTAATTGTGAAAGTTACAGTTACTTAACTAAGCGTAAAATTTGTTGAAGATGATAATAAACTTATCTAAAATAGGTACCTATGTTACGTAAGACTGGTATAGACTTATACACCTGTAGTTTATCTTTGGTGAGCTAGAGCCTTGTTCACACCAATTAACACCTGATATGAATGAATACCAGTGTGGAAAACAGAACTCTTTATAAACATCTTTACATTTTTATATTTTTTTGTTTATGTTTTCAAACTCAAAAAATGCCTATTTATTTATTCTTGCCTTTGAAAATCCCTAGATTATACCAATCGGGAAACAATGACGCGAGGTGTTTATGCCTTCGCAGTTCGCATTATGAAATTGAATGTTGTTTTCTTCAGGAAAATCTTTCCTCATTCAGATCATCATCAGCTTCCATCGACCCACTCTGGGTATAAGCCTCCTTTGGTATACACCATCCGTGTCTATCATCATTTCAATCTATTTTCTCCCAGCAATTTGTCTGACATCGTCGACCCATCTAGCTGCCGGACGTCTTTTACTCTGTTTTCCATTTCTAGGATACTCTCGTCTCCACTTCATGTGTGGGTACATAAAAATGCGTATGCGGTTTTCAGTTGGTAGTAATGTCCAATTATCACTTACTCTACGGTAAATAACATCAATACACTCAAGAAATTCGTGCATAAATCATATGCGTAGCCTGGGCCTTCGAGCGTACCCATGACCTATGCGAGGTCACCAGTACGATGACACGCTACTTATTGTTAAGTGCTTAGATCATGTTATGAATGAAACAAAAAAATGTATTACCAGTTGCAGACAGACAGAATGAAAGCTACTGTCTTCATGTGGATATGGTGGAGTACAATGTATTTAAAACTGAAACAGGTATTTGAGTCGCTGGAAGAAAACAATAAATTCTTCCGGCCACTACGACAATAAGATAAATCATCCAAATCGACGTATGACTGGGTTTCGTCATAAAACGGTTAAGACGACTAGTCGCACTGGAATATGGATCATTTTTAGAAGAGCACTCGGCCGGATTTCCAAATGACGTGGGTTCGAATCACACCTGGGACGAAGTGAATTTTTTCTTTCAAAAAGACCTTTAAATAAAATATGTTTGTATATTTGTCTATGTTCATTGTACTCTGTCTGTGTATTATAAATAAAGCATATTCTATTAATCTAAAATCTGTCATAATAAAATATAACTAGCAAATAAGCGGTTAGGTATGCATTACCAACAACATTTAACCTCATTTATATGAACTTTTACAAAATTCCTAAAACCGCGTTAACGAGCTTATGAAATCGCTACTTACAATAGTTACAATCAACCTTGGTTAAGATTTACTCAAAACCAAAACTAAAAATCTTACCCGTAATTACTTAGGTGTCTGATTGGTTTTTAATTACTTTTTTGAAGTTTAAAAATCTATTATTAACAATAAGTTTAACAGCCTTGTACCGTTAACCTGTTATTTTTATTAGAAAGTTTACTCATCTTACTACTTATGATCAAGTAAGTTTTTATTTAGATTTCTCAGTTGTAAGCGTATGACGAGATTTTTTAAAACTCTCATGAAATGCACGTGAACAGAATTGGTGGGTTTAACTTTCTTAGGGCTCCCCACCCTGGGGTGTGTGTTTTTAGTCTGTTTACCTCCTAACGTGTCTAAACAAAGTCACGACTCCAGATATAATGTCTGCTTTCAACATTTCCATACACACTCCTTAATAAGCGTCCATTTACCGGTCTATAATACTGTTTCAGTGTTAAGTTTTTGTTAGTAGTTTTTTTCTACCTGTCTATGTGAACCTGTAACTGGATACTTTTTTAATAACATTGTTAGATTTATTTATTTTACACACTTACAACAAAGGGCTACGCACTCAATTCTAATAACATAACACTGCGGCGTAATACCACGCCAGACCACCACCCACGAGGTCCCGGGTTCGAATCCCGCTCGGGTCATGATGAAAAACGAACTTA
Organism: Endotricha flammealis; assembly: GCA_905163395.2. Classification (NCBI taxonomy): domain Eukaryota; kingdom Metazoa; phylum Arthropoda; class Insecta; order Lepidoptera; family Pyralidae; genus Endotricha; species Endotricha flammealis. The sequence goes on along the minus strand of LR990857.1, from coordinate 1,234,880 downwards.
CTTTGTGTCTAACTCAATCTGTGTGATTTGTCCCTGTATATTTATTTAATGCTACTTTCCTGAATTAATCCATATGACATTAAAACAGATCGATTTTCACCACAATTTTATTGAGAGTTCACAGCGCGCAAGTCAGCGTCAGCGGCGCCTCGCTCATTTATGTATGTGTGTCTACAAACTATAATATATACGATATTAATATACATTAGTAGCTATTGGTCGTACAATAAAAAAACTTAATTATAATATTATGTGTTTAGTAATAATCACCAATAAACATTACGGTACAAAAGTAATACACAGTCATAATTATCAACATTTTATGCTGTATACACAATGTATTACAAAAAATATAACTCAATCTAACAAATGTTGCAAAGAATAACGTAACTATGTGACTCATATGCATGAGCATTGCTAATGACCACTTAATAAATAATTAGCATTTTTACGATACGTTACAAAATTATTTGAGAAAAAATGCGTATTTTTTACGAAAAAATTAAATAAAACTCACGTGTCTTGTCATTAAGTTAATTAATTTTTGCAATTTATTAACTTATTTGACAAGCTTGGGTGGTAGACTTGTAGATAGAGGGTCACAAGTTCGGTTCCCACGTTAAGGTGACTAATTGTGTGTGTGTTTTATAGCAGAAAGATGAAGGCTAAAGCATCTAGCAACATTCCACAAAACAACTTGGAAGGTTTCTTCAAAAAAAAAAATTTAAGAAGAAAATAATTTTATGATGATGAAGAAAATTTGATGATGTAGAGAAAGATTTAAAAATATCCACAGAGCTCCACTTTTTATAGGGTCAGCAACGCCCGAGTGACTCGGTATAGCAAGCATCCATAGGTTACGGTTACTGCACCTTAGGCGGGCCGTATGCTTGTTTGCCACCTTTGTGGTATAACAATTTAATGTGTCACTATCTTTAAAATGTTTTTGTGCAACACGAACGCGTAGTTAAAATGATACATGCTTTACTAAGTCTACTAAGTGATCCATCACACCTTTCTGTTAGCTATCAATTTGCAAAGCCATGGCATCGGGGTCATACGATTTCAAGATTATTCGATCAGATTATTATTGAGTTTGAGAAAGCAAAAACCGGTTTGTGACCTGATAGATACCTTATTATAATGCAATTCTGTCTGTCCACTTGCATAATATCATCCTTGACATCCTGAATTGAGTTTCCTCGATCAACAAAGACAAAATATAAATTGGAAAGTATCTCTGTTAGCTTAAACCGTGGAATGACTAGGGACAAGCCACACCACTCTGCTCACTCTTGTCAGTACTGACTTTATTTTATTTTATTGTAGATTTAAGACTTGTTCATTCCACACCATTGTGTATAACATTCCGCGTATTCTTCTTATAAATTTTAATGTACTTATATCTACATTGTAACTAATGAGTGGAAAAAAAAAGGAAAAAAAGTACAAAATGACAAAAAAGGCCGTAACCAGTTTTCTTTCGCCATTTCTTTTTACCGGTTGCCATTTTGCTTGTGTCCGAAATGGTGGTAGTATATAACGTAGTTTATTTTTTTTATTTAAACAAGTTGTAAATGGCAAGAATAAGTGCCTGTGAAGGTCTAATTTCTGAAATAAACGATTTCATTTCATTTCATTTCACACATTCCCACCGCTGTGTCTCCCTGTAGACCCAGGATCAAAAGCGGCAACCTCAGATTGACAATAGCAATGAAGCTTAATGGCGTTTCGGGTATAATGTACTAGTATAGTAATGTACATAATATTATGTACTAGTGAAACCAGCGCAACTTCGTTTGCGTGTATTTATTTATGCACAGTAGCGCCATCTATATTAGACTTTTGAAATCATACGGGAATCGCGTACATTTCGGGATAAAAAATACCCTATCTGTTAATACAAGGTATCACCTACCTACATACCAAATATCATAAATATTGACCCAGCCATTTGAGCGTCCAAGGAAGGAGTAGGGAAAGTAGAAATAAGGAAAAAGAGAAGGACAGGAAGGCTTCCAGATTTCTTACCGAATGAAAAACCTACTGCTTTATGATGATATTCTGTGAGAGGGTAGGCTTCCTCGGTCGAAATAGTTAATTTCATAAATGCTATTTCACTCCACAATGTACATGACAAAATCCATCAAATCAACTCATAATCACCCCACAGCACACAGCAAGGTCTCCCTTCAATCGAAGAGGATAGAGAGTACTCTGCCACGCTGCTCCAAAGCAGAGAGCGATGACAAAAATAAATAGTAAAAACAACACACATAATACAATCTAATCGTACAATCCAATCAAAACGTCAGTTAATATCAAAGTATAATGGCGTTGATTCCCATTTTATTGTTAATTTATAGTACGGTGCTTATAAAGTAATCATTTTTAGTGTTTTTCGTAAAGAACTAACGTAAAAGTTATATTATTTCCGCCATTACTTATTCTCTTCTTGTAATTGGCGAAGACGGTCGATGCCATAAAGGAACTATTAAAAAAACTCATAATAATATGAAATTTCCCTAGACACATCACATAGGGCATACTCACCTGGTCCCAAACTACGCTAAGTAATCAAGACAAATAATAATGTTCATCACATAATGATTGTCCTGCGCTGGAATCGAACCGCAGGCTTTGGCGCAATCCAATGGCGGCGCCAGCAGGCTGTCAAAGATTGAAATGATACTAAAAAGGCACCTCATTTAGCATAGTTATTTATGACGACCACCGCACCGTGGCGTAATGGTTACCACGCCAGTCCGCCACCCAGAAGGTCCCGGGTTCGAATCCCGGTCGGGTCATGATGAAACGAACTTTTCTGATTGACCTGGGTCTTGGCTGTTTATCCATATAATGTATTTGTCATAAAATATACTATTGTTGAGTTAGTATCCCATAACACAAGTTTCGAACTTACATTGGGGCTAGCTCAATCTGTGTGATTTGTCCCTATGTATTTATTGGATAAGCACTTATTAATTCTAGTGCAGCGGCCTGAATGACGCCCATGCATATAACAGGCATTCAAAAGGTTAATTTCTTGCGTTGCTTAACCAAATAGAAAACTCGACCTACTGAGATCATATAATACACATTATTTGATTCCAAATTAGGTTTTATAGATCGTCATGGACTAAAATTGGCTGGTAATAACAATTCGACCTCATTTGACCCAGTTCTTTAACAATACCATAATGTATATGATAAAATAGTAGTTAAACTCTAAGGTCGATGTTGGTACTTTTACAGACAGTTTCTGAAATGCATTTTGCTGCAATGGCTGCGCTTCATGACCGTGATGAAGATTCTCACTTCTGGACTCCACTACTGCTCAACATCAGATATGGTGAAGTCAACTTGTAATAAAATTACAATAAAATGCTTCGTCCTGAAAGATTGACTGACGGCTATAAACGCACAGCCACGCTCTGATCTTAGAGATCTGACACTTCGAGGAGATGACGTAAGCATCCGAAAAGAAACAATTTGTCAAAATTCCCACAGGTAGCATACACGCATACGAAGTTGCACGGTCTTGCTAGTTACCAAATAATATTTTAACAGACCTCAAGATACGGTTCTGTGATCAATTTTTTTTTTCAATATTGCGAAATGTGTGATGATTAACCGTCTGAAGGCCGTCCGTTAACTTTATAATTATCATAATTATTTCTATGTTGAATCCTGTACGCGTCCGAAGCACGTCCTGATTTTTTATTATTTTTCTAACGAATTGCAGAAAAACTTAACTAACATAAATAATTATTCGTAATCATCAATCATTCTTTGTTAATTATAACTTGTTTGTGTGGTGAAAAAAATTAATAAATTGAAATAATATTATAATAAAAAGATACCTACTGAAAAAAAAATTAAGTCTTATGAAATGAAATCCATCCAAACACCAGCTAGGGTCGAGGTTGCTTAACTTGCGTGTTTGTATAGAGAAAGTTCAGATGACAAGTGCTCAACGCGCGTTTTGACAACGCGCGTTTACAACTACATACATGATATTACGCGCGTTAGCATGTGTACGGCCGTACGGCCTGAATAAAATGAGTACGTAAATTTGAGTACGACACACAGCGATGCCATCGAGTTCCTCATGCTTAGTTTGCAAAAATTGAATTAAGAAATAAAAAAAAACATTTTTTTTATTTTTTTTTATTTATCACAACGCCATCTAGTCGAAAACTAAGCAACTAAGCTTGTACTATGGGTATTAGATTGCTGTTAAATATACTTAAATACTTTTTTTGTAAATAAATACTTATTATACATAGAAAACACCCAGACCCAGGCAAACAGACATGTTCATGCACACAAATATTCGAACCCGCGGCCCTTGGGATAAAGTGACCATTGCTAGCCACTCGACCACCGGGCCTGTCAATTGTATGTAACGTTCTGTAATTTTTCACTCAATGGCAAGAAGTACAAAAACAAAAAAAGCCTTTACCGGAGAACCTGTACCCGAAGGTGATAAACAAATATTTATCTTATTAAGTAAACAAGTTTTCGATACTCGAAGTCAATTCACGTAATATGTGACTTATTATTTAAGCATACATTATGGAAAGGGAGATAATATCGGTAAAATTATGAAGAGACTTTTCACTTAAGTGGAATTCTGACAGACAAAGTGGCAAGAGAGAAGCGTGGCTGGGTACGCTCTGGAATACTTTAATAATAAATAAATTCTACACAATTCACACAGCGTCATCTGGTCCCAAAGTAAGCTGGGCTTGACCTGCTTGCGTTATGGATACCAGACAACGGGTATATTATTAAAAAATGTTATAAATTCATATTTATATTACATAGAAAACACCCTTGATCAGACACGAGAACACACAGAAATGTCATTCGTTACATACACTTTTGCCCCGAGCATGAATCGAACCTGCGCCCTCTGATAAATTACGCAATAGCTATCTATTAGTCTCAAAATAAGCGAAGCCTAAGAAAATTTGGTTAATATTTTGTTTATAGAAAACATCCAGGGTCAAGCAGCGTAGTACGGCCGCCTGTAAGATAGACGACCTATGGCAAGTCGCAGGAAGCCGCTGGAAGCAGACCTCTGCCAACCGGTCGTTTTGGAAACGTTTGGGTCAGGTCTATCTCCAGAGGACATGTGGCTGAGATGATGATGATCCAGATCTTGCGATAACACCCAGAAAATCATAAAATATTCAGAAAATAAATGATTTTCCTGGGCGGGAATCGAACCTACGACAATTAACGCCGCGCCAGAGGCAAATTCGTAAGTGCAAAGCTTTACACTTGACCATTCGTGAACTCTGCTTTATCAACAAATTTGAGTACCTTCGCATTTAAATTATTTAATAAAAACATTTAAAAAAGTAATTCTCAAAAGGTCAATTGGAATAGTAAATTCGAAAACCTTTAAAAAAAAATAGTGCAGCATGCAACCCGTCTTCGTCCTCGCCCGTTCAGATGTTCTAAAGTAAAAGTATCTGGCAGAATCCCTCCTATATAAACCTCAAGCGAGAGTGTCGACCATCATATTAACTTCGTCGACCGAACAGTCCACATACACACCAAAAATGACTCTTCGGATCATTGTAAGTTGATATCCAACCAACTGGAGTGCAGTGATAAGTGTTGTGACAGGAATGACGTGTTCATGTGAAAAGTGACTTTGTGAAAATTCAAACTTAGAAAAATATTCAAAAATTTTAGTTACATCATTTTCCGTTGCGGACGTCTAAAATTCTAAAATTAACCAATCATAATACTTAATTAAAATAGAATCATAACAGAATATTCAAATTTTGGAGTTCGAAAATTAAAACAATGACGTCACAGTTCGTAACGCTCTAGTTCCAGTGGCACAAGTGTTATAAGTGTAAAATAACGTGTTTTTAAACATGATCTCTCTTTCTACAGGTCGCACTTGCGCTGGTCAGCTGCGCAGTTGCCGAACCACCAGTAGGATACAGCTATTCTGCCCCATCATCAGTCCTCGTCGTTGGAGGTCACGGTGGTGGCTACAGCACAGGATTCAGCGGGCACCATAGCGGAGGCCTGAGCAGCGGAGGACACTACACAGCCGTGCCAGTCGGCCACCAAACCTCAGAGGGTTACCATGTCGACCCCCACCTCCTCCACAAAATCAAGAACATCATCCTTAAGGACGAGATCCAGAACCAGGCTCTCCACTCATCATCCCATGGTCATGGTCATGGCATCTCATCTCACTATGGTCCCCCAGCGCCTGTTTACGGCGTACCTCATGATAGGATCGTAGGAATCGAGCTTGGCCATATCCAACAGGGTCTCCAGGTAGCTCAGTACCACCAAGCTGAGGAGGGTTATGCTGGCGGTTACTCAGGCGGTTACTCAGGCGGTTACTCAGGCGGTTACTCCAGTGGTCACGGACACGGACACGACCACGGATCAATCTCATACCAAACTATTGGAATTCCATCAGGATCTTACGGAGTACCATCCCCCTCATCATCATACGGTCTCCCCCACTAATCGACATGGAACTTAGTCATTTTAAATATAAACAAATCATGTGATCGCGTATTAAGTTAATGTATTATATTTGTTGTTAATGTAAGGCACTGTAAATAAACCTCCTTTTGTAATGATACTTTGTACAATATTATTTAATCTTTTAGCTTCCCGCAATTGGTATCTATTGCGGATTAGCTATCAATGACAGGTTTCCTGATGGTCACTGATTTGGCCTAACATCAGCCATGGATCGACAATAGTCGAAACCGCTTAACGTGCCCAAAGCACGATAAAACTCATGACTTTTTAATTCAGAAAAGTGACTAGGCGTTTATGAAATTCCATTCTAATTCGATTTGCGAACATGACATTTTACATGATAGTCAGATGAAGAAATACATTTTATTCTTAATGCCACATTAAGTCTCTAGTGTTTGTGTAAATCACCATAACCAACACATGTTACAAAACACACAAAAATATATTAAAAAGTTATCGATATTATAAGTCAAGTACCACCAATATATGATCATAAATCGTTGTTTTTTCTGCCAAATCTAATTCCGTGAGATCATAAAAACATGTACTTAAACACCATTTACCTTTTCAATAGAATCATATGCCACAAAGGTGAGAATAGATTATGAAATATTATAAAATCTAAAGTTAATAACTTTCTCTTACTCTTCTCATAATAAGCATACAAACATTACGTATTGTTGTCTGAGAAAACTATATTCTTTAAATTTATTCCAAATTCTAGATTTAAGACAAAAATTAAAAAAATTGATTTATTTATTTAATTTTATTGACCATTAAACACAACACAAGTAATACAATAGGCGGACTTAATGCTAAATTGCGTTCTCTACCAGTCAATCGTTGGAAATGCAGATTCATTCATGTTTGATTCCCGCTCGGAGCAAATATTTAGGTATGTATGTGCATGTATTTTAGTTCTTGAGTCTGGGTGATTTCTTTCTATAACACAAGCAGGTTATGACTTGCTTACCTTGGGACCAGTTGGCGCTGTGTAAGTTGTGTAGAATTGCTCTATTTATAAATTAATAAAAAAATATGAAATCCGTTATCCAATATTATACAATTATAAACCATATCACAAACATATTTTAGGTTTTTTAACTTCTGTACAAACAAAAATTACATTTTTTATTTATTAAGACAGGCACATTTTAAACACACAAGAACACTAAGAAATGCTTAAAGTAATACCTTTATAGGCCTACATAGACCACATTGTAAACTAGAGAGTTTACAATGTGGTCTATGTAGGTCTATTGAAAAAATATACATATTATTGCTCACCAAAAAAAACTAGATCGGCCTTGACTGAAACTTCTTTTTCTTACCAGTTCAGAGAATAAGAAATTGTGTTTCATTCTCATTTACTGTAAGCAAAATTAATTTTAATAAAAAACTGTATGAATGTCATTAAAAAATGCAATTTCGTATGTGTAACAAGTATACTTTCACTGTTTTACGACGAATGTTGTAAGTCAACAATCGTAATACCTTTTAAGGTACTCGAAAAATACATTAAAAACTCATGCGAGAACATGCAACAGTCCTCCAAATAAATACTAAGGTTTGAGCCACATCTGTTAAACGCGTCGCATAATTAATCTTACGCAAAACCAAAAGTAGATATAACAAAAGTATTATACGTTACAGCCAAAGTGATTAAATGACTATTATACATAATGACTGGTCATTATATACAATTACCAAATTGTCTAGACAATGTGATAAATTAATCATTTTGTCCGGACATTATTCATAACAGCAGCGGGTCAAAGTTAAACGCGGAATCGTAAGAAAAAATCGGTGTTATGATCACGCACGAGGTAACCCTAACCTAACCCACCAATGTCTGTCTGAATACCAACAGACATTGGTGGGTTAGATTAAGAGATTAATTTACTTGTTTTATTACTTTAACCAAATCGTCGAAGATATTATTGCTAGTTAATGTGATTAATTCTGTGTCATCCACTTTGTCTAAATTGAGTAGACATTATAAATAATGACTGGATAGTATATATAACATCCGGATTTATTACTTTGGCTGTAACATTTACATTTTTTTCTATTAATGACTTTTATTATTTTATTTTGGTCACTATACAATAATATTGAAATGATAATTTTTTTTATACTACTAAGGTGGCAAACAAGCATACGGCCCGCCTGAGGTAAGCAACACCGTAGCCTATAGACGCTTGCAATACCGGGGGCTTGCAATACTCACGCGTTGCCAACCCTCCCAATCCCCCCAAGTGGAGCTCTGGAGACCTTACTCACCGCAGGAACACAGCATGGCCGAGACCGATGCTATTTGCCTACGATCTTCTATAAGGTGGAGGTTCTTCCCCAGATGGGCTGCTCCGATTTGAGCGGATTATCCGCTGTGCCCTACCTCTAAATAGTCCATTTTGTGTTAATGCATGTTATTTGGCAGTTTTGGATATAAATTCACAATATAATATCCCGTCAGATATGGCTTAACACTTGCACAAGTATTGTGACTTGGAAGTGGATAGTGAATGTGGATTGACGCAAGAAATGCCCCTTAATTTAGAGAATTGACGAGTATCTAGTGGCTTTGTTTTACACTCCTGACCGGTCACTTTTACTTTTAAGGCTGTATTCACACCGATTCTGTTTAGAACCGCGCCGCATCTCAACTGAACGGCAGTGGCTGCGCGTGGGCAATCCATAATTTTATCGTTCTATCGAATTAAAAAAAAATAGGAGTATTTTTATCTAATATTTAATTGATTAAATGTTTACTCTTTGTGCATTAGATAAGGTCAGTGGGGCTTACCAAAATCAGTTCACCTCTGCCGTTTGGGAGGTTTCGGAGGTTAACGCGAAACAATCAGACAGACAAAACAATACCATTAACTGTAGCCGGAACAATTAGACAAAAAATACTAATATAGCTGTACATTATTTTGATATTACTAATACACACTTCTATATTTACTTATCGAGAAGAGCTTATATGGATCAAATGAAAGATGAAGTCGGTTAAAAAAGCAATGATGATGAATGAATGACAAGAGAGAGGAAAATGGAGGCTGTTACACCGACAAGACCGCGACTCTTAAATTTCAATACACACTTAAATTTTATCTACATGTATAGAAGATTAGCCTTTACTGGTCATGAGATATGACACCTATTTACCACTGTGTCAATGAAATATGCCCCTAATTTAGAAAACTCGGCAGCCATAGTTGCGTGGAGTTGCGTAATGCGTCTTTAGCAAAATTAGCGAATATGCGCTCTCAGCGATTCACTTGCAGGCTGCACTTTCTCCGCGTCTCCGTTCCGAATCTTGGATTGCGCAAGCATGTTATGAGAGTACGGAATATTGATGGTCCAGTTAAACATTATAGGAAATGTTTCAAATCGATGGAAACTTGTATTTAGTTAGGAAGCGAGCAAAATAATGAGACAACAATTAGGTGCATGCTGACGATCCAGTTTACTACTAATATACCTAGGCTTAGAAGGCATCACACACTAAAACCTCACAAATCATAACACATCAAAATGCATTAAATTATAGTTTTTAAAGTGAATTCGGTAGGGAATGAGCGAAGAAAGTTGATTGAACAGAAACTTATTTTACCCATACTGAAACTCCACGGGAAAGAGTCGATGCATAAATATTTTTTATCAGTTTTCATCTTAACACTATGCAATAAAGTGCAAAATTGCACATAATAATCTAATATCATAATTTAACAATAATAGTTAATTGTCATTCATTTATCAGTCACAAATGATTAGTTCCAGCCATTCATCATCATTTAGGCGATATGTTCCGCCTATCAATTCATTTCACGCTCTTTTGTTTAAATTATTCTATCACCTGTAGTTTTTTTTTGTTTTAACTTATGTAACTCTGGGCACCCAATAGCCGCCGAGGTAGAAGACGACGCGTCCTTGTCAGGACAATTTTGACGACTTTCTGGATAATTGACAGGAAAAAGCGCTCGACTGTACTGACTGAGATGAGTAGAGACCGGGAGGCTTATTGTCCAGTTACCAGGTTAAAAAGAACTTTATGTAAATGTCACTCCTTATTTTAAAGTCTAGTCGGATCAACGCACACTCTAAACCACTGATCGTAGAGACCTGAACTTGGATGTGTTTTTAGTATGTCGTAGGCATCCGTTAAGAAAGGTTTTTTCTATTTTCATTAGTAGTGAATAAATTTTTCGCTAGTAGGATTTGATTCTGGTTAAACCAATAAAAAGAAATATTGGCCATGATTGAGTAACAGTTGTATGAAATTACAACTAACACCATATCTGACACAGTAGATTGTAGTTACACTGGTTTCATTCATTGCATAATTATGATGGAGTACCATAATATTATACGGTCACTTTTGGACATTCTTGAAGGTCGAAAAAAAACACAAGCACTCTAAAAGAAACGCAAGTTAAGCAACATCAACCCTAGCCAGTGTTTGGATGGGTTTTGTTATCTCGAGCTTCTCCATGCTTTGCTTATGCCGTCGGTCCTTCATCTTCAGAGGGTACGTTTGACACGACAACTGCCTTTTCCTTCGCTTTAAGCTCTTCTCGGTCTTCCACTTCCTCTTCTTCCTTCTATTTTTCCTTATAAGGATGTTTCTGAGAAAACTCGTCGTCTCTTATAAGATTTCCACTAGTTTTCCCTTCCAGTTACTATTTCTTCGCTGTTATAAATTTATTCTCTGCTATTATAAAACACCATATTGTCTTCGAAACTTCAAACAGGACGCAGTCGATTTTAAAACTTAAAAAAATTTGCATTCAATGGACAGCAAGAGAAAGTTATCTCGATTTGGTCAGAGATGGTCCATTGTTTTATATTGACCGCTAGCGTTATGCCGTTTTGTCCAAAAGCGGAGATTTCTTTGTGAATTACGGTGATCTTACAGAAATGCATGTCAATATTTTCATATTGTGCGTATATCATAAACGACGACCTCCATGGCGTAATAGTTACCACGCCAGACCGCCACCCAGGAGGTCCAGGGTTCGAATCCCGGTCGGGTCATGATGAAAAACGAACTTTTTCTGATTGGTCTCGGGTCTTGGATGTTTATCTTATGTATTTGTTATAAAATATAGTATCGTTGAGTTAGTATCCCATAACACAGGTTTCGAACTTACTTTGGGGCTAGCTCAATCTGTGTGACTTGTGCCTATATATTTATTAATTATTATATTTAAAGGCATCACGGCAGACGTAGACGATTATGGAGGGACGACCTAGATTCGTAGGAGAAAGAATGGTCTCAAAACGAATAGATCGGGAGTACCGACTGGAGAAGTGGTAGGAGAGTCATAGTCCTGCAGTCGGTCGGACATCATGAGATCGAAATAGTCATAATACCACTCAAGAAACCTAGTAACAGGATGATGATTCGCTCGCATTTATTCTTAGTCACCGAATTTATGTAAATGAATTGACTCTATTACCTAATTGTCTCTCTCTACCAGTGAATGACATCAAAATCAATGCAGAAATTTTGGAGATTAGACGGAACTAAGAAAGATTATTATTCGAAAATAAAACTATAATTTTAAACTTGTTTTTTTGGTACAAACTTTCCTAATGCATTATTATTTTTTAAATATTAAATTATTCAGTTCACATACATTATTTTTAATTATTTTGATAAATAAAACATTAATATTCGTAACAAGATATTACAAACAGACATTTTATTTATTTGTATAATATTTTTGTAAAAATACATCACAGGCTTTCTCCTCATAAATTGCATTAAGTATTATTTTCTAAAACTTAAATTTTATCAATAATATTACGTGCAACTTACACTTGAAGTCATTAACAGAGGAAGACTATTATTATATAAAATAATTAAATCCGTGCTTGTCTCTCTTTACTATCCTGAATTTCTCTTCAATTTTTCAACTTACATAATTTTGTAATTTATTTTGCTAGGGCTACACCATCGGCGAATATTGTGGGGATCACCCAGCTGGGTGAACCCACTAAAAACCGTCGGAGTGCCCTACGCATCCCTATAATGACGCCACGCGGACCCGACCCACGGCGACCCTGCCAAGGAGCCCCGCCAGGACTCTGACCAGACCCTCCCCACTCCGAAGTCCTCTCCGTCGACAAAACACCACACCCAAGTGCACTGTCAACATTACATTAACTCTACCTTTCTGAAACGCATTTTTATTTTAATCCCACATTAAGCCTTAGGTTATCTCTTTTCTTTGGTTTGACAGTTAGCTAATAATTTAATGTATCATTAACTTTAAATATGTGTCAGAAACTGGCTGTGATCATCATCATCATCTCGGCCACAAGAAGTCCACTATTGGGCATAGACCTACCAACGTTTCCAGCGCCACCGGTTTGCTGTGAGAGGTACAATCACCTCCATAATTAGTACCTTGTCACTTGTCACAACATGGTTGACATGTTCACTCAAAATGTCTTAAGTAATTGAAAAGATATACGACAGTGACAAGGTTCTAAAGTGATTACATATTTATGGAGGTGACTGTACTTATAGATAGATTAAATAGAAAATTTATAAAGCCTTTTTAATTGAAAAATAGAAAGACCATATTCCATAATAAGCTCGATTATTCAATCCGATTCATGTAACACACCCACGAAATTCATTCGTCACGCGCAATTATCGGACGATCTTAATGACTGTGTTAATTCATGACCGAATAAGATATAAAAGTAAACCAAGTCATTGTTGAAACTCGGATTAACTTTTCATAGACCCGATGGTCAAGTGATTAGTACCCCGATTCGAATCCGCACTAAGTGAGACTGGAGTTCTGGATGAAGAAGACTGTTTGTTTCCTAATAAGTACATTATAATGTGTATAAGTAATCAGCTGTTTAGTGTATTCTGTGCTTCAGAAGGCACGTTAAGCCGTCGTCGGTCCCGGCTGTTATCGATGAGGACAGTCGTTAAGCCAAGTCGGTGGCCTTCGGGCGTGGAGCAGCGTGGCAGAGTTCGCTCTAATCATCTTCGATTGAAGAGAGACCCGTATCCTGCAGATTATGATGAGTCGATATGATGTAGCACTAAACTGCTGGCCTTTGCTGCAAGCGGCGCGGCGGCGTGGCGGTGGCGTGGCGGCGGCGTGGCGGCGGCGCGGCGGGGCGGCGGCGCGGCGGTGACGTCACCGACCGATTACACTGGGCTGCGTGATCATTAGTTTCACCTCCACAATTTGCCGTGTTTGACCACGGTCTTATTACATTTCCATTACTTCCGTTCACAAATTCTAACTCCAAAAAAATCTTCTTTTACAAAAGAAAAACAGCAAAATTTCATCTGTCTTGATCCATTGATTACGATTATTACCCTGATAGGTCAATTAGCCAGTCAGCCTCTCTTTACCTTAAAATAAAGATAACTGTTATTTCAAGTGATTCATCAGATATTAAAAAATTAAAAACTCAAGTAATGTCAAGGCATCGTATTGGAAGTGCAAGGTTTAAGACTCGTTTGTCGATAACTCATTTAATTTGTCCCGTTATACCCATAGATGTGAATATAAAATAAATAACGCAAAGAAGACTCATTGCAAAATTAACATTATAGATAGAGCTCGAATGGACTATTAGAATTTCTGGCAAGTTGATTGAATTCAATATGCGGTATAAGCTCGAAAAGCTCTTGGCAATACTCTGCATAATAAAGGCGATACAGAACGCACCAAGATCCTTATATTCTGCGCAACACCAATTCTTCTTTGTCTAATTTATTTATTTATTTTAATAATTAATTTTATTTAACAAACACATGACTTAAAACCAATACATCCATGCGTTAATACAAAAATTATGCTTACGTAAATTAATGTGGCTACAAAAAAGTTTTTTAATCCAAAACTTATAAATCTGAAGTCCTGTCTATTATTTATTAAATCTTTGTTTAGGAAGTCTAAAAACAAATGAACGTCTGGCGCGCTCAAGTGACATTAGTCATTACGTGAATGATGGACGCTGATATAATTTCTAAAATGTATCCGGATAGAAAGCTTGTTTCCTTTGCGCTACCAACATAATATTGTTTAGAATGTGGCAAACAAGCATATGGCTTAGCGTGTAAGGGATTACCTTATGGACTTATTTCGCTGGTCGGTGATAAGTTCTAATTAACCTATCTGCCAGATATATTGTTAAAAGTATTTATTTAAGATTTTTTTTAAACAGCTGTTCTTAAAAAATCTATGTATGTCAATGTGTGAGACAAGATTCTATAAACAATTTTGCCATCACTGATGTACTACATTTTAATGTAATAAAAAAATAAATCATCTCCATCATTTTAAATCATATCATTTCATTTCATGTAGCGCAGGCTTAGCTTCTTGCACTTGACGGTACACACCATTCACTTCAATTCCCACTTTCATTGACCATATGAGTCATTTTACGAGCAAATTCTGCCCACGCGCAGACCAAACTGTTGTAATGGATGTGATATGATACGATTCACGTAAATTACGCAATTTACCATATAAGGACAATGTATTACATCCTTTGGAAGTTGGAACACATCATGTGTTATGTAGACACAGTGTAGTCATCACATGGTTGAGAGAAAATAAATATTCAATATCTATACTTCTATACTAATATTATAAAGAGGAAAGATTTGATTGTTTGTTTGTTTCTTTGAATTGAATAGGCTCCGAAACTACTGGACCGATTTCAAAAATTCTTTCACCAGTAGAAAGCTACATTATCAGGGAGTGGCATAGGCTGTAGCTTTTCCCGAAATTCAATGTGGTTCCCACGGGAACGGGTCCGGAACTTCACGCGGACGAAGTCGCGGGCAAAAAAGCTAGTCTATACTAATATTATAAAGAAGTAATGTTTGTGTATTTGTTAAATTGTAAGGGGTAATCTCGGGATCTACTGAACCGATTCTAAAAATTCTTTCACCAATAGAAAGCCACATTATTGCTGAGTGTCATAGGTTATATAAAAAACCGAAAAATAAAAATGCTTTTATGTGGTAATCGGTTTTGCAAAGTGAATCGGAGAAAAAACGGTCGAATGAAAGCGTTTCTTACGAATGCCTGTACTAAAAAAAGGGTTATTAACATTATGCCCAACGAAGTGGGCACGGGTCAGCTAGCATACTATAAATAAGATTTGATATTGTAATAATGGTTAGAGGGCAACAAAACAAATTTTAATACTACACAATTATTTTATTATATTTTTACGTATTAAGTTTTGCATGCCTAATAATATAAGGTGAACATATTGTAACTATATAGTAACACACCATCTTTATAAACTCTAGCAAATAAAATGATATTTATTGATTCTTGGACGAATCACACAACGCCATCTAGTCCCAAACAAAAAGAAAGAAAGTAAGGAAAGGCTTTAGGCTTCGTCCACGCACGAACAGCGACCAATTCTTTCGGGAATTTCCGCTATTCACGAAGACCACCGACTTGATCGAGACAACGAAACCCATCCCAACACCGGCTAGGATTGACGTTGCTTACCATGCGTGTTCGTTTTAGAATGCGACACACAGGGAGATAAAAGAATAGTATTTCTATAATAATTTAATTTACAGCAAGATATATTTATGTCGTAAGTATTGATGCTGTGATCCAAATATCACGTTTCGACTGGTAATGATACGACATTTCATAATGTAGGCATATTACAAAATTCGCATACGTAATATTAAAAGATATCCTGACAATATAATGGCTTTTCTATACATACAAAATAGTGTCAGTTATAATATGAAAACAATTTTATATTTTTTTCAAAAGTTGAAGGTTTTCATAAAATTGTGTGTTTTTCCTTGAATTTGAGCTGAATATCCTATTTTTCTTGCGCTACAACACAATACAGTTGTGGGAGCAAAATGCTCTCACTTCTTAGAAAATACAACCTGCCAGGCGGGCCAGTGGAGTCGGTTTAGGACCACTGTGAGAGAAAAGTCGGCCTAGAAGATGGGTGTGAAACGCGGAAAAACTGTGATCAAAAGTTTAATTGTATGTACAAATTAATATTAAGATAAAAATTATGAATTGAAAATGTTGGGGCGAAATATACCAAAGACCAAAATCTATCTAATTGGATCACAATACTTTCCGCCCCTTTCCGCTCCTTTAGGCTCTATTTCTGTAGAGTCTGCGTCACTTCGATATCTGTGAGAAAGCATCTCGTTACAACAACAGTTGTTGCGAACTGTGGGTTACTATTTTCCTTAAATAAAGTCACAACGCACAGTTTAAACAAATTAAAAATTTTGGCCACCATTACTAACGTTCCTAGTTATTTGTAAGTATGTAGTAATTTGACAAATAAACAACTTTTTAATTTTTAAAAATTTCTTGGTAGTGCAATTGGAAACAGGCCGGATATCGAGAGGACGTGGGTTCGAACTTCGAACCCTACCTGGGGCGGCGACGTGAATTTTTTCTTTAAAAATCTCAAAAATATTTTCAAAATTAAGTCATACAGATCAATCGTATTGTGAAGGCACAGATTGGCATCTCCATTCTAATAGTATAATCCGAGTCACATACCATCCATTCACTTTCAAAATTAATTACGTAACAAACAGTATCATATCATCAGTGGTCATTCGGAATCGATCTGTGATCATGTGGTAATTTTTTTTATTGCTTAGTTAGCAAACAATGAGAGCATCTTGTCTCTATAAAATTAGGTCTTTGCAGTCCTTCTATGTGGGACGGTGGCGTTGCGTCTTTCGTCGAGCGAAATGATCAAACGAAATGTCCTGTACGCTTATAAGTGCGTGTTAATTTAAAATAGTGAGCCTGATAGCACTAAAATCTAGACAAGATACAAAGCAGAGATTGAGTATTAAATATGATAATTACTTCTATACATGTCTGTTTGTTTGTCCGTCTTTCACGGCAAAACGGAGCGACGAATTGACGTGATTTTTTAAGTGGAGATAGTTGAAGAGATGGAGAGTGACATAGGCTTTTTGTCTCTTTCTAACCCCACATTTCCCTAAAATGGGGGGTGGACCCAGTTTTTATGGAACATACCGCAAATTTCAAGGTAGAAAGCCAAAAATTGGTATACGGACTATTTGTAACTAACAAAAAAAATTGAGCAGTTTTTTTTTTAAATCTGCCCCCAACCCCTTAAAAGAGGGAGTAAAATTATATTTATTATATGGAACTTTTCGCAGTTTTCAAGGTAGGAAGCAAGGGGAACCGTGTTACTCCGAATTTAACGCGAGCGAAGCCGCGGGCAAAAGCTAGTACACAATATATGTGAGTGGTAGAGCCTAACTAACTACTAATAAACTGGTTTCCTTCCTTCTTTCTTCTTTCATTTCTTCACAGGTAGGCAACGCATCCAAAAATTTTCTAGTGAGTGCTTACCATTAGGCGGCTAACTTGTTTGTTGTAAAAAAAAACGCTCTGTTTTTTGAGCTGAGCGAGCCGAAGGCGAGCGAAGCTCTCCATACCAGACTCTCCTCATTTGGTTGTTCGTCTTCTCCTCCCAAACTACTCCACCAATTAGAACCAAACTTGGCACATCTTAAGAGACAGTTTGTGGCAAAGTTTTAAAAAATTAAAAATGAAAATAAAATGTGCCAAAATGTGCCAAAATGTGCCAAAACCAATAAAGCTGATTTTTGGCGCCAAAACTTTCAACATTCGCTCAGCTCAACTTTGCATCGCGTTACGCCATGCACCCCTAGTTAAACAGTTATTTGAAAAGCTTTTATTTATTTTTTATTGATATAAAGTAATGCCAATATCTTAACTTTGAAAATATTTTTGGAAAAATAAATTAACCTCGGCCCCAGGTGGGATTCGAATCCACGTCCTCTCGATATCCGGTCGATACCCTTTCCACTGAGCCTTGCCTAACAACTATGAAAAAACAATCATAAACTCAATTCTTTAAATTCCTAAAAGATCATTAATGTATTTGGAAGCACATAAAATTATTTATACGCCATTCACACAATGCTATTTTATGTAAAAGTGTTATAGACAATGCAATTACTTAAGTTGCCCAGTTTTACAATACCTCTCGTTTAATAGCATTCGATCATAATATTTAAAACCTGCCTATAAACCTTCAACCTATTGCCATTACTATTTCTACCTTAGCATTAATACAATAAAGGTTACTTTCGAATGAAAGATCTAGTTGACCATTGGGAACACTAGACCAGGCTACAGTTGCAGCATAACTGCATCTTAGTAACGCATCATTATGCAGGTGTCGTACGGCGCTTTCTAAAATCTGAACTGCACCTAAAACATAGACATTATGAGACGGTTACGCATTCAAATTATTAACATTAACATCAATTATATATTAAAAGAGTAATACATGGAGTTGCACAAAAATCTTTTAAAAATAATGACACATTATGACAAATTCAAGAAAAAAGAAGTTGATTAAGACTTTAGAATACGTTTTTGTAACTGGTTGATAGTGTCAGTCATAAATCTAATAATATTTATAGGTACTAACTAATACCAGCGGACTCCGCGCAAATCTTGTTTTATCGGATGCCTACAAAGAACACACTCTCCAACTTTTAGGTCCCTACGATCAACAGGATTAGGCTTTCCGTTGATTTGTCAGTCAGTAATTCAAGGGCCCGATTCTACTAAACAAATGCACCAATGGACTCTCAATCGTGTCTCAATAGAATGTCGATAGTGTATCTGTAGAATAGTTTTTGACATTTGTTATGGACCTAAACAATAAGTTAAACATTATGTTGTACATGTAAAGATAGATTAAAAAACTAAAAAGTAAAGCTTTATATCTATACTTAAAGACAAAATTAAGCTTGTGAGAGGAAATAAAGTTTCTTTTTAATAGAATCTGAGAGTAAAAATAATTTCGTCATTTTCGAAACTGCTATGTACACTTGTAAAAGTAGTATAAACTTCTTTAAACACATACGTAATCAATCAACAGTCCACATTATATGACAGGGCATAATTAATTTGCAGAGACTTAAGGCACATAACATCTGGTGCCTTCCTCAAACCGGCTGGTCATAGGTGAACGTACTTGTAAGTGGATTATTTCAAAGTTAAATTAATATATCACACAGTAACTAAATTGTATTCACAACTTAAGTGCACAATGTGTCACGTATGCCAATGTTAACATTATTATCTGTAAAAGTTATTAACACTTATGAACCGGTATTATGGAAACAGTTTAAAAGTGTTATACTGTTTTACTAAACAGAAATGAAAAACAGAGTTTAAGACACTCTATTCGGATACCAGTAAAGTAGGGGCTTTACTGGTAACCAGTGACGGCCATGGTCACATATAAGCTACTCATAATGAGCTTTTAAGCAAATATCCTATGGCGTAGAATAATACTATAATCTGTTCCAATATACTTGGTGCAAGATTTCCAAATAAATCCAACGATTGTGTTTGAATTAGCTTATCATACCTTATTGTGATAACATAATGTCATGTGTTTTATCGCAATAAAGTGATTTGTAATAGATTCCAGTTTTTTTTAAATATCGATTTACATTTTAAATCAGACGATTGTTTGGCATTTAGACTTCACATATTACACATCGACCCGTTTGCCAACTTCTTACATAAAAATAAATTATTCAAAAATACGGGAATTACTGACCAATGGGTAAAGAAACAATGCCCAATAAAATGTTCCGTCATCGACCGTGCACGTAACGTATCCATAATACCGCGCATCTGTTTGTAACGTAAACACTGCTTAACTAATATATTTGTCAAAATTAACTATAATAGAGACAGGTGCCTATCACACGAGTGGCCGAGCCCAGCCTTCGGCGAGACGCGGTCGGAAGCTATCTCACGCATCGTGATCGCCCCAAGCTTATACGTACATCTGTTCTGGTCGCTTAAATAGATCATAGGTCAGATATTAGTATTAAAATATACATGTTGAAACTGATAAATGAAATGTTAGTACCATATAGGTAGTGTGTGCTTTAATTATACTTTTCACATTTTTTTATTATAATTATTAATATTGACGACCTTCGTGGCGTAATGGTTACCACGCCAGACCGCCACCCAGGAGGTCCCGGGTTCGAATCCCGGTCGAGTCATGATGAAAAACGAACTTTTTCTGATTGGCCTGTGTCTTGGATGTTTATCTATATATGTATTTGTTTTAAAATAAAAGTTTTGTTGAAATGAAATGAAATGAAATCGTTTATTTCAGAAATTAGACCTTCACAGGCACTTTTTCTTGTCATTTACAATTTGTATATATGCATAAAGAAAATATACTACGTTATATACTACCACCATTTCGGACACAAGCAAAATGGCCACCGGTAAAAGAAATGGCGAAAGAAACCCGGTTACGGCCTTTTTTGTCATTTAGCAATTTTTTTTTTCCTTTTACTCTTTTGTTACAATGTATAAGTACATTTATAAGAATAAATAAAATACAGATCCAGGTACATACAGAAATCAAGCTAAAAACGCGGGATGTCGATCCAAATAGCGCTATGGTCAAATCCTAAATATGTCGAATATGTAGATGTTAATAAAGCGAGCAGACCAGTCCCCCAAGATGACAACCACAACTGAGAGTCGGCCCGCCAGCCTCCATCACTGAGCTCACCATCAACAATATTATGAACAATATTGGAGGGAACACAGCGACCCGACTCCCGATGCGACCGTAATCCCGGAAGAGCCCATTCACAAAAACAACCCCGTCAAAAAGAATTAAAAGTACTATAATGAAAATGCAGCACTATTTAGATGACATCACGATGTTGAGTTATTATCCCATAACACAATATTCGAACTTACTTTGGGGCTAGCTCAATCTGTGTGATTTGTCCCTATATATTTATCAGCTTAAACTGTCCCACTGCTAAACAAAGCCCTATCCCGCATTGGACCAGCGCAGCGTCGTAAATTTTTACAAAATACATTCTTTAAAATCCATGAATATAAGGAAGGGGGTAGCGTTTGCCCAGCAGTGGGACAATATTAAAATATACTTCATCATCATCATCTCAGCCATAAGAAGTCCATTTAATTATATTCTTTCATACTAATATTAAAATAAAAAAATATACTTAATTATAATGAGGAAAGATTTGATTGTTTGTTTGAAATTGATAGGCTCCGAAACTACTGGACCGATTTCAAAAATTCTTTCACCAGTAGAAAGCTACATTATCAGGGAGTGACATGGGCTAAAGCTTTTCCCGAAATTCAATGTGGTTCAAGTAAAGTAAAGTTATTTCTATAACATTAAATACATATTACAATAAATAGCATTAGAGTTTTTTTGACCTCCAATTTTATTAATGTAATTATGTACATACATCCGGTGTCTTGGGAATCAGACATTTCTATTGTACTATGACAATTGAATTGAAATTTAAACGATCTGCTGTATATTAAGTTGTTATGATATAATATTGGTATACATATAAATAAGAGAGTAGAACCTGCCTGTCTGTACATTGAATATATTTAACAGATACTGATAGGGATTGATTGATAAAAAACAAAATGACGAAAAAAAAATGTTTTTCTTTTTACTGTCTGTTTAACTTTATGTTTCACAATTAATAAACAATGACTACATAACAGACGTATATGGAAAATACCATATATTATTCGAGAAATTCATTATTTACTTAAGAATTGTACTCAGAAACTAGTTTTGTTTAATCTCGGCGAGTTTTCGCGATCTCCGTGACAACTTGTACTATTTACTTTAACTATTAGCATTACGTGATGATTTTTTATTTTTTATAGCTATAGGACTTTAACATGACATAACACATATAATATTATTTATTCGACTTCGGATTTGTTCCACGCGTGTACGTTTTTTTTTATACCGCAAAGTGGGCAAACAAGCATACGGCCCGCCTGATGGTAAGCATCACCATAGCCTATAGATAGACACTTGCAATACCGGGAGTATCACTAACGCGTTGCCAACTATCCCAACCCCAAGTGGAGCTCTGAAGACCTTACTCACCGTAGGAACACAACATGGCCGAGATCAATGCTATTTGGCTACGATCTTCTGTAAGGTGGAGGTTCTTCCCCAGGCGGGCTGCTCCAATTCTTCCTTACAATCCGTACATAGCATAAAATGAAGTCGCTTACGCTCTCTGTTTACATAATTTTTTTAAACTGCTCAACTCGTATTTCTAATGCTGTTTTCAGCAATACAGGTGTATACACAGAAAGTCCTACGGCAAAACACGCAAATCAAATTGCTATTGTTTCGTTGTTACAAGATAAATGTAAAAGCCGAACGAATCCGTAGCGAGACGTTAGTCTTTGTTAATATATCTGTCAACAATACACATTCGCGGTTTCACAAAATATTGTATTACTCTCTCAGAAATAAAGTTAATACAACACTGTATAATAATATCAGTATTTTACGAGACAATAAACGGTAGATCATCCCACGGTACACACATTTCTGTCTGTCCGTTGATTTACGTCGACGACAGATGGCGTGCTCGACGATTTTAAAAGGAAAAATTGGCGGGTTGGCTTTAGTGCTTTTTTTAAACGATGACTTTTTATGAAAAACGATACGTATTTTTTTTAATAGTAACAAACTTCTATTATTAAAATGTTATGAAATCAAAATAGTTATGATAGCTTAGGTATCTACACAATTTTTAAGCAAGCAACGGTGAACTGCTCAAAACCATTTTATAGTTATTTATTACGTAATAATATGACTGTCACTGTCAAATCAAGGAAGAAAAAAGTTATAGCATGAGTCATAATGTGTTTTTTTTTAGAAACATAGCCATCAGGACAGACATTCGAGACAAGCCCACCACACATTCCCAACGATGTGTCTCCTATGTAGCCAGGATCACCAACGGCGACCTCAGATTGACAATAAGCGATGAAGCTTATTGACGTCCCGGGGGAGAAAACTACAGCTGTCTTGGAACTCACAACGAATTTAATCAGAAAGAAAATAGTCTGCGGAGAAAGTATTGAAAGGACTTCGCTCCATAACAACTACGTGAGAGACAGCAATTTGAAGCAAAAGGCATTATACCCGATATTATACAGGACAAACATTGCAAAATATCCTAAAAGCTAACGATGAGGTTGTTTTTTTATTAAATACATATAGTAGGACAAACGGAAAAATTACTCCCTCCGGTCGTCCTAATAGGACAAAATGGTAGGACCACGGATAAACGGGAAGTGAAACATTTTTTTGAAGCCGTTAAAAATCTCATCAGCTAAAAGCATCCGGGAACTACAAGTCGCTAATTAGCACAATAATGTTTAAAATAAGCTAACAGCCAAAACGTTAAGCAAAATTTATACCAAGACGATATTAGGAGAGAGAAATGAGGAGAGCGAATGCAATAACAATAAATAGCAATAAATAAAAGGATTCAGTCGCTGCTTGTATTGTATGATACTAATCCTAGCGAACAGGAAGCCGCGGAGACGCTGTTGCATCGTTTAAATTTGATAATATTGTTTTGAGAGGTTTATTTATATATTTATAAAACGCAATTTTTGTAATTGAAATTAAAAATATCAAAATGTAATTTCAAAGAGAAAAGCACAACAATAATAATTTATCTGTTAAAAGGCCTGTAAAAACTGTAATGAACGAACGACAACTCATGACGGGACTGACAGCTGAACATGCTCCGAAGCACGGAGAAGCTCAACATAACGAAATCCAAACACTGGGTAGAATCGACGTTGCTTACTTGCATGTCAATTTTTAGAGAGCGACACACAGCTCCACAATAATATATTTATACAATGCACTAACTCTAAAATTATAGCATGGCAATAATGGTGTTTTTTTTTATACCACCTATGTGGCAAAGAAGCATACAGTCGGCTTGATGGTAAGCCGTCACCGTAGCCTATAGACGTTTGCAATACCGGGGATATCATTCACGCGTTGCCAACCCTCCCTGCCCCAAGTGGAGCTCTGGAGACCTTACTCACCGTGGGAACACAACATGGCCGAGACCAATGCTATTTGGCTACGATCTTCTGTAAGGTGGAGGTCCTTCCCCAGACGGGCTGCTCCGATTTGAGCTGATTATCCGCTGTGCCCTTCCTCTCTTATAAGTGTATGGAAAGAATTAAAATTACTTTAAATTGTTTTCTTTTTTGACCATTCTCACATTCTACGACATTGTATTGATAACATAGAGGTTTAGTTTCACGTTTCATTTTTTTTTTATATACACGTCTCCACGCCATTGGTGTCCGCCGAACTAATCCAAGGCAACGCCGACTGTTACGGCGATTACTTTAATTGGCTCAATCTCCATTCAAAACCACCTCGCGGCTGGGGGGTGGGGGGTCACCAGATTTATGGCAAAAGGGTAAGGCTCCTGATCCCTGTTTATGAAGGAAGATAACGAAAAATAGAATAGTTTTCGGTTTTAAAACTCGGAAAAACAGATGGAGATTTTGTAACCAGTAATTATTTTGAAATTCCAAGTTTATTCTGTTACTAAATGCATTTAACTGAATTGTGATTCTCTGGAGCGATTAGTAATTATTTATTATTTTTGTACACTTGATGACAAATTTTCAACAAAGACTTTCTGTTTGATGTAGATAGATTCTACCCACTCAATAAAATTTTAGCTTTGTGTTCATTCTTCACGCAGATTCATTCTTCTAGGTTCAGTGTCAGTTGTCAAATAATGAATAAATATGTAGTTTGCCTCTAATTTTATACAGATTTAATATATAAGATAAATAAGAGAAAAACGTCGGAAAAACTTATGATATAACGAAAAAAGTCTACAGTTTGTAAATTTTCCGTCGATTCTTTTACTTAACCTTAAATATTGCAATTAAACCATATTCTATACTACTGTAAATATTATAATAAGTGTGTCTATACTTATCTTATATCAATAAAATGTGGACATGATTGAACCTTGTACACCGTACATAAAACCCTGATTTTTATCCAACGATGATCAATATTTGACCTATCCGCGTCTATTATGTTAAATGTACCTTCAAGATGTTATCTGGTAGTGGAGAGAGAACAGTAAAAATTTACGACGTGTGTTCCGATCCAAATACGTAAAAATGAATGGGTGTCGCGTCCTACATATCTATGGGAAAATAAGAGTGGTGTATGAAAATAGGTTTTTTTATGGCATAGGAGGACAAACAGCGGGTCACCTGATGGTAAGGAATTACCGCTGTCCATATGTGGCTAAAGCATCCACGAACTCAAGAGTTTTGGATGAATTGCCCACTTTTGGAACCTCGCCTGAAAAAGGAATGTGGTAGGAAACGGAACGAAATAGGAAGCAGGTTTTTGGCTCTTTTGCTGATCGTACGAAACACAGAGGCATATCACCGCACTTTCACGTCGATATTCTGTGAGATGGTGTAGACAGCATATTTACAAGCTAACGAGCAACTACCAGTTCATAGCAGTGGTTAGGCTCTACCACTCAAAATCGGACCAAGGTAGCAAGGGACCAACACATCACTGACCAGGCTTTTTTTATACCACAAAGTTGGCAAACAAGCATAGGGCCCGCCTGATGGTAAGCATCACCGTAGCCTATAGACGCTTGCAATACCGGGGGTATCACTCACGCGTTGCCAATCCTCCTAACTCCCCCAAGTGGAGCTCTGGAGACCTTACTCACCGTACTATGATCGTACGGTAGAGGTTCTACCTCAGACGAGCTGTTCCGATTTGAACGATTATCCGCTGTGCCCTACCTCCCTTAAAATGCTGTCACACTGGCCACAAATGTCCATTAAAAAAACATCGAACGAAGAGCCAGCGGCTAACGAGAGACGAATTGACGTCTTTAGTAATGATCCAGGTACCCTTTACGGCACCCTAAAAAATGTTACCATTAAAACAGCAATGTTACACACACACACACACATAAATCGGTACTTCTGTACAAAGTAACCTTATTATTTAACATGTGAGTAAAATTCGTCTGTCCGTCCGAACTCCCACCGATATATCAACATTAGCGCTGTCCCCGTCCCGTTTGGGACGAGACATCTGTGCCATGGATGTAAAGAGCTGGGTGTGACTATTTAATGGCCATTACAACTAATTTCATTCCTAATAGTTATTTGGCTATCCATGTAATGTAGTAGAATGTAGTAGTTTAATCCGCTCAAATTAGAGCAGCCCATCAAAATTCAAAATTCAAAACTTTTATTCACAGAATAGGTTTTCACAAACACGTTCTCTTGTCAGAGTATACAGTAATAAATGATTTGTATAAATTAATCTACGTCATTTAAAAATATATCGTACTTTTAAATCGGTGAAGGACCTCTGCCTTACAGAAGATCGCAGCCAAATAGCATTGGTCTCGGCCATGTAGTGTTCCTACGGTGTGTAAGGTCTCCAGTGCTTCAGTTTTTACAGGGTCGGAACACAACATGGCCGAGATCAATGTTAATGTTATTTGGCTGCGATCTTCTATAAGGTGGAGGTCGGTACGATGTTCCCCAGACAGACTGCTCCGATTTGAGCGGATTATCCGCTGTGCCCTACCTCTCTTTAAAAGTAAGTTCATAATAGAAGCTAGCTACCACTCTAAAACTCTTTTCTGATGTCCAATAATCCCATAATAATATAGATCGCTTTAAAGCATACTCCTGGAGAAGTTGTCTAACGTTCTTTCGCAATTAATGTTGTTTCACATAAGTTCCAAGGGTAAAGTCAAACAATGGTAAGTCAGGGGCGTCCATTATTTATTTAAACTAAAGCAGTAAGATAATAATCAATGTAGTTTTGTTAATTTAGACATTAGACAATGGTGGATTGTTTGGTCAAGTGTGGTAATGTGACGTCACTTTCACACATACTTTTATTGATTGAGGGTTGTGTTTTCATATAAAGAGTAATTCATAATTTGTTGTGAATTTTGTAAACAAAAACAATGCTATCTTGGATGCGTGCTTATGAAGGAACGATAAAGGAAGGACGGGGGAAGAAAAATGAACAAGGCTACTGCCTTGAGTGAGAGCATCATCATCTCATCGTACGGAACACAGCGACATTATTTCCTCCGCTATTTCACGTCGATATTTAGCGAGAAGGTGGGATTGCCCTGACCGAACCAGCCTGTTTACGAGTACTACCAGTTCATAATGGTGACTAGGCTCTACCACTATAAAAATTACATATTCAAAAATTTTAAGTCAGCCGCTTCCAGTTCATGTGTACATCAGCACAGACACCCATGGGACGTCAAAAATGAAGATTTAGTCCCTCGCCACGTCATACGTTAAGGCGAACTAATGAAAACACGGCTGTGGTGATGAAGTGGCCGGCCCGCCGGGCTACCCGTCTTGCGGACATCAGGTACCGAATATACCCGTTGGACACTGAATATGGACATCACTTTTTTAACAGATATTTGTCGAGAATTTTAACAGTTTCTCGGTTGTACAGGCTAGGTCGAGTGGCTGGAAATTGTTACTTTATCCCAAGGGCCGCAGGTTCAAATAAACATGGTGTGTGCATGTTTTCTGTGTATTTTTAATACGTATTCATTTACAAAAATTTTTTTTAGCAATCTCGTACCCATCTTTGCTTTTTTTGGGACTAGATAGCGTTGCGTGTTTCGTCCAAGAAAAGTTAAACAAGTTTAGAGTTCTCAAGCGTGCTGCAAACATGGTTAATATGTGGTCATATAAATCAGCCTCGGATGATCAATACCCGACATGATGTACTGATCACGCCAATATTTCAGTCTGGTCTAACTTGCCTGCCCCTTCAAAATTATCGAGGCTTAGCCGGAATACACAAACCGGCTGGCCGGTTGCTCTATTCACGTAAATCTCTAAAATTGCCTAAATAAAGGCTCAGTTAGTAGTCGCTTTATAACACTGGCTTTTAATAAAGAATTAAATTCTAATAACTTTTAATGTTTAGTTGACAATTCACGACAGCAGATTTTGACTCTTATAACATAATAGCAATGATTGCAAAATCTAGGGAATCTTCTGTGTAGACTGTAGAATCAACGTGTGCACAATAATTTTTTTCTGATTAAGCAACATTTTAAATTACATTTAAAAAAATGATTTATCTTTATTCCTCCCTTTACTACTACGGCCGTCATAAGCTAATTTTATTCTCACACTACACTCGAAGTTGAGCGAATATGAGCGACTAAGCAGCCTTTTCTTCCCACTTCGTCTTTTGTTTTCCTGTCGTTTTACTTCGTGCCTAACTTAACCCTAACCTAACCTAATTTCTTTTCATTCCAATCAACTTCAAAACTTTGACTCTTCAATATAAATGCGAATTTAATATGAATTTCTGTGTAATATCAATTTCAAATTAATAACAAATGTTAATTCGTACTCTCGATCACGATCCTTATCTGTGAGTTCTGTGACGTAACTAAGCATTTTCGTTAGTGGGCGAATAATCTGATTTTTAATTAAGTTTTTAATTAGAGCTAGTATAGTCTATCAAGCAAGAGTATCTAAAAGTTACAATCTTATGCCGATCGACTGGAATTACTCTGAGTAAAATCCCTGTTCTGAATTTACCAAAGTAGAGCCACAAGTCATTCGGTTACATTGTAAGTAGCCAATCTCGTTCACAGATAATTTATTTCCGAACATCACGAGAGGGTTTAGTCTTATGTGGGATAGGTATTACTTCATATTTTCTTCAGACCGACTGACCGATCAATATAGCATTTAGAATGTATCACTATCTCTATATAGATGAAATTATTATGGTGTTGGCTAGTTATTCTCTGAGTAGCAGGGCGTTGGTGCCTCTACCATATATCTGCGTAAGTATATACATGCCTATAAGACACCCAGTTAAACCTAAACGTATGGTTTTTAAAAATAATTGAATTCTACAAAACTCCTTACTTAAATTCTCGACGAATTTGTATGTCTATGCAATTATACTATACACTATATCATTTTTTTATTCGTTTTTATTTTATATTTGTTTAATTGCACATGTTTACATTACAATTAACATAAGTTACAGATAGAACATTAATTAGGACTTTTTTGAATGTATAATTGTAAAATGCAACAAAATAACTGCTTACGTATGTTTGTAATTATAGTAGACCCTCAAAGGCTCCTACGGAAGACCAGCGTTGTGGTGTCCAGATTGACGCCTCGCCTTATGCCGAGTAGACGCCTTTCCGGTGTCATATTGTACTTTGTACAAACTCACCTACTTTTTAAGATTTTGCTGTACTTTTTTATTTGTATTTTGTATGTACAATATCACCGAATAAACCTTCTTCTTTCTTTCTTCGTCTCTATATTTCCAAAAATATTGTCTATTTTTATCCAAAAAATCATTATATTCAAGAGAGGTAATGATGTGAAGGCTGGCTTAACGGCAGGTTCAACTGCCAGTTGTCAATATCATACATTAGATTATATTTTTGTAAATTTAAACTTATTCATACCTACCTGTAGGAATCGAATCCCAATCCCCGATCCCCCCCGTCACTCTCTCAAGCTCTGAATGAGTGATTAGGGCGCACCCAGGGGACCCTTTCATCAAGTGACGATCAGACGGACAGATTTAACGCTAAAAACATTGTTTAGCATTGGTTTCGAAAGGATAGCACGAAATAACATACCTTCTCAGGTCCGTGCCTCAGTTTTTATTGAACTGTATGAGCATACATAATGACCAAAACAACCCGAGAGATTGCAAACCTATTAGTTGGACAGATCAAATCTGCTCAACCATTGTACAGTCAAGAGCAGGTCGACCTTTACATATTGGACTTTGTACCATTCTTAAGTTTTATATCATAAGAGCCAAAATTGTACTACAAGTGTAAAGCTCAACGTGCACCTGACTGTACTATTGACAAATATCGGTGTAGAGATATCATAAAACAAAAATTGCCAGGTCCTCGGGGGATTCACGATCCTTAAAATATACCGACTACCTTCTTTTCATTGAATGAGGTGCGGTTGCATTGCACCAAACATCCCCCAGGAAGCTTAAAACTATAATGTTCATAAATTCAAGAAAATCTATCAGACTTTGCGTGAAAGATTAACAAACACATGTACGATTGGTTCTGAATCAAAATTTCCACATTAAATGATCTATTTAATAACTTCAATACGGTATATGCCTGTATCCAAAAGGCAATGTAAAATCTGCAATATTATGTAGTTCTAATTGCGTAAGTACACCTATTTAAAAACAGTTTAAAACTGTCTTCCGCCTACAAGTTTACAATACGATCCAAAATTGAGCTT
Source organism: Endotricha flammealis (assembly GCA_905163395.2). Taxonomy (NCBI): domain Eukaryota; kingdom Metazoa; phylum Arthropoda; class Insecta; order Lepidoptera; family Pyralidae; genus Endotricha; species Endotricha flammealis. The sequence continues at coordinate 1,204,062 of LR990857.1, read as the reverse complement.
ACATGAGTCAGATGCTTTGTGAGAAAAATCTGTAATGTTATTACACGTATCAAAGTAACGCAGGTATAAAAACATCAGCAGTTAATAAATCTATCAACAAGTGCTGCCATCTATCAAAGATCCCGCGCAACGTAAAGGTAATGTGGCGTGTTGAATGACAGATGGCGTGCCTAAAATGCTCACGCGCAGCAAGGTGTATTATGTTAGTTTGCTTACAAAATAGTTTAGCATTATCGTTCTTATAATGTTTCTTGATATTAGATTTATGTAGGTACAGTCGCCTCGAGGATAGCAGGACCATCTTTAGTATGAATTTTGGTTGCAACATCCAACATCCTAGTGGACACAATGTGGCTCTAATAAACAAAAACCCTGTTTGGTAACAAAGAAAAGGACGGAGTTGACAAAAAATCCGCTTACAAGATGTGCAAGCGAATTTTTTCTTAAATGGTCCTCCTATCTTCGAGGCCACCGTACATGGTTTTTGTATTAAATTATGGGTCGTAAAGTTCAACATCAAAAATTATTATATTTTTGTAACGTGCACTCAAAATTACAAAATAATATAAAAAATATATAAGCCAAAATAAAACAAATAATAGTAACAGTAGTTTTGACATGGTCTTTTTTGAACAAGTACTCAGTTTTCAGCAATAGATGGAGTGATTCAAGAGAAAGATATTTATATTATGTAATACAAACAAATATTTTCCGAAATTCCCAAGGGAAAGAAGAACACGTAAACGAAGTTACGTGGCTCACGCTCGTTTTATATAATTTATAAATATTTATTTAATGAAGTGCACGTGAAAGCCTAGTCTCTGAATAAACGATGTCACTATAACTTTAATTGACTGTAATTTCATTTTCGTGTAATTAATTTTTTACAAAGGTTGAGTTAAAAAACGTGATAAGTCAAACATCTCGCGAATTCTTAACTTCAGTAACCGCGGCCCCAATAATTCCCTTGTTAGATTTATCGAGCGACGACGAAATAGCAACAAAGGCACTAGCTCATCTGCTGACAGCTTTATGATCCAACAGTTTTTGCTAACAGCCCCCCTCACTTCCCCTCACCGCCCCTCCCTTTATTTATAGCTCAAGTTTTATTAATTAGCCGTTTTCGGGTTTTGCTCTTTGAATGTTATACTCGATCAATGTCCTATTATATTTGTTACAATTTATGAATTGCTGCCGTGGTGTTAGGTGTTGCCAGTGCTATGCTGTTGTTCCTAATTGGCTTGGGAATTTCCAAAAAACTATTATGAATTAGCCGTGCTAATTAATAGTGGTGTCAATAAAATATACTTAATAAGAGAATAATGTATTTTTCGTGTTCTTCCCACAATCAGAGTCAACTAAGTGCACTAGCCCACGAGGACTTTTAGTTAGGGTCTCAGTTTTTTGATTTAACTAGGTACTTACCAAATACTATAGACGAGTAATACCCACAGCTTCGGAAGAATTCGGGCAAGACGCGACACTAGCGCCCCTACGGCATGAGGGCGGCATGAGGTGAACGATTTCAAAACTTTTGTATGCAAAATGTTATAGCGCCCCTAGCGGCATGAGGTGAACGGAGGTTGCCAAGTCATTGTATGAGAAACGTCAAGAGCTGTGGGTATTAGTCTTCTATAGTATTTGCTGTTACCTATCGACGACAGTTGGTAACTTGGTACCTACATACTTGGTTGGGACCGACAGTTTAATGCGTCCTTTAAGAAACGGAGGAGTTTAAATACATATGGTGCTAGGGTTATGGGTTAGGGCAATCATTTCACAAGTCACTTCAACTTCTTTTGTTATTTATGATAATTATGCAGTTATACCATTTTTTCATTTGCCCAGATCATAAGCAACTAAAATTTTCCATATTCTCAACATTACCAAAAATCCATTTAAGTTTAAAGCATTTTGCAGCAGAAATGTACATTTATGCGATTCTAAATTTGTAGGCGCTCAAATCTCTGTGCAGACTTTTCCAAATCTATAGATACTAATATTATAAAGAGAGAAGATTTGATTGTTTGTTTGCATTAAATAGATTCCGAAACTACTAGACCGATTTGAAAATTCGATTCGATCGATTAGAAAATTCACCGTTGAGAAGTAGGTACCTGACCCTGGTGTCTTATGCTATCTATATATATAAAAGGAGAAGCTGACTGCCTGACTGACTGACTATCAACGCAGGGCCTAAACTATAAGGGTTAGAAACTTGAAATTTAGCACAGGGGTTCCTTTTATCACGTAGGGTAGCACTAAGAAAGGATTTTTCAAAATTCCCACGGGAAAGCGAGATATACGCAAACGAAGTCGCGCGGGTTTCGCTAGTGATATTATAAAATAAACTAGGTTGGTATATTATAAACTATTTTATGTAATAATGATATATATAGTTTTTATTATGAAATTATTGCTGTAATTGGCCAAATGCCGTTGTATTTACAAAAATTCATAAACAAAATAAATAAATTAAGTTTTTAAAATAAATGAGATCCTCTCTAAAAACCCTTGCGAAGCCGTAGCTGGTCGCTACCAATTACTATAATTTTATTTCTTAAGAACTTATCATAAGAGGTTCATGTATTTTTTTCCTCTAACCCACTAATCTCTACGGAAACAGCCGAGATTACCCGACTACTCCCGAACGAGCCATCGCGTTGCTGCCAAAGATTTGACGGCAATGGTAGCGAACGTAAATTACCATTATCTGCAGACGTACGGTGCTAGTATTTATTATTTATGGTCGAATCGACCGCCTCGGGTGCTGGGGGCTTTTTCCCTACATCATTCGGGTGGTGTCGTATCCTTCATGTTGCTACGTCATTACTTTTATGAAATAAGCTAGCAAACTAACGTTACATTTTAATTGAAACTAAAAACTAAAATTATATTAAAAATTAAACAGGTGTGGCAGGGAACAAAATGGCAATAGAAAAACGTTGATTGAGGTGACCCAAAGACAGGTTCTTTGGGTGATCAGTGGCTCAGATTTAACTTATTAATCCAGTGACTTCGATCAGACGTTTGGCGATGTCCATAATCTGCTGGATATCATATATTTTTTATAGTTCTAAATTATTTAACTGAAAGATAAACTATCATAAACATAGCTTTAACTTATTAAATATGTTCTATACCACGACTATAGTTAACTCATCTCAGCGATCTATACTAAACGAACAATTGTGTCGCACTCCGCCGATCGAATAAATTTCAAAGATATATTGTTATTAAAATTTGGGCTCGAACTTTGGAGCGTTAACTTTGGGCTGATATCGGGATGGGGGCACACTGGGGGAATTGTTTAATATTTTCTATAAAGCGTACATCTACTACGACGTACATCTACTATAAAAACCGACAACTGCTCGGTGACTCTTCCGGTGCCTCAGTGTTAAAAAAAAATACCTATAAGCATTTAAAAGGCAGAATGTGGCTCTGGGACTCTCCGGTGTCTCTGTGCTCAATGGGTGGCGGTGATTACTTAACATCTGGTGACCCGCATGCTCGTTTGCCAAATTGTTACATAAAAATAAATTAATTAATTAAAAGTAAAAAAAAATATATTTAAAAACAAGCTTTTATTTAATTGCGCTAAAAAGAATAAAATAAACTTTTCTTTTAAAACTTTAACTATCAACTTATAACGTCATTACACAATTTATATGATATAAAAGCTTGTCGCGAGATTTAATTACTAACATTTACTCGTACTACGAGTAAGTAGTAGTAGTTCGATAATTATGTTTTCTTATACAGGTAAATCTTGCGACAAGCTTTTAAGTCAAAAATATGGAAAATTTAATTTTAGTTTCCCTACCTGTCAAACATAGATATTTTTGATACTATGTAGGTGACACAAAGTTCACCGGGTCATCTTAATATTATAAAGGGCAAAGATTTGTATTTTTGTATTTTATTAAATTTGATAACGAATAAACTCAATTAAAACTACTGGACCGATTTGAATAATTCTTTCACCATTGGAAAGCTACACTATCCGCAGGTGAGATATGCTATATTATATATTTTTTTAATTGGGCATCCTTACAAAAATCAATGCCAAACTGGGACGGGACGCTAGTTAATGAAATAAGGGCGTTACACTCACTGTGACTCCACCACAGCGCCTACGGGACGCGGTTTGTGACATCTCGGAAAATTAACGAGTAACCGTTTGCAACGTGAGATGTGAGCAATGATAACGGCCTTTCCGTGATTCCGTGATTCCACGACGATACCGGAACCGTTCCGTCGTAAATCATAACCGAGATCGCCGGTTAAATATCTTAAGTGTGGTGATCAATTATCTCTCCTTCGTTACGACTCCGTTGTAATCATACCTCTTTATCGTTGCTTGTGTCCTGTTATTATTTTTCTAATATATTTTCTTAATACTAACATTATCTATAAATATCTTTGTTACCTATCCGAAATAAACAAATTTGATTTTATAAAAAAAAAAATGTTATACCGCAGACAAAGGTAAGCGGGCCACCTGATGGAAAGTGGTCACCGCCGCCTATGGACATCAGCAACATCAGGGGGCACTACCAATGCGTTGCCCACCTCTGACGAGACCTCTATAATATTACCTCTTAAACAGGATGACATAGTCCGAACGAAACACACAATCTTTTATTTATTTTTCCACCTTAAAACTTAAATGCCTTAAAAATCTGTTCAGGTAACTCTTAAAAGACTATTTTAAAAATTTAAACAGGTAGTAAGTACTTATTTAGAACAAGATTTCTTTTCTCTTCGAAAAAACCTCAGTGACTTAGAAACGCATTTGAAATGAATTAATTAATTCCTTAATAAACTTTAAAGCTCGTGTTTCCGCAAGTTGCTAATGACATCGTAATATTTACTAATATTATAACGTGCCATTAACTTTTAAAAAAATGTATTTTTGAACATTAGTGGCATCTATTGGATATTTGCGTAACTATATTATATCGAAAGTATGGTCGATGACCATTTCGAAAATGGTTCTAGCACCATCTATAAATTAGAACGAGAACTAACAAGTAAAATCGATTATGATCAAATTAAAATTTCAATAAATTAAATTAAAAAAAAATATTCCGTAGTTACATTAATTGAATACTTATTATTTACAAAAGATACAGTTTTTAGGAATAGACACCATAGTAACTATATATTAAGGCGATTCATGTTGTATGATACTTTTTTTTTTCTAGCTAAGGTCAAATTAATTTAAAAATATAATTTAAATCTTATAAGGAGTTCATAATGTAAAGTTATTATTAATTAAATGGATATAAAAATATAAAAACATGGGCGCACACTTAAAAATTAAATGGTCATTGACCATAAAACTAGCGACATCTGTGCTTACACGTCAACATTATTTCGATCGACTTTCAATACACAAACAATTTACTATCACTACAGAACTATTAATAGATAAAGAAAACATAATTAAAATTTCCAAAAAAATATGCTAACCTCCTGAAATTACACAGACTAATCAAAAACAACAGTGGGGTGATTTATTATTGTTTTATTTACGAGGATCGCCGCTAGATGTCGGTGGCCGGCTAAGTGGCGCCATTTTCACTGTACTTAGCGGGTGTAGCGTTGTGACCGTGTTATTTATCGCACCATTACTGCACGGGCCCTTAAATCATCATGTGACGTCGCTGTACGTGAGCCTTAATGAATGGCGGGGTGCCCGAAAACTTTTTTCTTTATGAAATTGTTCACAGAGCACTTAGCAACGAAATCTATTGTACCGCGCGCACATGAAGTGTTGTTATGAGGCACATCGTGGGTTTTAAAAAGATGCACACTGGTTTTAACTGCCAGTTTCTGAAACGCATTTTAATTTTAATTCCACATTAAGTCTCAAGCTATCTCATATTTCTTCCGTAATCGTCAATTTTTATAAATCGACCTTTAATATAATATTAATGAAACTCACCGTAAGTCTACAACATATTGATGTCTGTTTATTACGTTTTTAGGGTTCCGTACCTCAATTGGAAAAAACGGAACCCTTAAAAGACCACTTTGTTGTCCGTCTGTCTGCCTGTCTATCCTGACCCTTTTTACACCTACAGGGTACTTTCCGTAAATTCAGAATCTACAAATTTGGTACAAAGAAACGTCTTATAGTACAGATAAAGATAAATTGCAAAAAGCATACATTTTTGGTGTATCCAAATCCATATAATTTTTTTACATTAAAAAAAAAAATCAGACTTACTACTCCTTTCCTCATGAACACGTAGAGTATTTTTACTTATATACCTACAGGCTTATACGGAACCCTCGGTGCGTTTCCGACTCGCACTTGGCCGGTTTTTTATAGAAGAGGTGGGCTAACGACCACGCTGGTCACCCTGATGATCACCGCGCCGACCATGTACATACTTACGTCACAAATTTTCATAGATGTTTACTCCGTGACGAATTTCCTTTGTGACCAATCTACAACAACCCGGTAGAAAAACCCCGAAAGAAAACCGGTAATATAATAATACATTACAATATTATGAAATCTTTTGGTAGAAATAGTGTTTTCATATACAATTATTTCTATTTTCACCCAACGTCATATGTGCCGTAAATTGTGACAAACGCATAAATAGCCAACAAAGCGCATACATTATAGACATTATCGCGTCTTGCCCCACAAAAGGTTGAAAAGTCGCATTTCGCACGTATCGCGTTATCGTTCGGTCTGTTGGAACCCTTACGGTGGAGGGAGAATTACTTGGCGTCTTAAGTTGTGAACTGTTAGCGATTTTTAAACGTCCACTGACCTTGGAGATTTTTTTTTCCTTTATGTAATTTTTAATAAATAAAATGTAGTGACTTATAAATTTTATTACTTTCATTTATGGGGTATTAAGTCTATTAAACACTATTTATTTTATTAAGCTAGCATTCTTAGTTTCCGAGATTTATAGGTTTCTATAGGTGACCTGCATTCATTGCTTTCGAGTGTATTTTAGAGTAACTAAAAAAGATTAGTTTGATCAAGGATACCAACCTCTAACAGAATGTCATGAAGCAGCAAAGACAATGAGATTTTGGCTGAGAGATCCAGAAGGAATCCAGCGTAACCGGTTTGCAGCGGCCTGCATCCAGCGGCTTCGTGCGACTTTTCTTAGATCGTCCGATAAACTTGCGTGAGGCCGTCCTAGGCATAAGAAAGGATTTTTTGAAACACAAGCGAGACTAGCGAAATATTGCGTGTGGCAAATGAAGTCCGCATATTTCTCTTGTCTGTTGTCTTGCGGGCCTTCTCCGCAATTAGGCAGCCTATGTTACCCCCGGGTAACATAAGCAATTAAAAAAAAAAAAATAGGGATCCTCTGTTAAGCCCGTCTAAGCCGCTAGTAAGCTATAATTAGGTACTAGTGTTCTATGCCTGAAGCTTATAACTCGCGCCACACACTCGCGTTCAGGGGAGAATTATCAGTAGTCGTTCAAATGATTTATGTACACAATTATTGGGTTATTCAGGTACGATGTTTTGTGATCGGATCCCGCGCGATAGAACTTAAACAATGAGAGTTAATTTAATGGTGTTTTGAGGGTTTGACGTGTGCGCCAATTAAATATGTGACTTATTAAACGAAAGGCCTTTCATAATAGTGAATAGGCTTGGATTTCTTAAGACCGTTCAATAAGACGCAGGCACTGAAAATCAGTGATTAGCTCGCCGAGCCAATAATGCACTGAGCTGTTGCCTGTTTGTATCACTAAACTACTGCAAATTTTGTTACTGGTGCTAATTCTGTTGTACATTTAACTAGACTAAAGTAATTTTGACTGGACCAAAGGTGTTGTTGTCCTTCCTTGGTTTACAATTAGTGACAAGGATAGCAACACTTCTAGTCCGGTCAAAATTAGTTTAGTCTAGTTAAATGTACAACAGAATTAGCACCACTGTCAACTTTCTGTTTATTTTATGTGTCAGATATGATTTATCTATCTATCCAAATTACCACTAACTAGTGAAACCCGCTCAACTTCGTTTGCGTGTTTATTTATGCACAGCAGCGGCATCTATATGACCAAATCTTACGAGAATCGCGTATTTTTCGGGATAAAAAGTACCCTATGTGATATGATCCAGGGTATCAGCTACCTACATACCAAATATCATAAAAATTGCCCCAGCCATTTGAGCGTGAAGAAGTAACAGACATACACACAACTTTCGCCTTTATAATATTGGTAGGATATAATTTTCTCTACATTTGCGACAACTCAGGGACTACTTTGGTGTCTCTGTAGCCAAGGAAAGAGCTGGGCAATGCCATAAATATGATTAAAGTTTTCTAAATAATGTGTGAATGGACTTGCATTTTTATTTATCAATAGTAGGAAGTATGTAAGTACAGTCAACAAAGGAGTTGACTGACCCCCCTCTGTATATATGATGAAAGATTTCTAAATATTGCGTGAAGGGATTTACTTGAAAATTTATTTATCAACAGTATTCATATTGTACTATGTAATTACAACTTTTCAAGTAAATCCCTTGACGCAATATTTAGAAATCTTTAATCATATATACAGGGGGGGGGGGGGGGGGGTCAGTCAATTCCTTTGTTGACTGTACTATGTATTTACAAAGTTTCAAAACTATGCTTATAATTATAAAACAACAAAATAATCATAGTTTTGTTTCTCTATTTATGAGAGACAGGATACTAGCATGTACGTCGGTAATGTTGTAAAGAGTAACTTTGATTTCATAAATTCCCAATAACGGAATAGCGTAGGTGCATCCAGAAATCCAGAATTAACTAATAAAAGGTCATCGTGGTCTCATAGTAGAGATCGGATAGTTTGCAAAATCTACATTATTAAAAAATATAATAGGTAATGGTGCCAACAATAACATGTTTTCCTTGTGTACTAACTAGTATGCAGAACTAGTTGTGCTATCCTTTTTTCGTTTTCTTTTTTTTTTATACCAAAAAGTTGGCAAACAAGCAGACGGCCCGCCTGATGATAAGCATTACCGTAGCCTATAGATGCTTGCAATACCAGGGGTATCACTCACGCGTTGCTGACCATCCCCAAAGTGGAGCTCTGGAGACCAGACGGGCTACTCCGATGTGCCCTACCTCTCTTTTTAATTTTTTTCTTATACCACTAAGGTAAGCAAGCAAGCTTACGGCCCGCCTGATGGGAAGCGGTCACCGTAGCCTATGGAGTATGAACAAGGAGGACTCGCGCGTTGCCGACCCTGTAAAAATCTTTTAATGCCCCTTTTGAAGAACCCCATATTATAGTCTAAAGAAAATAAGTATTGCAAACTTCAATTGTTAACATAGTCAAAATAAAATCGTTTGAAAAGCAATGATACCACGTGGGAATCGCATTCACAGAATCTATCACTGTCCATGTTCACCTCAACATGGCTGCATAAATCCCGCAACTATAACGCGATTTTGACATATCATTGATCTATCTCGTACTGGGATCACCCTCAACACCTATGCTGTCTCCCAAGGGAAGGTAACGCGAAACTAGAACCTCCTGACGGTAAAACTAACATTACTTCAACGCTTAATGACAATACATTGATCGTTTTGTTGGTACACTTGCTGTAGAAGTCTGGTAAAGAACGAGCGATGTTGTCGAAATATTACGTTTTGTACGGTATTCGAGAACGTTGAACGTATCTGAAATTTCTCTTAGTTTATCAATGTTATAAGTCGCATTTAGTGTTATATGAAATTGGATTCTATTGGTATAACGAATTGAGGTTATAGTTGCATAAAATTTTGTTTTATTTACATGATTTTCGAGTAATAAAACAGTAGATAGTTTGAAAGACAGGTCCTATCAACATTTGACAACTACATATTGTGTCGACGTTTTATTCGGTAGGTGTGTTCTGTTTAGAATACACTCTGTGGATTGTCTGGAATCGAACCCATTATTCACATGTCGAAACGAATGTAATGCTCAATATTGACAATTGGTGCGGTGTCAAAAATAAAAGGTGTCGACTTTCGACTGATGTCATATTATTATTGTGTAAAACTCATATATTGTCACGTTTGTAAATTCAAAGGAGTAGACAGATTAATGTATTGTAAAAAGAGTACCGAGGTTTATTACATCCCGGTTTCAGAATACATGTTTCTGTTAAAATTACAGTTAGCTCCTCTATCAGTTATATAGTGGAGAAATCATACCATCCAAACACTGGATAGGGTCGACATTGCTTAACTGGCGTGTTCTGAGTGCGACACACAGTGACGCCATCGACTTCCTCGATGGAAAAAAACTTTTAGGGACAACAAACCCCTTGAGGTAATAAAGCAATCGTTAATTTATTACAGCCGTTAAGAAAACACCCCTTTATGTAAAGAGCACGCCCGTCCCATAGGATAGGATTGAGTTAATATCGAAAACTTAGGGTGTACGGCGATAAATAACTTGGAACTGTCAACCCTAGACTGTAATCATAAAAGACTTGAAACATTCTCTGCCTAAGTTGTGGATACAAATTATAGAAAACACACTATTTGCCTATTTGTGCCAAATAAGCAATGAACAGAAGACAAGCGTCAAAATAACTATTTTCAACAAAAAAAATTGTAAAGTTTAAAAAGAAAGTTGTATGTAGGTACACAGTTTACGCGTTGGCTTTGCGTTTCATAATGCATTGCGTGGTTTCAATCAATCAAGTGAGCGTTTTATGTAACTTACAAACATCTCAATGTACAGTCAACGAATGGCAGAGGTGACCATGTTAAGAAGTAAGATTTTTATACATTTTAAATAATGTGAGCACTGATATAAAACTTTTTAATTACAATACAGTATGTATACTATACATAAAACAAAATTCGAGTGAATCCCTTCACCAATGAAAAAAGTGAGCATAACCGTAAATATTATTCAGGTTTTCTAAATATTTCGTGTTATGAGATTTATTAAATACTAGCTGACCCGTGCCCACTACGTTGGGCATTATGTTAATAATCCTTTTTTAGTACAGGCGTTCGTAAGAAACGCTTTCATTCGACCGTTTTTTCTCCGATTTACTTTGCAAAACCGACTACCACATAAAAGCCTTTTTATTTTTTGGTTTTTTATATAACCTATGACACTCAGCAATAATGTGGCTTTCTATTGGTGAAAGAATTTTTAAAATCGGTTCAGTAGATCCCGAGATTACCCCTTACAATTTAACAAATACACAAACTTTACCTCTTTATAATATTATAGTATAGAGTATAGAAGTATAGATATGATAATTTTTATTTATCAATTAGTATTGTACTATGTAATTACAAAGATTCAAAACAAATTAGAATAAAATTCTTTTTTCCTTAGTTTCTACTCTGCTCACCCCTTTCATTGGTCAATTGTATATCTTTCTGAGGTAGACAGGCGGCTTTCTTTTTAAGAAGATATCCTGCAGAACTTTGACACACACCACACCATTAATTTAAATGATTCCTCGAGTTAGAGCCCAAAAAAATGGCAGTTGATGGTAAATATGAAAGTAATAAATAAGATTGCTTTATCTGATTGGGAGTTAACGTATTAATAAATAACTGGTTGTGAGTGTTTTTTTTGTACATTTTGTAAATTAATATAATAAGAAATAAATCAATAAAAGAATGAAAAGGTATCGGAACAGGCTCCGGTGAATGATTTGTTGTACGATGCCGGCTGTTCGGTTGTACGAGGAAGCAGGAGTCTTGGTACTAGTAAGGTTCTTTATGCTACGCATCTCAAAGTACTTGTTACTTGTAGTCATGTGAGCCTTTCGCAATTATAGGCATCTGATGTGCCCGTTTTGCATGCCATCCTAAGGGCTCGTTTGGAAGACACGAAAATATGAGCGCGGCCACCGCACGGCGACCGTACGGCGGTCGTACGAGCCCTAATTCCTCCAAAATACCCACCAGAGACTTGACATCGCTGAGTGTTTCCCGGAGACTACCTGAGTTTCCCAAGTACGTTGTCCGGTAAATATCAGCAAATGCATCTTATCAGCAAAATTAAATGGTGAAAGCTACTCTACAACAATAAGACAGGTTACTTTTCTCCGAGGCGACAGGCGTTTTAGTGATGTCAAAGCTTCTAAAAACATGTCTAAAAAACGTAGCGTGTCTGCTCAACATGGAGAAATTATTTGTATATCTCCCAGGCACACAAAATGACAACATAAACAGTTAATGTTGACAATATAGTACAAATGGGTGCCACAGTGATACAAAGAGGCAGCAGCTCGTGCATTATTTTGCTGGGAGCAAATCACAAAGTATCAAGACTAATAACACGTGTTACACTTAAAGCTAGTATTATATCAGTTGATATCTGCGGAGTCTAGATCGGTCCCTCCCCCAATAAAGTGGAGCTATCAATTCAGTCAGTTCACCTTCGAGCACGTCCATGACGGATGAGCGGCATCGGACTTGTAATTGCAGGTCGGATCGTATACCCATTTTTATTGATCAAACTAAAAATATTACGGACTGCTTGTCGTTCTTGTTTTCGCTCTTTAATAACTTGGTTATATTTTTTTGTGATGACTTTTATAATTTACTACGACTGCGACTTGCGACTTCGTCAGCGTGAAGTTCCGGACCCGTTCCCGTGGGAACCACATTGAATTTCGGGAAAAGCTATAGCCTATGTATATCTCTCCCTGATAATGTAGCTTTCTACTGGTTTTCTTTTTTTTTTTTAAGTAAAGTATAAATATGTAATTCCTACTTTAGAATATAACAATCTAGCTATTGGCTAATTAGTAATTTAACTTTAATCTAAACTTATAAAACATTAAACGCTTTCTACTGGTGAAATAATTTTTGAAATCGGTCTAGTAGTTTCGGAGCCTATTCAATGCAAACAATCAAATCTTTCCTCTTTATAATATTAGTATAGATTCTTATATAAAGACTACGAAAAACTTACAATGACAGATAACAAAATAACTTAAAAATTATTTATTAATTTCTTCTCATAAATTTTTACAAATATTATTCCAAAATAAACTGTTTATTTTAGTACATAATATAATTATAACATCAAATAGGATAGTGTGGGAAGCTGGTGCCTAAAATAGAGCTTCGGGAAACCTGTGTTATAAATGGACAAAAGACAAAGATGTAGGTAGAAGAAAAAAGAGATGGTCAGAAAACTGATAAAATAACTGAAATGAAGAAACAGACAGAAAGCTAGTCCTTTCTGTCTGTTTCTAGAGATGGAGAGGAGAGTCGTTAGGACAGCAATTTCTTTTCTACCCATCTATCATCATATCCAGCAGTGGGTCCAGGAAAGCTGCCGATGATGATCATAATCAGCATTTTTGTGCCATAGCATGTTACGCACAGATGTATTACGTCACGTACGTTTGTTTTGTATCAATGTTGTTGTTTATGTTGTTTTTGAACATAATATATTTTTATGTAATGTAGGCCTTTGTTAATATAAATAAATAATCTATCTATTTTGCGGATTCCACAGTCAGCGCCTATCAATAGGTACATTTATTTCCATTAAAACAGTTGGCATATAAAAACATTCGCGTTGGACCCTAAACATGTTAAAATTCCCAATAATTTACTAACAGATGGGGGGCGTAAACAATAAATAATGTAGGGTGATGATGAGCATTCGTCATCTCGCACAAAAAAACGAGCATAATACAATTTGGCACATAATGATATCAACTCGATAGATCGTACAATTTGATCATATTAGTTACACTAGCACTAGTTGTGTTAGTACTTTCAATACTTCCTGTTTCTTCTAAATTTATTTCTGATTAAATTCGTTGTGAGTTCCAAGACAGCTATAGTTCCTCCCCCGGTATGTCAAAAAGCTATTTGCCAATTGTCAATCTGAAGTCACCGTTGTTAATCCAGGCTGTACAGAAGAGTGCAAATGTATGATGAGCTTGTCCCGTATTGTAAGTACTTGTGCTTAGAATACAAAGTCAGTATGTACACTTTTTAGGGTTCCGTAGCAAACACTTTATCGTGTCTATTGTCGTTTTGCACGGTGCCCCCCCCCCCCCTCTCTATCTCGAAAAGTAAAAATGAAAGAAAAGAAAAGTGTTTGGAAATTTGAATAAAAATCATGGTAGTAGTCCATATGCTGAACCTTCAATGAAAACTATTAAGGTTGGGCTCTATTAGCTACTAAGTAATAGCCGACGAACTTATAAAATAAAAATTTGATGAAAACGTACAAATGTCATTGTACTTATCTGTAAGCAAGCAATACGTAGCCTACATTGTGCGTGCCCCGACACGTACCTACTTGCCCGGTTTTTATTTAAATAAGTGTAACATTATTGATAATTTTACCTAAAGTTACGATGTCGGTCGCCAACAAAGGACAGCAAAGTTTTCAATAAATGATTGATTTTGTCCTCAAGCAAAGTCGCGGGAATCCCAGTAGTGGCGTCAGCTTGCACTGACGGGACCCGAGTCCCATAACTATTTGAATTTTGATGCGCGTCCCCATCCGTTGTATTGACATTTTCTGTAGTGCCTGCACCCCACGTGATTTATTTAATTTGTATTCTGTACGTTTTACTTAGTACCTGGTGTTATGGTAAACATTTGGTGGCGCGGTTGGTTTTGACCTATGGTACAGTTGTCCATAGAAAGAGATAATATTTGCAGTCGTTCCTTATTTCGGTCGGCAGAATCTAATATCTAAACTTAAGGGTTTATCAGCTAGTTTCAGAAACGTATTTTAAAGTTATCCCTTTTTTCTATATTCCCATAGAATCCTGAGAAGCAGACTTCATTTGATTATTATTCAAACTTAATTCATAAGACGCCATTAGTTTCAATGTATATCACTAGATGTCGCTACTTGGAGCTTATATGTAACTTGCAACCAAAGCTACGTGCAGTGGTTTCGGATATCAATCGGGCAAAACAATCTAAATGCATACGTTATTTTTTACTTCCTTTTTATAATAAATAATAAAGTTTTTGAGTTGTTAACATATTTTTACTATTGAATACTTTAACAAAAAAAAAAAAAAAGTATTTTATTAATTTGCATAATTAAGTGGCTTACAATCTAAGAACTACGATAAGACATGGACTCTGGACAACCCGGTACCTATTGCAATTTTGCCACCTAATATAATTTATGTAATAAAAAAATTAATGTATTAAAAGAATTAATACTATTTAAATAAATAATTCAAAATCTTTTACACAATACATAAAGCTCTCACTTATGTCAAAACAAAAACTAATCATATTATTATGACACTTAAGTTCAAAATTGAAATCTTAATGACCGTTATAAAAAATGATGCCTCCAGGGAACTGAACCTACTAAAGTTGTGATCTACAACCCATTAGATTCTTCGTATTACAATGTAACTTAATTCCTTGTCATACAAAATCCGACCTTAACATTTATGTATAAAATCTAAATTACATTATCAATACTAAAGAAAATGCATTTCGAAATGTACTCAAAGAAAAATCGTCGTTATAACACAAAGATTCACAGTTCAAATTGTATTTTTTTAAATAAATAACAAGAAACAATTGCTACGCGATATTCAAATATAGTTCTTAAGTACAGGGTATATTTTTATTTGTAAAAAGCCCATTCTTCCACGATGCTACTAAATGAAGCGACCAAGAAACAAAAAGTTTTAGTATATACAATATTAATTTACGGAAGCGACTGCGATGCAACCAAGTCGCTTACTGATTTGTCTTTCATCTGCCTGTGTTCGCACACGGTTGCTATCTGCATACCACTAAATACGTTTATTTTTCCAAGGAACTGCCGCACGATATTATGTCGACCGCAATTTTGATACGATTCGTATGGAACTTAGATAGCGTGGTCGCACGCAACAGTCTCTGTCAACCTGGTCTCCGACCGAAGGTAATAGACGCGTCGCGTAGAAAGGCGAATTTGTATGAAAGTTACTCACGCGCAACTACTAAGATACGCGTATGCTACTCGAGTCGCTTGTGAATTGCTTCGTGGGCGAACTTATAATACAATAAACGCATAAAATACTTATAATATCAATCACAAATCAACAATGACAGGTTTCGGCCCAATACGAATGAAACTTAATTGTGGACTGCACATTATGATTAGCAGTCGTGCGCTCGCACTCGGAACACCCCCTAGATGGTATCTTGGTATCTGATGGTCAGTGATGCTGTTTATTATAAGAGATAAAAGTATGAGTGTTATATAGTGAAGGTAGTATTGGCTACGTGGACTATAGTAACGCATGCGCAAAGTGCAATTTCTCTAAAACATGTGCTTATGCACTAAACTTGGTAATAGTTGCTTGTATTATGGTGGTAATGGTGGGTACTAAGTTAGTTTTAAATTATAGGTTGCCTACATATTTTCAAATTAACTAATGCCCGCGGTTTTACGCGCAAAATCTGGATGTTTCCGTTTCTGGAATGATATGGAATAAAAACTATCCTACGTGGTAATGTCGTTAGAATGATATGGGACAGTTGGCGGAGTTTAGAAATAGGAGAAGACCGATGAAAGAATCCATCTTGGATCGAATGTGTGTAGAAATAATGTTACGGTCGAGATGACGCATGAACATTCGTCATCTCGACTTACATGGGACTGCACGTAAAATTAAGGGTAGTAAAAAGAAGAATAAATAGTGAGACATGTTAAAAGTACCTAGTTGATATATGTAGACGTATTCAAAAGAGGATTTTCGGTAATCACAATCAAAACCTATTTAAGTTTGACGTAACTAGAGTTTCACTTTTAACAATTAGCATACAAAGAACAGTTAATCGCATGGTTTACGTGTTACGCCCCGTAACCAATAACTCATCAAACAATGGCTTTTTTAACCACCAGTTAACGCCCATCTTTCTAGTTTAATTTATAATGTTCGATTGAAGTGATGAAATATAGTGAAAATTTGATTTTTGATAAGGTTTAGTAATTAATGGCTATAGTTTAATACAGTTTTGTTGACGTTATCAATTGGAAATTACATTTATTAATGATTAGGGAGCTAAACTATATTATGTAGTATTCAATTGATTGGCAATCTACCTAGGTTATAATGCCATTTGTTTCAAATTGCTGCCTCTCACGTAGTGCTAGGGAGGAAAGACCTTTTTTTTTTTTCAATAAGCTTCATTGATTATTGTTAATTTAAAGTCACCGTTGTTGATCCTGGGTCTACAGGAGATGCAACAGTGGGATTCTATGGTGGACTTGTCCCGATTGTATGTTTTGCTTCTCCCTGCGTTTTAAAGAGAACCCGAGTTAAAGGCAGTTAGCTTGTTTGCTACCTTGAATTAGTATAAAAATATTATACAGTCACTTAAATATTAAACGGTCAAGTACAATAATCATTTGAAGATTAAGTCTGAGAAATTTACGAAAAAATATAAAAACTGCAATGTTTTTTTCACACTTTACGATCGCGCTTAAATTTTTTAAGTCATTTATTTGAAATTATTTTTTTGTTTTCAATAAAAACAATTATTGTTTAAACTTTCAAGTAAACGGTTTCAAACGTAATATTCGCACCATCAAACAAATTTTTGTGTATGCATAATGAACATTTAATACCACGGTCTTGATTATTAACCTACTTTGTGGTGAGAGGTTCCTATCGTACCGAACGAATTAATCGATAAAGGTATATTTACTGATCATCTTTTATCGATCATCATTAGACACAGATAATCTATTGTAGTGGTAAAGCATTTATGAACTAGGTAGGTTTCAGAGAGGTAGGGCACAGCGGATAATCCGCTAAAATCGGAGCAGCCCGTCTGGGGGGGTTGGGAGGGTTAGCAACGCGTGAGTGACGCCCCCGGTATTGCTTACGTCTATAGGCTACGGTGACGGCTTACCATCAGGCCGACCGTATGCTTGTTTGCCACCTGTGTGGTATAAAAAAAAAAAAGGTAGCTTGACTGGTGAAGTACCACCCTCTCACACAATATCGAAGTGAAGCAGCTATTTCATTTGTTGAGTCATAGAGACATGCCCGGACATAGACAGGCCCGGTGGTCGAGTGGCTAGCAATGGTCACTTTATCCCAAGGGCCGCGGGTTCGAATCCTGCGCAAGGCAAACATTTGTGTGCATGAACATGTCTGTTTGCCTTGGTCTGGGTGTTTTCTATGTATAATAAATATTTTTTACAAAAAAAAAGGATTTAAGTATATTTATCAGCAATCTCGTATCCATATTACAAGCTTAGTTGCTTAGTTTGGGACTAGATGGCGTTGTGTGATTATAGGCAGAGCTATCATTTTCCATCAGGCGACCCGCTGTAATTGTTTGTCTATTTCATGAATTTTATTTAAAAAAACCCGGTTGTTAATAGTACTTAGTTTCGAAATTACGAGTTTTTATAAGGTTTTGACTAGTTTAATAAGTTTTCTGTTATTTTTTTCATACCTAGTATTTTTATTAATTATTTTTGGATTGGCATTGTAACCACAACCTAAGACTTTCTGAGGTCGTCATCTGCATACCGCAGTTTCACGAGGCGTCTCACAATAAAACTTTTATCGATTTTAAATTGACACTCGTCGTTTGATCCTTTCTCAGTTTTGACACTTTATATTTGACCTGACCTGTGTCCATTGTCTTGCGAGATTACAAGAGCTTAGGTTAGTCTCAACTCTCAGTACTTCATCGTTTCAACCTATAATCAACCCACTGCAGGGATACGGGTCTCCCTTCAATCGAAGGTTCGAGCGTACTCTGCCACGCTGCTCCAATGCGTGTTCTCAAGCCGCCTAAAGGTATTCACACTTGGCTAGTGGACCTGGCTTTAAACGACTGTCATCTATCTACAACAGCCGGGACAAATGTGCCTTCAGGGACGCTCGAGATAACGAAACCCATCCAATCACTTGGCTTGGGTTGACGTTGCTTAAGGTGCGTGTTCGTTAGTGTGTTGATACACAGTGCCTTTTCCCGTTCGTCGTGCAGTGGGAACGCGCGCGGTCACCCGTCTCATCAAATACGGATGTGATTGCAATACTCGCATTTACGATAATCGTAAACACGAAACGCCTGTGTGGCGAATTTTGTAATTTTTAATGATAGCACTAAGTGATATTCGTTATTATTGGGATTAAATTTCAAATGTATGAACGTTTATGTGAGTATACATATGCAATGAGCTAGATATCACAGTTTATTGGTTTGGTTTTAAAGCTTGCATTTCGCTTAAACCGACTACGGAAAGGTGGTTCTTAGTATTTATATATGTTAAGTCGTATTTTAAGGTTACGCCTCACGTTTCTTCTAAACATATCTAATTAAGAAAAAATTGAGGGATTAAGTGTTACTATCTGTAGAACATTCACTTAGTTTAGGTTTAGAATTTACAGTATCTGCCTAAGAGTTCCCCAGACCTCTGGGTATACTGAGTACTGCTATGACAGGATTATTGTTACCAGGCTAAGGCGCGTGCCCCTTATTTTCTTTAAAATTGAGTGTCTGCCTAGGGGCACCCCAGAAGTGCCCTCGTACCTCGGCCTAGGGCAACACTGGAAGAGGAAGGTATGCGAACAGACCATCATAGTGGACCATTATATTCCAAAGACCAAATCTTTTTCTTTCAGCTTCCTCTATTACTATTCTTTCGAATTGTTTATTATTATTGTTTACCTATTTTTTAGGAGCTTTTTTCTTGCTGATACGCCAGCCTTTTTATTTTTGATTGTTTTTTTTTACCAGTGACATTACCTTTTGCTTTATTTTTAAAATGGTGGCATTGAATGCTTTCTATCCAATGTTTATTATATAATTACAATTTATTATTTATTCAAAGATAGAAAAATTCCCGTGCCGGCCTAGGCTCTGGTTAAAATATTTGATATATTTATTTATTTGGACAACAAATTAAATTATTCTTTGATCATCAGTTAAAAATATACAAAAGTCCTGTTATTCCTACTATCTCTCGCAAACTTCACAATAAATTAGCATCTTAATTCGAAACGATGCCAAAGGAAAATCGACACTTTGATGTGAGTATAAAACAAAAAGCACTTATCAGAAACTTATTTTAAGATTATGTTTTTATTGTTCATAAATTCAGGTGCTATGTTCGCGACTGATCGCCGGGGGACGTGGAGCAGCGAATTATCTTATCAACGTTATAGAAGTATCTGTTTGTTCCAATTGAATTAGCCAATGAAATTGGAGAACATGTCCCAATTTTATTTAATAGCAGCAAATGACTCTCTATCTAAATTTCAAAGCGCGCTTTTGTCGATGCAGCTTTCTCTTGTGCCATCTTCTTCACCTGTCTATAAGACGAGACGCCTGTCTTTTCTTTCACTTGATCCATGTAAGCTCTTCTCGGCCTTGCCCTTCCTCTTTTACCATCATAAAGATTATTATTTTTCATAAAGCGCATTGCTATTATTTCGTTCTGTTACTTACGCGTGATCACACCACGTTTTCTGCTGATAAGCACAGAATATCCTTTACTCTATTGCTATTTCTAAATCCTTCGTCGATCCATGACAAGGATATCAACATTATTCCTAAATTACAATTTACGATGCTCGCTTTTACTGCCAACAGAAGGCTCGTAAAATGCTGTCACTTAAAAAAAATCATAAACGACCGTAAACATGCAGAAACGAGATTTCCCCAAATCAAACTCGTATATTTGGGATGAAATGATGTTGTTTCTGGATACATGTTTAATGAGACAAAAAATTAAATCAAAATTTTTAACCATACATACATTTACAAGTAAATAAATAACAATGAAGTCTACACAAACTTAAAACTAAATCATTTATTCAGGGACTAGGCCTTCACAGGCACTTTCTCTGGTCATTTACAACTTGTTTACTTCATTTAATTAATCTATATTTATTATATAAAATGCTTTGTCCTGACAGACTGACTGACTGAGAATCAACGCACAGCCTAAACCACTCATCGTAAAAACCTGAAACTGGGCAGGCAAAATTGTATGACATAGGCGTCCGATAAGAAAGGATTTTTCGAAATTCTAACTCTAAGGGGGGCAAAGTTACTATGGGACAACTTGATTCCTTTGTCCAATCTACTTCAAATTTTGCATAAAAATTGTTTAAGAGAATTGATGGAAGACGTGATTCTTATTTTATCGAAATTCTTGAAAAAATGTATTTTGTGGGTAATTTTCTTCGAGTTGATATCAGTACTCATACTCCTTAGTGCTTTTGTAATTACATTTCATTTTGACACATCCGTGAAGTGAAGTGTGTCATCTGTCATGCATGTAATATTTTTATAAATTGTGAATATTCCGAATATTCAAACAAAATGTCGTGTCGTCGTACTATTTATTCTGTTCGTGATCTCGGAAAAACAGGTAAAATTCATATTCATCGATAATAACAGTAAGTAATTAATATTTAATTTTATGATATTTGTCAGGGTTCAAGTTTGGTCAATGGCTAAATGGCATATTATTATTGATATTGTCTCTTTCTCACTTATAGGAAATCTCATTACGTCGACTTGCTCAATTTTTTCGTAGTGTTGTTGTAAGCATGGTTGTAGCCTTGTAGATATTCAAATACCGATAAACTAACCGATTCTGATTGATTGCTGACATATAACAGGAAAAAAGAAATAGTATAAGGAAGGAGTTAGAATTTCAGATATTTCACTCACCGAACGAAACGAAACGCATTGCTGCTTCACGACAATATTCTGTAAAAGTGTGGCACTTCACCGGTCGGGCTAGCCTATTTCATAAACGCCCACTCCAAAGATTGTAATGAGAAGTACTTAGATAAATAAAAAAATCATGTCAATCATGTATGATGTAGGCAAGGGAACCGATAAGAAAGGATTTTTTGAAATTCCCACGGGAAAGCGGGATAAACGCAGAAGTTGCGCGGGTTTCTCTAGTACAAAATAAGCTACTTTACCACCATTTTAGAAACAGGCAAAATTGTCACCGGTGTAGGAAATGGTGAAAGAAAACTATTTTTGTCATTAAACATTTTTTTTTCTTAATCACACAAATCCACCTGGTCCCAAAGTATATTAAATTCCACTGAACTTGGCACGAAGGCTCCAATCAATCATCTGATTTAAAATATAAATAGATTTGAAATAAACATGGATCGATTACAAATCGATAAGCACACAACATTATGTTTTCACAAAAAGGCTAATTCAAACACAATCGTTGAATTTTACTGGAAATCTTACTTTTTATATTGTAACCGGATATAAGTTTAGTAGCTTACGTAATTTTTCTGTCAAAAATATTTAAAAAAATACGTATTTCCTAATCTTGAAAAATATTTTTATTAATATTTTATTAAATCAAAAGGATATAAGCAGTAGCACGGATTGATGTAGTCTCATGTTACGTTACAGAGTTATAAATATTTTCATCCTCCAAGTTAAGCAAACAGCTTTGCCTGATAAAGGCGAGATTAGGCTAATTTTGACGGGCTGTGTCACGGATGGCAGCCGGGATTAACCACTATCTAATGTAACTACCGTGTGAGGTATGGACGTATTAGTTCGGGCTATAAATATTTTTTGGTGTTGTTTCTTTTGAGATAAAGGATCATAACTTCTTTTTGTGTTTTGATAATAGTTATAGCAATTTATAGTTTTTTCTTTCATACGGTAGGAGTATGGCCACTTGATTGATGGTTACCGCTTATGGACAGTCAGCGCGGCATAAATATGTTGTCACTTAACTACCTTGTTACTTTTTTTTCGTATTTTATATTTAAGTATATTTAAAATTATAGACAAAACTCGTTCTTGATAGGGGTTGTAATATAACACTTATAATAAATATATGATATCTTTTGGCTTTGATGTTTTCGCAATTAGCGCCTCGACCATCAGGCATACGCCTGATGTGGCTATGGCTTATTCATTTTTTTTAATTATTGTATTATTATTTTATATTATATAGTCTATAAGGTATATATTATATGGGCCCATAATTTGTAAAATTTTGTTAATAAATAATAAATGGATAAATAAACAAAATAAAATAAATTAATGTTTATTTTTTGATTTGTACTGTTTAATTTTTTGACTCTATTTAAACTACCTTCGCTATTTGAGCAAGGAGTAACTATTTTCTCTTTTTTTATAACTATGAAGATTTGTTTAGCACTAAGTCATAATTAAGTTGTATACTTACTTATGTTAATACGCTGTAAATCTTCTCAAAAAAAAACTTCTCGGTCAGTACTGCTGACTTCGCAAAACTTTTCACCTAGAATGTTCTATTAATCTTTGAGCCTGCCTGAAGATGAACTATGTCACATTTCTGAATATAAATGCCAGCAAACGCAGACCACACAGACTTCGACCATAATTAGAACAGATCGTCAAAGTAAAACCTTCTTTCACTTAAAAAATCATGTCCTCGCCTCGCAGGAAACCTGACGTCACCGATCACTAATTACTACTTACAAAATCGAATTAATTATAACTAAAGGACAATGCAATCTGTAATTCTCGATTATTCTCATTCAAACCAGGATGCTGACATCATCTAGATATTAATATTTTTCAATAAATTCACGGATACAAAACGTGGAGTTATTTTTAATTTTGTTTTTAATGTATGAAGTGTATTTGACTATGTAATAAAAATACAATAAAACTTTACCTTTTATTGATATCCTGTCCAAAACATTATTTTTATATGTCATATATTTTAAACTTATTACAAAAATATTAACAAATTTGAGAGGAAATAGTTAAAGATAAAGAAGGGTGTATTGTTGTTACTATAATTATATTTTACATTGGGCTAAAAAAAAGTAAATTAAAAAAAAATATGTGGCCTTCGTACATGTAATAATTCCTCCTCCATAGTCGGTCCCTCAATTTTGAGGATCGTGACTCCGACGTAACTTAGTCACCGTTTCTCTCCATCTGTTCCGATCTTGTGCCAGATGGAGAGCTGTGGTTATCAGCATTTCCAGTCTTTCAGCTACCTGGTCCGTCCAGCGTCCATCGTGTAAAATTTATTATTACTAAATTAAGTATATTTTAACAGAAAATAATAATAATGTATAAATTTTTTACGGCTTGAAGAAACGTTTACAACTCAAACTCAACCCTCTGCAAGAGGTGCCAATATCCAGTTCGGAGTGTTAACTTTTTTATGTTATGAATAGCTATTATGTTCACATTATGATTGCAGTAATCTACCAACTGGTCCAAGAGAAAATTTTATTACATTTATTGTATCGTTTTTTCGAAATATCAAACGCGTGGACATTCTCTTTTTATATTAAAATAATATAAGAATTGCACAACGAAATTGTTATCAACAATCAAAAGAATATTTGGACCGTAAACATGGGTCATACGCTTTTATTTTATTTTATAAAGCAATCATTATACTTACAGCGATAATATTGATATCTATAATACGTATATATTTGGCACGAAAAGTCTAAACAATCGTCTGATAAAATATACAAAAAAATCGGTAAGAAATAAACATAAATCAAGAGCAAATCACTTTATTGCAATAACACAACATTATGTTAATTATATGTACAGTCAGGTGCACGTCAAGCTTTACACTTGCAGTACAATTTTGGCTCTTATGACATAGAACTTAAGAATGGTACAAAGTCCAATATGTAAAGGTCGACCTGCTCTTATCTGTACTTAAAACAGACAGCTTCTAATTTTCATTCCATTCTTTGTTCCTGACACTTTTCAATCGCTGTCCATGTAAAATATCGCTTAGTAAATTACAGTATAGCTTTGAGTGTAGCATAAACCTACATGAGGAGTACTAAGATCTGCTGGCGTCGAGAATGTCTCAAATTATTGTGTTTTTATTGTAATGATGTATACTTTTACAGCGAGTAAAGTGCTCATCAAAGCGTGAGGGGTGGCCGAAAGAAAGTTTCCAAGATAACATCAAAAAGATATTGCTATCTTTAAGAGCATTTGTTTTTGGATATGTTTGTCTCTGACCAATTGGATATTTATTCAGGGATCCTTGCTTCAATTGCTAAAAACGCCCATTTTAATAGTCCACAAATATAAAAATAAGATGAAAGATAAAATAATTTAGTCGGGGACTAGGCAATCACAGGCACTTTCCCTTGTGGAAGTGTACAAATAATAATGATTTGTATACAGAAATCTGTATATGTATTTAAAAAACGCTAAAATAAGGAAAGCATGTGCTGTGCAGGTCTCATGCTAGTGCCTGGGTGTTTAGGCGTTTTACGAATCGCCCGAAGACTAATTCTGAATGAGCTTTTCGCACCGCATCTGCAGTGGACTGGATCTGTGTGACTGGACGAAGATATCTTTTGAAATGGGTCGTTTCGTACCACGAGAAGACTACAGATTATGTACACTCATTTATCTAAAATTTAAGGTTAAGTTCTTTTCCTGTCTTACCACAAGTTCAGACAGCCGATTGATACAAAGAATAATTTAGTAAGAAACTTAGTACACCTAAGTACTTCTTCTTGTACAGACAGCCCTTAAAATCTATTGTAACATAAGTATTAAAGATCCACGTGATCAAACCCGCCAAACACAGCTAGTCTTTACCTAATTACCTATAAAGTTAACCGTTCTATTGTCTGTCCGCCGTAAAAATATAATGATCCTTTCATGTCCCGTTGTAACAGCGTCCATCTTTCCCTCGCAAAATGTCCATCCAATTACAGGTTTATATCTGAACTATTCGCCCAATTATAAATACCCTTTTACTAAAGGAGAATCTACTTTCTTATCCTTCAGTCTAAACATTTGAAAATAATTGTCTTGTTTTGAAGGAAAGTCATGTGACGCATTCTAAACGAATACGCAAGTTAAAGAACGTCGATCTGTCAGTGATTGGATGGATTTCGTTACCTCGAGCTTCTTCATGCTTTGGAGAGCACGTTAAAGTAGTCGGTTCCGAATGTTGTCGATGGATAACAGTTGTAAATTCACGTCGGTGGCCTTCTTGAAAATACTAGCCTCCGTCAATCCGCATTAGAATTGGTTAATTCCCTTTGGTTGAAGGGAGATCCGTATCCCTGCAATGGGATGATTATGGATTGATATGGCATGGTATGGTCTTGTTTTATACTATGAAACTTGTTTTCTTAATAATTTAATTAGCTGTTTAATAATACGAATATATGTTGCTAACTAAAAATAAATTACAATGCGGCAAAATTAAAAAGTCATCCAACAATATGATAAATAGGTAACACTATGTTTCAATTTAACCTGGCAATATAACCAGCAGTTATATGCTGGGTTAATGAGATTACTCGCTATTATTTATTGTTAATTGTGCATTATAAAGTACAGGACCCAGCCAATTAACTGGACGGTGATTCCGATCGATTTCCATTAGTGGGAGTCGAGCTATTCTATGGTGTTGCACGAAATTGGGTACAGCCTTCTAATACTGCATGTAACTTATTGTCTGTTTGATTGTAATTTGAAGTGGTAACGTAGTAGATAAGTTTATAGAGTAGCTTATTTAAATAACATTCAAAACATACTCATTGAATGACACTGACAGAATTTGCATGTGTATTGAGAGAGGTAGGGCACAGCGGATAATTCGCTCAAATCGGAGCAGCCCGTCTGTGGGAGGACCTCCACTTTACAGAAGATCGTAGCCAAATTGAATTGGTCTCGGCCATGCTGTGTTCCTATGGTGAGTAAGCTCTCCAGAGCTCCACTTTTTACAGGGTTGGCAACGCGCGAGTGATACTCCCGGTGTGTTGCAAGCGTCTATGTCTATAGACGCTTGCAATCAGTGACTGCTTACCATCAGGCGGGCCGCATGCTTGGTTGCCACCTTAGTGAAATAAAAAAAAATGTAAAATATGGCTAGAGAACGTGTCTATGAAGGCCTATTCTCTGAATAAAAGATCTAATTTCAAGCTGGTTTAGTTGGTAGTCATTACTGGTAAGAAAGTAGCAAGTTCGATCTCTTTATAGGACAAACATGCGATGACTTTTCTTGGTTCTAGGTGTTTTTTATAAATATTTTTACATGCAGCGACCTCCTGCAACTTACCGTAGGTGTTTCAGTAGGTTGATCTCAATCGGTCATACAAGGTCGTACGTAAGTCAGTAATGAAGATTAAATCGTTCGTAAATGAAACTTATTACAAAGAAATGAAAGCAGACACGCAGATTAAGCAGAATTTTTTTTTGAATAAAACTTTTTCTAAGATATATAAGTAAACATGGCCTTATTGTATGACATACTCGGCCCATCACGCACAAAGGCACAAGTTAAAAGAAAATAAAAAGGGTCGCCGACGCCACGTCACTGGCCAACAAATCACGCGGAGTGCCCTCAAACAAAATGTGTGAAATATGAAGTTGCGCCTTTATCAGAGACAAGCGAAACATGGGTATTCTGTGGCGCAAGTGAAGGCTTGTCTTTTTTTGTTTCTTTTTTTGAAATAGACTTTTTAAATGTTTCTAATTAAGTTGCCAGTTGTCAAGGTCGAGAGATGCTGTATTGTTTTTATTTAAATAGACTTTTTATTTTTTTTATTCTTAGTTGCCAGTACGTTGTTGTGGCTAGGTCGAATCGAGAAATGCTTTATTGGGTTTTTTTAAATAGACCTTTTAGGTTGCCAGTTCGTCTGGTTATGTAGAGAGATGCTGTGGCTTGAAAGCAATGGCGGTAGAACGTGTTCGTGTCTAATAAGTTTCTATTTGTTGACATTAAATTCTTTCGCAGGATCCGATGTCTGAACAGATGTCAAATCAATTCGCCAATCGCGCTTCGCTCGCGCCTAACTCCCAAGTTCACGTAAGACGTTATTTATAGGCAAGAGGCGGCCGTGTCCAAAAAGCTTAGTTGTGTCAAAAGTTGAGCGTTAAATCATCGGCCACTATCTGAACAGCGCAGGCTGGCCGGTGGCTAGTTGTAAGATGTGCTTCACCATTGTCACACGTCATGCGGCGTGACGTGACGTGATAAACGGTGCCAAAAATGCCGGAGATTCGTTCAAAATCTACACTAACAATAAAATGTAAAAATATTTATATTTCTTTATTACTTACTAACATATAATTTTAAATTTATTTATTATTTATTGATTTAATTATTTATTTATTTGTTACCTCTGATTTGATAAACGTTCATAGGCTACTATGACCACTTACCATCACGCAGGCCGCAGGCTTGTTTGCCATCATCGTGGTATAAACACCCATTACTATTTTAATAAAAGTATTTGTCATTTGGTTTGGATACATCAGAGTAAAATATAAAATTTTTAAAGTATTTAATTTTTCAATTAAGTTATTTTTTTTAATCAAAATAATCGTCAAAGTAAGTATTCTGTTTGCTCTGTCTACAGTGACGAAAGTCGTGTCGCCTGACAACGGAACTGTGTCCAAGCTAAGTGATCCGGCATAAAATGAAATATGATGACATTTTTACACATTACAATGCGAATTTTCCGTGTAAATGAAAAAATAGCGTGGCCACTAACAGCGAAAATGCTCTTATTTATTACCCTATTTTAGCACCATGGTAAACATAAGTACATGTAACATACGACTGTCCATACTCAACATAATAATAGAGGGTAAGCATGCTATTCAGACTACATTTGACTAATGTACCTATATGACCATAGAAAATGTCTGTGATGGCCTTTTATTTGTATATAGTCAGGAAAATGCATTTTTTTGGGACAAATCACACAGATTGAGGTAGCCCCAAAGTAAGTTCGAAACTTGTTATTATAGCAACCTAACTTTTATAACAAATACATACATAGATAAACATCCAAGACCCAGGCCAGTTCGTTTTTCATCATGACCCGACCGGGATTCGAACCCGGGACCTCTTGGGTGGCGGTCTGGCATGGTAATCATTACGCCACGGAGGTCGTCAAGCTGCGTTACTGCATGTCCCGCCACTTGGGGAAGCGACGGGGGTCTGTCGTGCTTATCTAGGCAATGAGGGGCATACCGATTAAAACCTGACTGTCACCTTCTCCGCCTTAACATTGGCGAGGTTGCGGGAACTGGTCGCAACCCCACCGAGCCTGTGAGAGCCTAGGCTCTGAATACCTATACGGTTTGATTCTTTATTTTTTTTTATGAGCCTGTAGTGAGTATCCAAAGTGAAGTTTCTGGCATAAAGCCTCTTTCTAACCATTCCACCCTCTCTTTTCGACTTCAAAAAAAGGTGGTAGGTAGTTCTTTGTTTTTTGTATATTTGTTACCTTAAAATCTTGATAGATTTGCCTGAAATTTGGTACACGGGTAATTTACAACCTGGATTAACACGTAGGATAGTTTTTATCCCGAATATCAGTCTGGGAATAACGGGATTTCGCGGGTTAAAACCACGGACATCGGCTAGTTAGTATACCGAGCCATCATCAAATAAACATTCAGATTTAATGCACATCAGTCAGAGTATACAAGACGGTACATCATTATGTCTCTATTTCATTTTATTGCTGTTTGTATGTCATCTATTCCTGTGCGTATCCATCAGGTGGACAACCCTCGTTTAACTACATCAAAGATTACGTCCTAATGATTCATTTGTGTTGCATCCAAGTAATTATTATTCGTGTAATTTATATGATTGATTACCATGCAAATTTTATTGTTACGGAGGCTGAATATAGGCGGTAATATTTGTTGGACTGGCTCGCTGTTAAGCTCCTTATTTATTTTTAATTATTAAAACATAAATTAATTTTTATTGAAAAAAAAATGACCAAAAACAAAAAAATATATTTTATGTTTTCTTGGCGTCTTAAGAGTGGCTATGAGCCTTCGCGCAAACTATAGCCGCGGCGGGCCTCGACGCATCGCATTGCAAAATTGCACCAAAGCACATAGCAGGCGCATCGGGCCGCACCGCAACGCAATATTTTGAATCAGTCAGGTTTTGGCAATCTAAGAAGATGGATAGTTCTGACGCTGCTGCTGTTTAACGAAGAGATGAAGCAGAAAATAAAAAGAAAACGTAGCATATGAGTACACGAGATTTGCAAGAAGAGAAATGTGTATGGTGAATTTCACTCCCTTTTTAAAGATTATTAGAAGATGAAAGAAAATTTGTTCAATATTTTAGAATGACATATGAAAAATATTCTGAGCTTCGTGATGCATTAAATATTGTTAAACATAGATTCGACTTCTATTTGGTAATTCACGAACAGCACTCGTTCAGGCGTCCACTTGTTGCGTCTGCCAACGCAAACTGAGGCGGGCCGCATTGCAACGCATAACATCGCCGCAAAAATACGCCTGGCTAGCGATGCGCCAGTGCGTTGCGATGCGGCCCGGTGCGGCCCCCTTATGGTGTGCGATAGCTCATACAAAATGTATGAAACTGATTCAGGAGGATTTTTGTTATGCGTTGCGGTGTTACGCGGCCCGCCCTAATGTGCGCGGGCCTTTATAATACAAAGTCCCGTTAGGCGACTCTCTGACGGAATGTGTAGTTGAAGGTGAAAATTATTGACATAAGAGTAAAAAAGAAATGTAGGTACATGAAACAAAAGAAAGTGTTGCCGGCCAGTACAGGGTGCGCGGCATGCGACCTCCTTGTCAAATAGACCAGGCGCTGGATAGAGTTCAGTGTACAAAATACCTATGAGGACCGCATTCTGCGAATGATTTTGATCTTTAGCTTGCAGATTATGATTTTGGATGTTGCCAGGAGGTTTACTGGATCATTTTTTAAAACTCCGTCCCTTTAGATTATGACGTTAGAAATATACATTATATTCGCAAAGCGTGATGTAGTTCCGCATTTTTGGTATGTTGTATTATGAACAACTTCAAAAAAACCTGTGGAAACTGAAAAAAATCGAGAAATTCACTGCAAAGCTGCATTAAAATCTGTTAAGTAGTTTAAAAAATTAAAATATAATCAAATTTGATTTCCTTAAGATTAGCGCATTTAAAATCTACAGCTTTTTTTTAAAAAGTACCACAAAGGTGGCAAGCAAGCTTACGGTCCGCATGATGGTGAACGGTCACCGTAGCCTATGGACGCTTGCAACACCGGGAGTATCACTCGCTCGTTGCCGACCCTGTAAAAATCTTTAAATGCCCCTTTTGAAGAAGCTTTATAGTATAGATAAGAATAAAATTAAATCAGTTTAACGTGAATCATCTCGCTGAAACGTCACGTCATTCTATTTCCGTCTTGCGCGTGCGCAATGAATGGGCGACATACATCAGCCTCATAAATGACAGGTGATCATCAATCCACTCCGGAGTCTGTCGGGATATGTCTATTATTACGTCGGCAAATCTTGTACTTCCTACTAATCTTTGAGTAGTATAAAATGAAGTCGTTTCCGTTGTCTGTTCGCATAGATCTTATAAACTACTCAACGGATTTTAATAGAGTTTTCAGCAATAAATAGAACGGTTTAAAAGAAAGGTTTGTACCTGAAGGTTTTTCCGAAATTTCCACATGAAAGCGGGATAGCTACACGCAAACGAAATTGCACGGATTTTGCTATTTAGTACAAAAAAAATAAAACACAAAAACATGACGACCTCCGTGGTTACCACGCCAGATCGTCACCCAGGAGGTCCCGGATTCGAATCCTGTTCGGGTCATGATGAAAAACAAACTTTTGTAATTGGCCTCGGATCTTGGATGTTTATCTATATGTACCTATATGTATTTGTTATAAAATATAATATTGTTGAGTTAGTATCCCATAACACAAGTTTCGAACTTACTTTGGGGCTAGCTCAATCTGTATGAATTGTCCCTATATATTTATTTATTATTTATTTATTTTAAAAAAACTTTTCTAATTGGCCTCGGGTCTTGAATGTTTATCTATTTATATATTTTTTATAAAATATTGTATCGTTGAGTTAGTATCCCATAACACAAGTTTCGAACTTACTTTGGTGCTAGCTCAATCTGTGTGATTTGTCCCTATATTTATTGATTTATTTATTATCACATATTTCCCAAACGTAGAATCACCAACGAGCCACTGGGCTGTCATAATAGCAACGATTGGAACTGTACAAGCTATTACAAGTACAGAGCCACAACACAAACTTATCTGTGCTGATGGCGGGGGCGCTAGGATCGAAACTATTGAAGGTAATTGTCAAGGTATTCATGGCGTATTCATTAGTTCTAGTTTTGACCACCGGCACAGATAAGTTTGTGGCTGTAAACTTGTTACCAGCTGCTTCTATAATTATAAAAGTAATATGTAATAATCACTTAATTTTGTTAAAAAAATAATTTGCGCCCGTTTGTCAGGAATGTGGTGGTTATAAAAAAACCGTAAAACAGTCTATCTCGTGTTTTATAAAACGAAATATGTGTGTGAATACTGAACGATCAATTTATACAGGATGTGTGGGTAATGACGAAGGGCTGCGCGGGAGTGCGGAGATGGCTTGTTTTAAGATCTATATTAATTGTTAAATGTAGAAATAGTTTAGAATAAAAGTATTGTTGATCTTTTTACAATCCTACTAATATCATAAAGGCGAAAGTTATGTGTATGTTTGTTACTTCTTCACGCTCAAATAGCTGTGTCAATATTTATGATATTTGGTATGTAGGTGGCTGGTACCTTGGATTAACACAGGGTACCTTCTTCTTAACACGAAAAGTGCGCGATTCCCGTAGGATTTGATCAAAAATCTGATATAGATGGCGCTGCTGTGAATAATACAAGCAAACGAATTGCGCGGGTTTCACTAGTAGAATTCATACTTTTCCGTAATAAATACTGAAATGAGAAATTTTATCAAAATTGCTGGATTATATTTTCTTATAATATAAATAAATTCTTCTCGATTCACACAGAACCACCTGCTCCCTTAGGTTAAGTAGCTGTAATGATAGTGTAAACTGTATAATAAATAAAATAAATAAATAAATATTAGTAAGATAGGATGTAGTAAATTATTTTCTTACTTTATATGGGGACCAGCAGTGTTGCTGAAGCACTGCTGCGTGCAGAAGAGTTCGGAATCACATCCCTAAAATTAGGAATTGGTCGCTGGTCGTGCGTGTCGACAGTACGTAAACCCTGTTTCTTTTAACTTGACCAATGTAGTAAACAATCTTAGCATGTCGAAAATAGGCAATTAAAATTATCATTCACACCCAAACAGTAATAATATAGTTAGTAATGGCATTTAACACAACACTCTTATTATTCTGGCGATTTATCGATTTTACACATGGATATATTTGAATAAAAAGACACTCTAAGATTGTTTACCCGAAAGTTCAGAGCCTCTGAAACGTACTTTAGTAGTCGACGCACGACGACGAATTCTATGAAACGTGTTGCTTACCAAAAACTGTAGACACAGGAACAGCGACCAATTCAAAATTAGAGTCTAATAAAAAGTGCATTCCATAATATCGTGGCGTCTTATAAAACCTTATAAAAGCCACTAAATAGTCATTTTTATTCGATAATAAACGTCGGTGGTTTTTAAAAAGTACTATAAATACCTATATCAATATATAGCTTTATGTTAGTTTTTGATCCCGTCAGTCCATAATGTAAGCATCATACAAATTATGTTGTATGATTTAAAAAGATTACATTGTATGTAATATCCTTAGAAGGTTCAGGGATTTTATTACGTCATATTTATTATAATAGTTACATTTCACGCTTTTTGTCATAAATACTAACCCAAAGTTTTTGACGTGGTCTACTTTGAATAAGATATCTTGAATATGCAAATTGGTATGGTTGGTTTTTTTTTTACACAATTCACACAACACCACCTGCTAGGTTACTCTGCATAGCAATCGCGATTTTAATTTCAATTCTGTATAATTTCAAATGCAAAACTAACAGCAAATCCTAATTCGTACCATTGAAATTTTATACTTTACTAACTATTTGGTTAGCATACAATCCGATTTTATTTAGTTTAGTATTTAGTTAGCGCTAGTTTAGCTGTAAAAAGTACCTAAAATTAACAATCCAATGGCGATCGTGCTGAATTATCTTCAAGAGTAAGGGGGCTGGTCCCAAAGTAAGCACAGAATATTCTACCTTCAGCACTACCTTCAGAGTCTGGATGTTTTTCATGTATATAAGTTAAATATTTACTATAACATATCCGTTTCCTAGTACCCATAACACAGGTTAAGGTTAGCTTACTTTGGGACCAGGTGACATTGTGCAAATTGTGTAGAATTTATCATATTTCATACTAATATTATAAATGAGAAAGTGAGTTTCTTTGTTTTTATACCTTCACGGCTTGACCACATGAGTAAATAAACGTTACTCATGTGGCTTGACAAAGCAGCCGATCATTATGAAAATTTGCATACATATTGTTAGGAGTACAGAGCCCAACAAAGGCTAATTTTTACGCGGGCGAAGCTAGTTTATTATAATTATTTTATTCAAAAAATGTGTATGGGCGTTGGTATTTTCTTCAGTCCATCCCATTTGCTTGAATGAAATCAATCACGTCTATTTACGGGCGCGGAACTAAATGCTCGCTTTTTTCAGTATAAACCGTATAAATTAGAATGGAGCTAAATATTTAACTGACTTGTATACGACGAGCGCCTCCTAAATGTAACGCATAAATTCGGCCAAGTAAAAAGTCGTCAACTGACGACCGACAGGAAAATGTGGATAAGAATTTTAATATGTTTGCTTT
Organism: Endotricha flammealis; assembly: GCA_905163395.2. NCBI lineage: Eukaryota > Metazoa > Arthropoda > Insecta > Lepidoptera > Pyralidae > Endotricha > Endotricha flammealis. The sequence continues at coordinate 1,169,407 of LR990857.1, read as the reverse complement.
GTAATTTCTCTTTGATTCCGAAATGATGTTAGTTTATGGATTTATCTATATTAAAAAAATACTATATCACACTGAATTAATATGTAAAATATGACTAGAGAACGCGTCTGTGAAAGCCTACTCTCTGAATAAGCAATATCATTTCCACATCAAGGATTATCACAAATTAAATGTTGCTCTAAATTTTCTTCGAAATTCTCATAAGAGGAATTTTGCATTGTATAATAAATGAGAACGTTCGTTCAAAACAATTAATAACTTACTGTTTTGTATGTTTTTTTCGATATGAAAAGAACTGCATAGCTCGATGACGCAAAAGGCACCTCATCCACTCAAATCGAACGCGCCGCCGCCATTAAACGCAATAGTTACGGCAACAAAATTTATTGTTTTTCATCTTTGAAATCTTAGCAGAGTCAAGTTGTATAAATCATGCGTTAATGCCCGCGCATTATACAAATTCAAATTTATAACCCGATAAAATTACAGGCCGATGGGGGTGACACCCCACCCCATCCCCCGCGGGGTGTCATTACGCCCAAACTAAATGCCGCTGTTATTCATTAGCTCGGCCTTCGGCTCTGTGGTAATGCGAATTCCGTGGTCATATTTATATTCGTTCACATATTTGATTTAGCCTTATGTGCATGGCGGCATAGTCAGCGCAGATTTTTTTTTTTTGTGTGACTATTGACCAGTGGATTACCATCGTTAGACAAAGAAAGAATGAATATACATAATGAAGAATAACATTGAAATGTATTTTTATTGTGAATCACAGGTAATAATTATGGTGGAAATTACTTTTCAAGGGGACCAGGATATATAGATAGATAGATATAAATGTGAAAATAAAGTACAAAAGATGTTATAATACCGACTTACTCTACCCTAGCAGGGGCGTGCAAATTTTTCGGTACCTATAGAATATTTATACACGTAATTTAATTAATAATATATTCATAAAGTCAGTCAAAGAGATTGAATGAATGACTGTTTATGATTTATTTACAAAGTATTTAATCTATTGTTTTATTTTTTATTATATTATGCCAGTTTTCACCGACATGCGACATGCACGTCATGCACCACCTAAAACAGATAAAATGGTTTGTGTTACACATGGAAGTAATAAGTACTAACGTAGTACTTATTACTTCCATGGTGTTACATTATTACTTGTATTTTAAGACGTTTATAAATCGATAAATTACAAAAACAATCGGTTAAAAAATAATCGTGTTTTTCAAATTCGATTACGCTTAAGGGATCGGTATATTGGGGGCAATTATCACCAGCCCGCTATGATTTATGGGGATTTTCAATAATAAACCTCTTTCTTGCCATTCGAGTTTAATCGAATGATCAAATCGCGAGAATCGAATCGCCTTTGTCTCTACTCTAATAAGATTATGAAATTGACGTCTTGCGGTTACCTTTTTTTTACCCGACTCGAGAAAAATATAATGTTTATAAACTTTACCTTAAAATATATAAAAGCAAATGAAAATGATTTGATTTGGTTTATAATTTAATTGCATAACTAATTAGAATTTTTTAATGTGCTATAAAAGTATTCAAGCTAGTTTTTCTTATAAGCTGCCCATTAAAATTAGTGAGGCTTAAAAGTATGGGTGTTACTGTAAAACGGACAGAACGCGATATAATATTCGTTTCTGCAACTGGCTACTAATTAATACTAAAGTTACTTACTACTTACTAAATATTATAAAAACTCTCGATCTATCTGACATATAAGCTAATTGAAACTTAACAGAAATAAAATCGATGCTATCTAGTATAATTCTAGAATACTGAAAATCAGGATTTTATATTTTATTATCGCTATCGATGCAATCTAGTAATTCTAGTATTTAGGTACTGAAAATCAAGATTTTATTTTTCATGCATCGCTAATAAAGTATAACTAATTAACCTCAAGTTATATTTGTTTATTTTTAATAAATTTTCATTCCAAACCCTTAATATAAATCTAAAAACCATAATACAAGCTAAAACAAACCATCAATCAGTGTTAACTGGACCTCCAACTTCAGCCATAAGTAATAATTAGCAAACTGAATATGAAATATAACAAATATATCCCAAAGCGGCGATTTCACCCCTTCACGAAGACACGGTGATAATATTACGTTAGAAATAACATTGGCAGGTAAAAAGATGTAATTTGACAAGTAATGTTATTAATTGGACTGGTTTTCCAACGCATTAAATACATAAATATAAATTCTACACAATTTGCACAGCTCCACCTGGGGCCCAACTCTTGAAAATAATTCCGCTCGATCGCCATTGGATTGTTACTTTTAGGTACTCTTTACAGCTAGACTAGCACTAACTAAATACTAAACTAAATGAAATCGGATTGTATGCTAACCAAATACTTATTATAGTATAAAATTTCAAAGGTACGAATTAGGATTTGCTGTTAATTTTGCATTTGAAATTAAACAGAATTGAAAATAATATCGCGGTTGCATTGCAGAGTAACCTAGCTGGTCCTAAAGTAAGCAACGCTAAACCTACTTGTGTTATGGCTACCAGATAACGGATATATTGTTGTAAATGGGTATATAATTTTAACATATAGGGATTATATAGGGATTAGGGACAATTCATACAGATTGAGCTAGCCCCAAAGTAAGTTCGAAACTTGTGTTATGGGATACTAACTCAACGATATTATATTTTATAACAAATACATATATAGATAAACATCCAAGACCCGAGGCCAATCAGAAAAAGTTCATTTTTCATCATGACCCGACTGGGGATCGAACCCGGGACCTCCTGGGTGGCGGTCTGGCGTGGTAACCATTACGCCACGGAGGTCGTCAAACATACTAATGAAACCCGCGCAACTTCGTTGGCGTGAATTTATTTATACACAGCGTTCTTATTATTCCCGGTCCCGTGGGAATTTCGGGATAAAAAGTACCCTATGTGTTATTCCAGGTTATAGTCTACCCGTGTACCAAATTTCATTAAAATTCGTTCAGTAGTTTTTGCGTAAAAGAGCAACAAACATCCTTTATAATATGACTAGCTTTTCCCCGCGGCTTCGCTCGCGTTTAATTTTATGAATCGATCTCGTTTGACAACACAACAACCCATAGCGCGACTTGTGGCGCCATCTGTTGGCCGATAGCCCTTCCCACAGCGCCCTCTATAGTAGAAAAAATATTTTCCCATTGGAATGACATACTTTCACGTGATAAAAAGTAGCCTATGTTGGGCTCCGTACCCCTGACAATATGTATACAAATTTTCATAATGATCGGCTGCTTAGTCAAGCCGTGAAGGAATAACAAACAAACAAACTCACTTTCTCATTTATAATATTAAGTATGAAGTATGATAGTATGATATAATATAGTAGGATAGGATAAAGACACCCAGACTCGAGAACAAACCAATGTTTGCCCCGTGCAGGAATCGAATCCGCGCCTCTGGAGCCGAAGCGAAGGTAAGGCCTATTGCAAACATTTTCTCCAATAAGTACCATGATTGAAGGCTCACCGTTGTAGATAGCAATTGTAGTTTATATTTACGATAAGAGATGGCGCCACTGGAAGAAAATCGCGAATGTTTCAGGTTTTCTCGTCTTTTCATTAAATAATTATTGTTTTTAAAAACAATGACAGCAACAAAACAATTTATTCCACTATGTTCACCTGAGTAATATGATTTGGGTGAATACAGTGGTGAATTAAATGGAATTTATGTGTCTTCATAACAATATTATCTTGTAATTGTTTCACCTGGGTGCTCACCATCACTTATGCTTCGAATTATCTTTGGCTAATCTTTTTTATAATAACTTAACCATAAATTACGATAGAAATGCCTGTTTTCTTACCTTTTCAATCCTTCATTGGTACTCCGAGCTTCTTATTTTGATGATTATCCTCCTCTGTCAAAAAAAAATTGTGCTCAAACGAATTTCGACTTTGCCTTGAAGTGAACTTTACCGCACTCACCCTTCTCGCGCAAAAATGCACCCCACTTTTAGAAAATGCAGTATAAATCAAAATAATGTGTTGCCGTACGTGAATTATTGTTTATTATGTGATCTCGTCGTAAATCTGTCAACGTATGATGCCCTTATGTTTCGTCTGGTGTGTATCACAATCACTTTGAATTAAGTTTTGAATAGCGAAACGCACGCAACTTCGTGCATTCCGCTTTCCTGTGAGAGTTTGCGTGTCTCGTGAGAATTTAGGTAAAATGCAAAGATCACGTCCTCCTAGTTTTAGATCTCTACGATCAGCGGTACCGCTACGATCAGCTTGGCAATTTGTCCACCTACACTGTCACCGCGAACGAGATGACGGCGCCGATTTAGCGATACACACATTTACTAGGCTGCGCGATGATCCTTCAGTCAGTCAATCAGACGTTATGTAAAATGTACCAAAAAGAATGTGTAGCCACAGATTATTATTATACTTACAGAACTTACAGCCAGTTTATGAAAGTGATTTTAATTTTAATTCCACATTATTATTTTTTCCTGGCTTCTTATATTACACATTCTATCTCTTTTTTACTTCTTTAGATTGTCAGACAGATAATTTGACAGCTCAATAACTTCAAAAATGCGTTTCAGAAATTGTTAACCAATCATCACCTATTAACATCATTGACGTCACCCATCGCCATTTTTACTATTAAATTTATGAATAGCAAAAGCATCTAATAATCATAGTAAATAGTGGAAAATTCATTTTGTAACAAGATAGCGGGTACGTATGTGTTTGAAAATGGCGGCAAAACATAATAAGATAATGCTTAATCTAATTTCGCAGCGACTTAGATAAGTAAGCTCTCAGCACACAAACTGTGCATAAGTAGCGCTTTTTGATAACTCGCCGTATGTACAGCTGGCGAGAGAATTCGCAAGAATTGTTTTGATTTTATTTATTCCTATTTAGTAGTTATTTAGTTTTTTGAAGTGAAAACTTCTTTAGCGGCGCTTGGCACTTTTTTAGATGGATAAAAAATGTTAAACTCGCGTCAGATCCGTAGCCTGATCGAAAAAGTGTAAGATTCCCTAACCATTCCAAAATATTCAAAAATGCACAACGTTGATGTTTAAGTTTTCACTTCTGCCGGCACTCCCGGAGTGCAACCCGTTTTTTTTTATAAGGGACACTTGTAGTGATGCCGACTCATCATAATGATAGTCATCTATCTATATCTATACATATAATAAAACAGTAGACCCCGATATGTCTGTACTTTGAACATATTTGGCAAAAATGGAGAGGGAACAGTTAGAGAAAGGTAATAAAAGCGAAAAAAATTTTTTTAAAATTTATTGTCTGTCCGTCTGTTTGAACGCGCACATCTTCTAAGTTGCTGAACGGATTTTAATCCTGTTTTCACAGGGAGATAGAGCTCGGCTTGGAGCAGAATATAGGCTTTGTTTTATTTAAATCGCATGACAGGAAAAGGAGTTATCCTTATTTGAACATTTCACGAGGACGAAGTCGCAGGTAACAGCTCGTCAACAGTACCAACCCATTGCACTGCAGTGAAGGGAAGTCTTCCTTGAATCGAAGGGAATTAGAACATACACTGCTACTCTGCCAAGCTGCTACAATGTGGCTTGGCGGAGGCCAATGTCATCAAGGCGCCTGATCTCGCTCTGGGCAAAAAAAAAAAAAATTCTAAATATTTATTCAGCGAGGAGGTCCTCACATACACTTTCTCTCGTCAATGATTACATTACAGTATTCAATTATATATGTAATTAATCTACTCTATAAACTACTGCCATTTCGGGAAAAATTTGCAAAATAATAACACTTCCTACTACAATCCTTTAACGAGAATGTGTCGTCTTTATAATCACACTTCGACTGATTTCCCCGACCTCGATATTTACACCCCAATGTTGAATAAATTCCGAACCATGATCAAGTGTATATTTGACGGCAATCCCAACTCGCATGCTTTGCTGTTAAAAAACACTTAAAAAATCAAAATATTAACTTGTAATATTGTATTAAATATTTACTTTCATTTAATTTTTTGTATCTTTTTATTAATAGTTCACATATTGTCATAATAATTTAGAATTGCAATCTCGAATTAATCTTGTATAATTGTAATTTAATAATTTTTTGGTTGTAATTTGTTTTGTTGTCCGAATAAATAAATAAATAAATAAAATGACCACTGGTTAAAGAAATGGCGAAAGAGAACCAGTTACGGTTTTTTTTTGTCATTTCAATTTTTTTTTAAAATACAGATCTAAGAATTTAAGTACTTAACTTGGTATGTCGATCCAAATAGTACTATGGTCAAATCCTAAATATGTTGAATATGTTGATGTTGATAAAACGAGCAGACCAGTCCCCCAAGGTGACAACCACAGCTGAGAGTCGGCCCGCCAAACATTTGTGTTCTCGAGTCTGGGTGTTTTCTATTTATTATAAGTATATATTTACAATAATATATACGTTATCTCGTATCCATAACAAGCAGATTAAACCAAGATTAGTTTTTTTTTATAGTCATATGGTAGACAAACAAACAAGCGGGCCACCTGATGGAAAGCGGTCACCGCCGCCTATGGACATCAGTAACACCAGGGGCGCTACCAATGCGAAGTTGGAGGAAGGGAAGGGAAAGAAAGAGGAGGAAAGAGGGGATAGGGAAGGCGTCAGGCTTCCGGATCTTTCACTCACCGAACGAAACGCATTGCTGCTTCACGTCGATGTTCTGTGAGAGGGTGGTATTTCCCCGATCGAGCTAGTTCATTTCATAGTAATTGGTCTACCACTCCAATTAGTTTGGGATCAGGTGGCGCTTGAATTGTATAGAATTTATTATTATTATTTTAATTATTTCTAACACTTTTCATGTCGATTGTACGCGTTTAGTCGTGTACATAATACTCTTTCGTCTGCAAGGCACGAGTCGACTATCGTGTTCGTCTGATTAAGTCAATAGCTATGTGTGGACTGCGCCTTACATTATTTACAGTCAGCTGTTATCAATGGGAGAAGCTTATACTATTTTTTTTATTAGTTAAACAAAGCAAACAACAAAATTCTGCACCACCTTACAAAATACGTACTAAGTAATATTGTAAACGCGACACATTTTAAGAATGGACGTTTTTTACCTTTTCAAAAAGACTAGACAGATTTGCCTGAAATTTGATACACATGAAACTTTATAAAGGGTTAACACATAGGGTATAAATTTATTGTCCCGTATACCATTTCGGGAACGGAAACAACTGGATTTCGCGGGTCGGTTTTTCGTCGGTCGAAACGCAGACCAAGCCTGGAATAATAGACACACATCCAGTTAGTACCTTAAACGTCCCTGATAAGTTCTAATTAGCTCATCTTTCAGATTTTACATTTCATTAAAATTAATTCAAATAACACACTGAACCCTTGTTTCGAGTATGAGATGTGACGTTCTTTCAAGTTCACGCTGATTTATCGCTTCCTCCACGCGGTATTAACTACACAATTTTAGGCCAAATGCTCGCAGTATGCCAGTGGATGTGATGTGCGTACTTAATTGGTGCGTGAAATGTGTCGAAATAAAAACGACATATATTTTAAGGTACCCGATGAAGACCCGATGTCATAAATTGTTACTTTAAAAAAAAACGTTAATCAGCTAAAAACTAGTTGTGATGTTAACGGACGAAGTTAATACCGATGAAGTTAGTCATAAAATTAACGAAGTAAGACGAAGTGCCCCTTAAAACTCTTGTGTTCGCCTAGTCTCGCTCAACTTCGCCAGAAGTGTAGAGTTGGGGTAAGAGTGCCTCCGCAGGCAGTTTCATGTAACTGCCCAAAACTGGCGAGAACTGAAGGAGCCCTTTTTTGTTTATAATCAGAAAAATGCATGAATGCATGTCCCATTGCTTGGGGAATGCGGGGGTCTCTCGGGCACTTGCCTCCTAAACCACTTGAGGGGCATACCGACTAAAAACCTGACTCACTACCACCTCTACTGCCTTATCAGTGGCGGGGGCTACGGAAACTACAACACATTTTTTATGCTAGCCGAGGTAAACGAGCAGGCGGGTAAACTGCAACACAGGAGAAATCACATATGCGTTGCCAGCCTAGGAATGTTTATTATTATTAGTTATTATTATAAGCCTAAACTAAATTTATTATTTTAGGAATGTGTTAAAAATTTATTTCAAATACAATCATAATAACAATAAAATGCGTACGCATCATAAAGATACAAATTCTAAAAATAGTATTACAATAAAAAAAATACATTATTTTTTTTTACCACTTTCCCTAACAACGTTGCCATGTAAATCGGGCTAAGTCGGGCTAATAAATCGGCCGGCGCCATTAGTCCGATGCGCGGGGGAGGGACGTAGGTTCGACGCCGGAAAACATGCGTCTTCATGATTTGTGACGAGTGCAGATGGATGGGAACCGAGAGTGTACATCGCTTTGATACGTGACACTTTTTGATATTCTAAAATACTTTTATATTTTTTCCTGAATTTATATCATGAATGACATAGCTATTCAATGATGTAACTGACGGAGCGGTGCCCGTGGCGCGTGACCTTACTTTCTGCACCAGAGGAGATTTATGTGATGATATGACATGTGTGTTTTTGTCACAAATCTGGGAGTTTTCTACGTCTTATAAGTTTAGATTTACAAAAATAAAAACGTTTTCTGGTACCCATAACATAAGTATTTTAAGCCTTACTTAGTTTAGGAGGCTCTTTAGCCGATTGAGGTACACCGCGGGCTCAGTGGACCTAGTCGATTTTTGAACTGGCCATTGAGCCCGCTGACAAAATTTGAGATTTCTACAGTCAAGCAGCAAATAACTAGAATTCCTTTTTTGAAATTCAATTTTAGAGTTAGTATTAAATTGCTGACATGTATGGATTAGGAATACTGTAAGGTTTATTTTTATTGATCAGGTGGAGCTGTGTGTTTTAAATATATATTTTTTTTAAATTAAAGTGTCGCCGCCAATTTTATTTATACAATACGCCATCCATCAGAAACATAAACAAACTATTTATAATATTAGTAGGCATAGCTCGAGGCGCCGCCGCGCGCGTGACGCGCGCGCCGCCGCGCGCGACGCACCCGCTGCGCGCGCCGCCCCCGCCTCGACCTCCTCGCACTCTGCGAACGCCGCGCGCACCACTGCGCGCTCCAAAACCCCCGCGCGCGACGCGCCCTCCGCTAATTCGTCTCCGGCCCGTCAGGCCGAAAACGAAGAAATGGAGGTTGTTTCCGAGTCCTCGGAATCCTCCTCAGAGCCCACGTCCGACTCGGACGAATTTGTCATGGCCTCAGGCCGAAAGCGCACCAGGCGCAACAAAGGCGCCGCAAAGAAGGCCGCCAAATTGGCCGACGGCATTACTCCCGCCGCGGCCTCTGACTCCCCTGCTTCGCCCCCCGCGGCTGAACAGGGTGCCGAGGGAGCTTCTCTCCCCACCCCTCCCAAGCGCTCCCAGCGCCCACCGGCGGTTGTCATCACGAACCGCCATAGGTGGATGGCCATCAAGGCCCGATGTGATGCCAAAGGCATCTTCTTTATTGCAGAGACCCGAACTGAGGGTATCCGCCTAAAAACGGAGTCCATCACGGACTACCGTAACCTCACCCGCCTTCTCGACGCTATGTCGATAACCTTCCATACGTGGAGCTTGGAGGAGGACCGGCGCCTCCGCGTAGTCATTCGGGGGGTCCCCAAAGAAATCGAGTGCGAAGACGTGCTCGAGGACCTAAAGGCCCAAAAACTACCCGTGATAGAAGTGCACCGTATGCACCGTGGGCCTTCTGCCCCATTTAACATGGTCCTGGCCATTCTGGACAGGACAAACTTAAAAGAGGCCAAAGCCATCTTTAACCTTCGTAAGGTTTGCGGACTGTCTGGGGTTGTTGTCGAGCCCCCACACCAAAAAGGCACTGTGGGACAATGCCACAGATGCCAGTTATACGGGCATTCCGCAAGAAATTGCCATAACACACCTCGCTGTGTAAAATGTTTAGGAGCCCACTCGACACCGGAGTGTCAAAGGCCTAAAGATCGCGCGCTATGCTCGGAACCTCCGAGCTGCGTAAACTGCGGGGAGGTGGGACACCCGGCGAACTACCGAGGGTGCCCAAAAGCACCCAAGGTGAAGAGCCGGAGGCCCGCTCCCTCCCCACCTATAACTCGAGCCGCCCCTAAGGTGGCCTACGTTAGCCCCCCCCAACCTCAAACTGCCGCGGCCGCCCCGGCTTCAGCAAAGGCACCGGTGCCTACACCAGTTGTGTCGCATTCGTGGCGACACAGAACCAATAAGGTTCCCCCCCCGCAGGGCAGCCCCTCAGGCCAACCTGCACCCGCGGTGGTAGTGGTTGCGACCCCTCCACCTTCTCCCAAAGCGGCACCGCCGCCGCCAAAAGCGGCACCGCTGCCGCCGAAACCCTCCTCCTCCTCCTCCCGTGACAGCGTCGACAATTTCAAAATTGTAATGTCGGTTTTAAACGCCATCGACTTTGACGAAGTCGACCTTTTGGCAGACCGCATCATAGAATGCCAGGGGAACTCAGAGGCCCTCGTCATAGTCCTGAGGCGCGACTTTAGAGCGCTGACGGACACTCTCAAAAAATTTTAGGTTTTAGTTATGGATCTACACCATAACACGAGTAGAGTCAAACCGACCTCCCTAAAAATCGGCTACTTCAACGCCAATGGGCTTCGTACCCAGAGGTCTGAGGTAGCCGATTTTCTCTACACCCATCAATTGGACGTCCTCCTCATCCAGGAGACGTTCCTCAAGCCGTCAATTCGCGATCCCAAAATCGCGAATTACAAAATCATTCGTAATGATCGCACAGTCTCTGCCTTCGGTGGCACTCTCATTTACTACAAAGCGACATTACACTGCACGCCTGTGGATACACCAAATCTCGTGCACATCGAAGCCTCTGTCTGTAGATTAGGAATGACAGGTCATCAATCCATATATTTAGTGTCAGCCTATCTAGCTCCCACTAACAATAGCTCCTCAAGCCCTAGATCACTACTTGACAGTGATATACGAAACCTTCTAGATCTTGGTCCGTCTGTTATCATAGCGGGCGATCTAAATGCCAAGCACCTTGCTTGGTGTAGCCAAACCACAAACCAACGTGGTAGACAACTCGAGCGACTCTCAGAGAGCCTCAACTTCGACGTAGTAGCACCTATGTCACCTACTCACTATCCAGACAATGTTAATCATCGTCCGGACGTCCTAGACGTAGCCCTCCTAAAGAACATCAATCTTAGATTGAGTTCTATAGAAGTGCACTCTGCACTCACTTCAGATCATAGGCCTGTCATTATTGCCCTCTCGCCCAGAGTGAGCATTCCTAACGTGGCAGCCTCAGACCCCACAAGAGTCAAGACTGACTGGTTCAGCCTAGGAGAAGGCCTTAAGTCTATCTCATCTCCTTTGTTAGACCCGATTCCAGACGAGATAGTCTCAACTCCCGACGCAATAGGTGCAATTGACTCATTAACAGCGCACGTGCAGAAGGTGGTTAGCGATTGCTCGCGCCGCGTCCCAGTGAACGCTCATCGTCGCTGGGAACTGCCGCCAGATGCCCGTGCTCTGTTAACTGAGAAAAACGCAGCTCAAAGGGCTTACTTCTCTTTTCCCTCTGAGCAGAACCGTGTCCGCATGCGCGCTGCCCAATCAGCGGTTAAGCGTCGCATTAGACAGCTTAGGAACGATCAGTGGGACGAGACACTTACAAATATGGTCCCCTCTCAACAAGCCTTCTGGAACCTCACCAGAGCCCTTAAGGCAGATACAGTGGCTGCCACCCCCCCGTTAGTACAGTCAGATCCCTCCCTCCCCCTCGCCTTCGAGGACGAGGAAAAAGCTGAATGCTTAGCATCCAGTCTTGAGGCACAATGTGCACCTAGCACACTCCCCGTTGATCCAGATCACCTACTCGAGGTCGATACTGAGGTTTTCAACAATCTCGCGAGCCCTCTCACAGATGCCGACCCGCCGATAGAGCCGGTAACCCCCGATGAGGTAGAGTCCCTTATCAGAGATTTACATAATAGGAAGGCCCCGGGGCCTGACGGGATTTCTAATAGAGTCGTCAAGCTCTTCCCCGCGCACCTTATTCTTCTTCTGACCGCCATTTTCAATGCGGCATTAAAAAACAGTATTTTCCCCAAATCTTGGAAGGAAGCCACCGTCATTGGCATTCCAAAACCCGGCAAGCCCAAGGATCAGCCCTCGAGCTATCGCCCAATCAGTCTCCTTAGTTCGATAGGAAAGATCTATGAGCGCATTATTCTCGCTCGTCTCAAAGATTTTTCCCTTGCTAATAATCTTTTACCTGACGCACAGTTTGGTTTTAGAGCCAAACACTCTTGTGTCCAACAAGTGCATCGCATAGTCGAACACGTGTTGGACCGGAGAGCGAACAGATCCCGCCCGCACAAAACGGGCGCTCTCTTTTTCGACGTGGCAAAGGCGTTCGACAAAGTATGGCACAACGGGCTTATCTATAAGCTCTACAAACTTAATGTGCCAAACCGTCTCATGCTCATCATACGAGACTACTTGTCGAATCGCTCTTTCCGCTATAGGGTGGATGGGGCACTATCCCCCCCTCACACCATTAGAGCCGGAGTACCACAAGGATCCGTGCTCTCCCCCCTCCTATACACGCTTTACACAAGCGACTTCCCTCAATTTAGACCCAGTCCACTTGTGACTCATACCGCCCTTTTCGCAGATGATACAGCCATCTATTGTTCGGCTTCTAGTACACCCGCCATAGTAAAGTCCCTCCAAGCCGCCGCCAACTCCCTTGGCGACTGGTTTAGGAAATGGCGCATAGAAGTTAATCCAGATAAAAGCGCCGCTATCCTCTTCTCCAGAGGTACTACACCAAATCCCTCCACTAAAGTCAAGATGTTCGGACAACCGATCCCTTGGGAAAAGAAAGTCCGTTATTTAGGTGTCACACTCGATAGGGGACTCACCTTCGAACATCATATAAAGATTGTCCGCGACCGCGCTGCTTTCGCGCTAGGCCGCTTACATTGTCTGCTTAATGGGCGCAGTAAACTCTCTCTTAGAAATAAGGTGAGAGTTTACACAACGTGCATTAGGCCGATAATGACATACGCAAGTCCAGTTTTCGCTCACGCCGCGCCCTCTCATATCCACAGGCTGCAAACCATTCAGAATAGGTTTTTGCGCAAAGCCATCGGTGGGCTTTGGTTCGTTAGGAACAAAAACCTCCACATTGACTTAGGTGTGCCGACCATCTCGCACCACCTAAAGCAATGCTCTGTCAAATACTTCGACTCGCTCAATCATCACCCAAATCCGTTGGTGAAAGCCGCAGGGGATTATTCCGCTCCGGCTGGCACCAGCAGGTCCAAACGTCGTCCGCGGCACGTCCTCAACGACCCGGACGACTCCATTACAGTCGCCATCGAGGCGTATAAACAATTAGATTCCGCGACACAAACTAGACACACACGTCCGTCATATCGGCCCCGCCGGCGGGGTCGCGCGTCGCGCCACCTTCCTGTAGGGACTCGGTTTTCGCGGTACCGGCACGTGCCCGGCCGCTTCTCTCCAATCCGTTCGCCTTCCCCCAGTGTCGCCATAGGCCGAGGTTCGAGCCCCCCTCTGGGGCGCCCCTAGGCAGACACTGTAAATTTTTGGCGGTGAGAGCCCTACGCTCCCGCAACAGTCCGGTGTCTCAGAAGAGGGTGTTAGTACACCCAAACTGAAATTTTCAATTAATAAAAAAAAAAAAAAAAAAAAAAAAAAAAAAAGCTCGACCACTCCATAATAATATTATAAGTTTAATAGTACTATCCACACTTACTAACCGAGTACCTTGTTTTAAAATATTGGTTAATAAACAAATAAATATCTATGCCACGCGCGAGGAAAGCCACTAAACAGAGCCCAGAGATAAGTGATAAGATGATAAGGAGTGCCGAAAAGCTATGCGGTGCCTTTGATAATACATCAAAACAGGCGAAGGGTACTGTTTTATATTTTGAATGTGACTTGTACAGTAACTTGTGTGTTATAAAGATTTTATATGTTTTATGACGTAAACAGCTCTCTTTTTACTTTACATAGGTATTCATCATCATCATATCATCCTATAATCATCCCACTGCAGGGATACGGGTCTCCCTTCAATCGAAGGTGATTAGAGCGTACTCTGCCACGCTGGTTCAATGCGGATTGGCTGAGGCCGGTGTTTTCAAGCCGCCCGAAGGCCACCCACTTGGCTTGACTGTCATCTACCGATGACAGCCGGGACCGACGGCTTAACGTGCCCTCCGAAGCACGGAGAAGCTCGAGATAAAGAATTTACTTTACATAAATAAAATAAATAAATTGTACACAATTCACACAGCGTCATTTGGTCCCAAAGTAAAGGCTTAAGGTCTCTGTATACGCAACGGGATAATAATAATAGGTACCTGCCGATAGTGTATCAGTGGAATAGTTTTTGACATTTGTTATGGACTTAAACAATAACATAATGTTTAACTTATTGTTAACTAGCGAAACCCGCGCAACTTCGTTTGCGTGTATCCCGCTTTCCCGTGGGAATTTTGGAATGTATTATACTTAAAAACCTTCCTCTTGAATCACTCTATCTATTAAAAAAAACCGCATCATAATCCGTTGCGTAGTTTCAAAGATTTAAGCATACAAAGGGACATAGGGACAGAGAAAGCGACTTTGTTTTATACTATGTATGTAGTGATGTCTATAACAAATGTCCATGAGTCCATTGGTGCATTTGTGTTAGTAGAATCGGGCCCATGGTCGCATGCTCATTTGCCAACCTCATCTATAATTATAATTGTAGTTGCTAAGCCTTAATCGAGAAATGCTAAAATAGTTTACCAACTACGAACTGAACTTTATACTTCAGAGCTAAAAGTTCAAAATTCATTAAATAATTGTTTTTTTGGAGCCCTATTAACAACTGTGTTTGCACATAAAGAAATAGGTATAAATCTTGGTATACTAGTAAATAGAAAACAAAAAAATGTATGACAATTAAAATGTCTAAAAGCTATGTAGTTCCATTTCTCAACAATGAAAGAGAGGTAAGTAAATTATTAAAAATATTTTTATTTATATACAAAAATAGCAAAAACGTCACATCCCACGTGAAGTAACAACAATTCGGCATAATTAAAAACTGTCCAGCGAGTGAGGAAAGCAAGTAAACAGCTTGCAGCCGCTAAGATAAAGCGCCGAAAGAGGGCGGCACTTTATGAAAAGGCGCGCTTGTTTGTATTATTTAACGGTATTTAAGGTAGATAAGTTTGTTTGTTAATATTTTTACTTTACAACTGGTTCAGTTTAATAATTAAACAAATGTTTAGCAATAATGTAAAAAAACAACAATAGTTATAATTCTTAGGGTCAATGATGTAAAAAAACAACAATAGTTATAATTCATAGTTATAATTCTTACAGTCAACCAGGGATGGGTCCAGTCCACGGACACCCGCCCGCCGGCGGGGTTGCGGAAGTATCACCAGTGCCCGCGACCCCGGCACGTGAAGGCGGAGAAGGTGGCAGACAGTCAGGGTTTTAGTCGGTATCCCTCATTGGCTGGAGAGGTGAGCCCGACAGACCCCCCGTCGCTTCCCCAAGTGGCGGGACATGCAGTAATGCATTTTCCTGATTAAATAAAAAGAGGTACTGTCAACCATTGAGGTGACCAAGGTAGAGGACAAAGAACAAAGATTTTTATGCTAATAATTCAAGTATCGTTATGAAACTTTGTAATTACGAGTACATAGTGCAATATGAATACTATCCCACCACTAATATTATAAAGGCTAAAGTTTATGTGTGTTTGTTACTTCTTCACGGTTATACGGCTGGACCAATTTTTGTGATATTTGGTATGTAGGTATCTGATACCTTGTATTAATAGATAGGGTACTTTTTATCCCGAAAACTACGCGATTTCTGTCGGATTTGGTCAAAAGTCTGATATAGATGGCGCTGCTTTGCATAAAATTAAACGCGGGTAACACCGCGGGCAGCAGCTATTTGATAAATAAAATTAAAAACTTAAATACATTCTAAATCGAATTCTATTTTTATTTATATAACTTACAGTTAAAAAGAATGTGTATTATATAATGGTACTAAAATACAATAAAGTAATATGCATTCGAAAAAAATACGCATAAAACCGTTGTAGGTACATTAACGACAATCTATAAACAAAAAAACCATTACAAAGAAATTAGCAGTAAATAACTGTCTATACATTCCTCCTCTAAGTGTAGCAGTCTTGAAATTTATAGCCTATTCTTTAACCAACTCCCGAGACTGAGCGAAACAAAAAAAAACGCGGATCATTCTAATAGGGCGGGGCGGAGTGAATCAAATACTTTTCCCGCTACAGAAGGAAATAAAATAAATTTATTTGGCTCATCGGTGGAGGAACTTTGCGAACTCTTTAATTCTGAACTCCTCTTGCATGAAGGCTGTTTGGCTTGTTTACTGGAATGAGTGCCACAGTTGGGCGCCAATATTTGCTTATAAAAAGGCGCCCAACGTGGAACTCATTTTATACTTTAAAATATTATTTTACTACTACTTATGAAACAATACTTTTTAAAACTATTAAATTGTACTTTATTATATTTATTTATAATTGAATATACATAATTGTGTGTTATTCTCATAAAATTGTACACTATTTTAATTTCCTTTACCGTTATTAGAGTTTAGCACATTAACAGCCAATTTCTGAAGCGCATTTTAATTTTAATTCCACATTAAGTCTCGTGCTATCTCTATCATTCTTAAGTTTGATAGTATAAGAGCTATAATTTAATGTGTCATTAACTTTAAAAATGCGTTTCGGAAACTAACTATAGCTATTCAGTAATGCAAAGAGTCAACTTTAGTTTCTCAATAAGAACTTCAATCTCCATACTAACTCCAATGCCATTTCAACTCTGACCTCAAACGTTAGTTCTGAGACATTTCTTGCCATAGACATACTATGCTTCCTTCAGTATTAACTCGCAAAACTATGTTTTATTGTCAACAAAAACTAATTTATCAACCGAATGTCTAGTCAAACAGAATGTAGTATTATACGTATTTTTGGCTTAATTTATTATATTTAGCAAGTGCTAAATCATTTTTAGCCTGTGCTTTAAGTTTTAACATTAATAATGAACTATGATTTTATATTTTTACTACAAAAAAATTGTATTTTGTACACAGAGTTTTGAAGTTAAATGGAAATTATTTAATCAGAAACTGAATCTTCATACTGATCATCATTTTTTTTTATACCACAAAGTTGGCAAACAAGTATACGTACCTGATGGTAAGCATCACCGAAGCATATAGACTCTCGCAATACTATCACTCACGCGTTGCCAACCTTCCCAACCCCCTCCCCCAAGTGGAGCTCTGGAGACCTTACTCACCCTAGGAACACAACATGGCCGAGACCAATGCTATTTGGCTACGATCTTCTGTAAGGTTCATGTACTGATCTCAATTCATTAAAATTGTAAAATATAATAATTACTCAAGAAACTGCCAAAAAGAAATCAAAAAAAAAATTACAACTGCCAAGAAATTTATTTAAATAACTTTGTTGACTACAATATAAAAGTACAATAGACGGACTTAATGCTAAGTTTCAAGAAATTATGTTATTCGTAATTTATTATTTTTATTATATAAAAACAAACTTTCATCATTTGATAGTAACCTTTATTTAAAATCTACTTACATTCAACATGGTTATAAATAATCAATTAATATTATAAATAATTTATTTAACAATATAAGTATTAGATTAATAATGAAATATATCTGAAGTGTATTATTCTATGGTTATTCTCATCTCAGTCCAGTCTACGAAGAGTCTACGTAACATCTACGTTACCCCAAAAGCGTTAGTTCCGAACGCACTCTCGTATTCGTCAATGGCCACTTTATAAATATGCACGCTTCGAAACGCGCCCCTTGATTACACTTAAATAATAAATTCAATTTGCTCTGCAGCCATCAAATATTTTCTTGTGATACCGTTTCTATATTTGGACGGGTGGATGGTGGAATAATGGTGTTATTTAGAGGCTTGCAATATGCTAAGATAGTAGGCTGCCGGCATTAACAAGTCAGGAGATGGTTGTACCCGGGTGCGGACAGCAGATGGGGCGGAGATGCTGTTCTTGTAAAATATATTTGACTGATACACTATTGAATTTCGTCTCGATATAATAAATAATAATAATAATGATATCATATCATTATATTTTATAGACGGTTAATAGGTAATTTGTTTATTTATTATTATTTAAATATTCGTAAGTTTATTACGGAGAATTGCTCAACACCTTTTTAAGTAATATTTTTATTATAATAATAAAAAAATAAAAAATAAAGTAAATGACACATTATTATTATGGACTGTCAAACTAAATTATTTGTACACTTCGACTAGAGAAAGTGCCTGTGAGAGCCTAATTATAGTCTCTGAATAAATGCTTTTATCTTATCTTTTAAAAAAGAAAAAAAATGGATAGCATGAGACTTAATTTGGAATTAAAATTAGCGTTTCAGAAACTGACTAATAATATTTTATTTGATATAGTATTTATCAATTTTAATTGCATTAAATGCAGTCACTGTAAACTCTACCAAGACGAGTCTTAATCCAACTTTGAATGAACTTTGACGAATTAATAAAATATATCCCAACATATCTACATCCTCTCCATAGATATCTGAGAACAATTTTTACGACATCGCTCAGCGCACGCCTTGCTAGTGGCCTCTTACAATTTTCGCGCGGGCCTTCTGGCGCGCTGTTAAAAACACAATGAATAATTATTGGGGTGTGTTTCGCCTGGCTTTTTTAACAACAAAACCTTTGAATGAATTTTATAACTTCATTCTATATCGATGTTAACGAGGTATGAAAAGTTTATGTTGCAATGTGCAATGTGAATCCCATGTTTATGTCATTTGGGGAAAGGAATGGATTTTTATTGTAACAATAATAACGCCTTATATTATAAAAAATGGCGGACCCACTTTTATTCTTCTTTTCCACTTTATTTTGTATTTTTTTCAAAATTTGTAGCAAATTTTAGATTTATTTTACAACAAAAAATAACTGTACATTGGAGAGGTTGGGGGGAGGCCTTTGCCCGGCAGTGGGACACAAATGGCTGCTACAAAAACAGTAGGTACCTACATTTTAACTAAAGAATCTCTACACAACTTTATTAAACCCAACAGCAAGGAAAGTAGAGTTTTTTGTTTACATAAAACGAGTTTAAATCACATTTATCAATATTTTTTTTTATAATCGGTAAATAGAAAATATCTCCATATGTTTATATCCATATGTTTTGGTACTTAAACATATCTTACAGTCTTAAATTAATTTAAGATGCACAATATTCATTTTTTTTTAATAAAATCTACACATTCACGAACTACGGTTGCCTATTACCTGGCAACACTGCGCTATTCGTCATAAATTGCCAGTTTATTATATTTTTAATTCCAACACTAATACATCAAGGTGATTTATAAGAGACGGAGCAAAAGTTGCAGATTTATCGCCGCGTTGAATTCTGTCTGCTGTTAAGGGTAACTTGGATACCATTTTTTGCGGTAATTTTTAAATTTAAAACGTATTTAAATATAATTGTTTTTATTATATTAATATAACATTTTGATTTCTAATAAAAAATTGACAGTTCTATCTCAAATAAAATTCTCTATAAGTAATAAAAAATTGAAAAATAATTGTAAAGATGCAATGTTTAATTTTTGAAATTCAAGTCATATAAAACATAAAGACTAGTAGGCGGCCTTATTATTGCATAGTCTCTAAGTTGGACATGTTTATTGTAAATGTTTTTGTTACGTTTTGCAAATTATGCATATTTTATTTTTATACGTTCTAAGATGCTTTGACCTGGATGATGACCTTGTAGTCAGTACCTTGTCACTTTCATATATCATTTCAATTACTTAAGTAACACATTTGAGTGAACATGTCAATACATACTAAAGTGATTACATATTTATGGAGGTGATTGTACTACTATAAACTGCTGATTGTAAGGACCTGAAACTTCGAGGGTGTGGTCTTTGTATGACGTAGGCATTCGATAAAAAAGGTTGTGATAGTCTGTCTGTAAAATAAAAATTGTTAACCTCGTGATTAGTCGTGATATGCCATCTCATTTTTCAGGCATAGCAAAAAAGAGACAATAAGAGTAACTTACAATAGATTTGTACAAATCCTCCTTTTGTAGTTGTCGTGTAAACACGGCTGTAATATTTATATACTAATAATTAAAACCATGTTTTTGATTCACTGTCCTCAATAACTAAGCGTGGAAATGCAAGCCAACTACTGAGAACATAACAATAACTCACGCGACTGAAAACATTTGTAACAATGCGAAATAAATCGTCGGGCATAATTCACACAAATACTTAATACCATAGAAAATCAAATTTAAAATCCTCATGTTGCAGTCAAACCCACTAAACAGGAGAAACGGAAACGGCTAGCATAAATCAATAATAGACAAATAAAACATCGAACGAAACAAAAAAAAATCTGCACGAAATTCGCAAAAAGAATTACAAGCAATAAAATGCAGTAGTGTTAACAAACGGGTCTTAATGCGGTCGCGGCAAATGATTTTCGTGTTTATTCCTTTAGAATTAGAGTGCTTGTCGATTGTGTTTGTAAGTTTGGCAGTGATTTAGTCCCTATCGACCGTCGACCTGATTAATGTCGCTAGTAAATCAGCGGATTACGACAATGCGAGAAATGACGAGTCGCGGCCGGATCGCAGGCGATATTGTGTTTGGTTCAAGCGAGAAAACATTGACATGATGAACTATTACACAATTTTTCTAGAATTGTCCATATTATTTTATTTTGTTTTGTTGAAATTTTTGACAAAAATTCGTTATTTGTATGTTTTCCCATGTAAAATATGATTTAATAAAATGTACTTTTACAAAATAACCATTGTATTAACAAAGAACTAAAACTCCATGACTTTAGTCTGTCTGCAGGACGTGAAGTCTCAAATTTTGGATTATTCATATTAAATAATACCTATTAATGTTTGTCAGTTAGTCTCAACTCAACATAAGTAACTCCAGCAAAATAATATACTGAAAAAGTAATAAATTCGTAAAAGAAATAACAAAAACTCCATGTTTTTTAAACCAAAAATCGCTCCCGCCACATCTTGTGCTTTAACACAGGCGTCTCGTATCGAATTATTGAGTAAACACGTAGTGTAATCGGGATATCGTCTCATTTAGAATGTGAATGCAAGGGTATCGAAGAAATATTGCCAAGAATATTTCTAATAATCAGTGTGAATTGCATGTCATAAGATTTTACGCGAAAAATGTGTACGTAATAATATAACTGGATGTTTATAAATCTTTTGATCAAATATACACATAATAAAATTGTACCTATACGAGGCGTACATTTATAAATGCCGAGTAAAAAATCCTTAGAACGTTTGTGGGTTTGTCTACAAAAATCAAATTTCTTTGCGGTTAAAAAAATATGTTTAATGCTTAAATCATACAGTTTAATGTATAAATTTTAGAAATGTTTTTTAGTAATTGTGTACTTATACTTATTGCATTTATTAATTAGCATTGAACCTGCTCTATACTAAGCATTTATGTATAAAATCATATATAAAATTGATTAAATTTATGTTATCAATAAGGAGGACATAACATTTGATAAAGACTGTAACAGTAAAGCAACCGTCATTAAACATTGTACAAAAAGTCATTATCGCATATCCATCCATTATGTTATGCAATAGAATACATAATTTAAATAGCTTTATAATTATTATTTCTATAAAACATAAACAAAGAACCAAAATATAATTTTAAAAACATAAATTTCACCTTGAAACCGTGACATGCACTCACAATTACACAAACAAAGCAGTCTCAAAAGAAATGAAAAAAAAAATGATATAATACACACGCGGTCATAAACAGTCTGTGTTGTGTGCGTGAGCCGGTGGCACGTCACGGCGTTACTGACAAATTGATTTATATCGGTAGGGGACGCCACTTGCGTCGGGCAACTTTGCCTTTGGCCGAGTGCGCTTACTTCACGTAACATTTTTACTAACTTTTGACCGTTTGATATGGATTTTTTTTTATTTATGGAAATTCGTTTGAGACTGTAGTAACTACGTCAATATCGTCACTAAATCCTATATCAAAGTTTATAGGACTCTGTTAGGCTTCGGCCATCAATTTGCAATGCCCATCAGGGTATAGTATTATTAGTCAATTTACTGTAGGTACAAAACGTAATATTCAATCAGCCTGTGTCAAGTTCGCTCCGCTTTTCGAGCCCACCTCTGTGTCTAAAGAGTAACAGTGTAGTCAGTGGTTTCATACCAAATCTTCATATTGACTCTTTTAAATGCAAGTTTAATTTCAGGAATCGAACAACAGCTTTGTAATAGCGGTCAGTAGTAAAAAAATCCATCATAGACACTTTTTTGTATTGACAATAATGTCCCAGTAGAACATTATTTATCTGTTTTACGAGGCACTCCATTCAACCATTGGTGATGTCCCATGGGACATGGTTAGATCATAAACCGAATGTCCCACGATTGGTGAACACACTCTAAACCCCTTATTTTAATGTCAATTTTACGACCATTTCCAACTATAAAAGTTTAAGGTGTCAATCGCTTTTGTATACCAGCTAATAAGATTTTTTGTTAAATTATCCAATTTAAATTTGAATATACTTATTGCTGCAACAACGATTCGAAGTGAATCCTGGCCTCTCATAACAGCTGGGTTACTCTGCAACTAAATTACGATTTTAATTTCAAATCTGTACAATTACAATTTAAAATGAACAACAAATCCCAATTCGTTCTCTTAAAACTTTATAAACTATGTATTTGGTTAGCGTATAATCAGATTTCATTTAGTTTAATATTTTGGTTAAAGCTCAAATCTCTCAAGAGCACCTCAACGTAGCGTAGTTGTCACATATAGCCCTGTAGGGCCCATACATTAAGGGCGATTGCCGGAAGTGTCGTGGAAGTTAAGGCTCCGCTGTACCCATGACACTTCCACTCTGGCAATGAAGGAGCGCCGCGGGGTTTAGTGGGTGCGAGTCCCACACAGGCCCCCCGTCCCCCGGCGGAGGGTATCGTGCATAAGACATTCTCAGCGTAAAAAAAAAGACCGCAGTTGGGTCCACGATGCATTTAACGTATCATAGGAGCTCGATTAACTTGAAACGCTGGTCTCTTCCAATGCGCATTGAAGTAGTGCAGCAGAGTATACTCTAATGCCCTTTGATTGAAGGGATACCCATATCCCAGCAGTGGGACGACAGATTGATATTACGAATGGAATAGGAAAGGAGAAAGAAGAGAAGTTGGGCTTTGTGATGGAAATGCACATTTTTACATCGGAATTCGCTTGTTAGAGATTAGAGTTGGCAGAGGGGTCTTTCTTTAGATTTCTGCTGAGTTTCTTAAAACACAAAAATTATGGTTGTCACTGTCAAACAAAAGAAGAAGAAAAGAGAAAGCTTTTAATGTGGAACTAAGTTTAAAATGCGTTTGTTCGGACCTCAGTTTCAAAAAATTGGCCCTTAAAATTAAGCCTAGAATCTGGGTTATATAAATAATATAAATATTCTACAATAAGAATGTCATCAAACAAAAATTATGAATGAGACCAAAACTAGAATTAATATGGTTTCCGGGGTCATTGTAATTAAAATGTAAAATATTATTATTTAACACGCGATTCAAATTATAACGTAAGAGCCATTTCTGTCCTTCATTTCACAAAACATAAACTTATATTTTGATCATTACATGAATATTTATTTACCTTTATTTATATAGTAGTTGTTGAGTGAGGCTTTGTCCGCGTGGGCGACAACTCTCTATTGGGAGATGAAGCGATGAATTTGATTTGAGGCGATTTTCACTGTCGGTTAGATTTCAGATGGTTTTGTATCCAAAGTGACAAATTATACAAATTACTTATTATTGAGAATTACGACTACGGACCTGACAGTGTGACAGTTTAATACTTTCGCAAAATTGACACTCCTTCGTAGAGTTGATACGAAAAGTAACAGTTACGAATACATATCATTAACTACACAACTTTGTAATAGTATAGAAAGGCATATTTTATTTCAATTCTATCAAAAAAAAATGTAATTTGTGCGATGCCAAAACTACCTAGTTATTCATAAATTAATTCGACCTAGTGGTTCTATGTAACCACCAACAATGTTTATAACCCGAATTTGCTTTATCACCAGCCTTCGCGAGCCTCCGCCAGCGTATCCAAAAATTATCTCTCATGACACTCTCCCTACAAGATACCGCCTGACATATTTACGAGGTTTAGGGCATAAAACTAATCCCTGCGAGGTGGGGGGCGGGGAGGGGAGGGACCTTTATTTCTAACATTCGTCACATAGTAGTCGTAAATTATCATACTCCGCTATGATATGACGGGGGCCGCCCATTAAAACGCGTTTGATTTAGATGGGCCCATAAAATTGATTTATGTTTTCACGCCAACAAAACCCCTAGTACTGAACCAACTATTATATTAACATTTTCGGGATAACCTCTTCGATTTTGCAAGGTTATACGTCAAAAACACAACACGCGAAGTTGCACCCTAAAATGTAACTGTTGAGTCCAATATCGTTTGCTCTCATGTAAATAAATTAAGTCTTTTATAATTGAAAAAAGTTATTCACTCGTATAGTTGCATGCTGGGTAAAAATGTGGAAAAATTTACTTTAAACTGGTTATGTTTAAGGTTGAATATTGTATGTGGTCGTACTACGATTGGGTCATTGTTTTTGGATATCGGTCCCGTGTAATTTCGGGCACTTTATGACGTACACAATATATGTAATATGTTGTACAACGTTAGACGACAATATTTCCGACGTTACGAGCTATTTCGCGATGTTGATGGGGTGCTTTGATAGTAGAAAATATCGTATATTTAAAAAAGTATAATGAACGTTGAGATATAAAAGGACTTGTCTACTTTCACTGTAGAATAATGGTAGAATAAGAATCGAATAATGTTATATTTTCTCTCTCCACAGGTTACAATATTAAAACTAATAATACATACATAAAAGTTCATCATTTAGATACCTAGGTGTATAGAGGGCTGATGCATGTACTAGGTAGGTAGAAACCTACCTGTATTAATGGTATGCAATGTCAACTTAGCATATTTTGACAACTTTTGTTTAACTAGCCCTGCCCACTTCATGCCAAAGTTCGTTACCCTAATGGTTGCCTTAAAAAGGTTACTTTTAGCAACAGAATCGCCTTGCTAATACACTGGTCGTGTATAAACATATTTGTTGTGTATAGAAAATAAAGTATATCTGTCTCTATCTTATGCGGTGCGGTGGTAAAGACGTTCACAAGGTTCACACATGCCCCAACAATGCGAAAAAATCGGGGTGTCATGTGGAAAGGCGATTAGGACTGCACGCGATGACATGTCTCAAGTGAACCAGGTAGGATTCACTTTCTAAGTCCGCGTTGCAAGTTCTCGCGGGTCTTGCGCAAGATAAAACAGCCTAAGGGCAAGAAATATGAGCATATGAACCAGTATAAAATTTGCAAAATCGATTGGACAATCGATCAGATTTTATCCTTTTTTAAAGGCTAGGAGGACTCCTAGCCTTTAAAAAAGGATAAAATCTGACTGCACGTGTATTACATGTAATCTATTACATACTTTTGAAACTGAAAAAGGAATGACAAGAAAGTAAAAAAGAGAGTAGGAACCAGGAGGCATCGTACAAAACACAGCAATCTCACTTCTATGAGAGGATGGTACCTACTACCCCGGTCGAGCCAGCCCATTTACGAGCCACCAGAGCCCCTACCATGACTGCTGAAAACAAAACAACAACGGCTGAGTAAGTAACAGCGCAATACATGATGTAAGGCGACGTCTCGTTTACACAATCGCTTATGGATAGTTATACGGCCCCAGTTGTAGGTATATCCCACTCTAAAAATGTAAGTAAATACGTGCGTTGTCATATTTAGTATTTGAGATGAAATGCTGTTGTTTCTGCCAACTACATTATGAAGTGAGTATCATATTAGGATTATAAAGATGTCAGTGAGTGACGGGAACTGTTGGAGCTTAGATCGCCCACGTGATTGACCCATCGCCTCATTAAACAAGTCAAGCACGACCAGTAAGTATTAGATAAGGTTCCGTATTATACTTATAAAAAAAATAACAAAACCGTCGCAACTTCTTTTACGTGTCTCCCCTTTTCACGTGAGAATTTCAGAAAATCCTTTCTTATCGGATGTCTACATTATATAAGAAACACATCCTCCAAGTTTCAGGTCTATACGATCAGCGAAAGGCTGTGCGTAGATCCGTCCGTCTGTCAGTCATTCAATGAAGTATTTTATATGTATAGATTGGGTAACATTGTCGTCCTAATAAGAAATTTTTCGTTAATTTCTCATAAACAAAAAAGTTTTGAGTAGTTTCATAGTGATAGATATATGACTGAATGAATTTTGATACTGTTTCCATCAACATAAAAATTATTAACTGATACTTACGATAGAAATAAATTTTCAAAATGCGAAGTTTACAAATCATCGCATCGCAAAATAATTTATAAACAAAGATTTGCAAAAACATTCAAAATGTAAAATGAAGTGAAAAAAACATTAGCTAAGTCAACATAAACGTTTGTGCAACTAGCATTTGAACCCTAAAACAATGACCTCATTCGTCCGAGTTTCGTGTATAACATAATATAGCAACAAATAAAATTTACGACACACATAAATTTCATTAATTACCTACGTGGTGATGATTAATGGCACTACATGTTGTAGATTCAACAAAATATCGTTGTTAAATAACATTATAACAAAACAGAATGGTCGATTGCCATGTTAACTGATACTATTTCAATGAGAGAAAGAGAAAAAAACATTTATTCAGCACAGCACATGGGACACAAGTTCAATAGCCGGGTCCACGTTAGACGATCGAAGTTGGATCGTCGATCCTCAATCCGCGATCCGGGACCAAGGATCGTGGATCGCAGGCAAGCATGGCGGTAGTATTCGCGAGGATCGCGCGCGGCAAGTCCACTTTGGTCCACATAAAACGTTCCATTGGAACGAGTTCCTGCTACGCGATCGCGTTAGATCGTGTAGTGAAGATCCGACTAATTAAAATCCAAGTCAAATATTTTTATTCAAATAAGCCTTATTTTATAATAATAAGCCTTAGCAAACTCTTTCGAACACCATCGAATTATTACTGCCCACTCCATACAGAAATTCGTTAACTGAAGGTTGCCTTGAAAAGATTGCTTTTTAGCAATAAGGCCGCCTTGTTGCATTTACACTAGTTTTAAGATTGTTTTTTTTTGTACTTTTTCCTGTGTGTAATGCAAATAAAGAGTATTCTATCTATCTATCTATCTATTATTTAACTACCCCTATCTCATTGTTTGTTTTTTGTATCAGAAAACAGCCTACTCCAAATTTTTTCCATTATTTTGCCATTATTAAATATGTTAAATCTTTTTCAGTTAATCGTTTTTTCACGATCAACAAAACATTTTTCAAAATCTCACAAATTAAGCAAAATTTTAGCCACGTTTTCTGTGTTCCCCATTCTGAAATAAAAAGCTTGAGTATAAGTAACATAGACATCAGACGGTTGCTAATTTATTACATAAAATTATTTTTAATTGATGACAGTTCATAAATAAAGCACCTTGCAGACTTTATTTGCTTATCTCAGTGACTTATTAGTGTTGATAAGCTCAACATAGGTAAAAACGCAGGTACAGTGACGGGTCGCCCGTAGATCAAGTGGACGGCGCGTCAGTCGGACAAATAAATAATTCCCGCTTGTCGATTGTGAAAGGATTATACAGGAGGTACACATTCTGCAGAAAGTCCTCTAGTGCCATCTAGTGCACAAATGTTGCAGTGCCCAACAGGGTCCATTGTACTTTGCACTGGATAAAAAAAATTACGTGTAAAATTATTTCCTGTAAATCTATTAGCAAAATAAATGATTTTATTTTTTTTATTAAAATTAGCAGTAAAATCTGTTTTACTAATGTACACTTTGTTGCAATAAAAAATTGAGTAAAGTAGAAAAGAAGGAACTTGATGGCGTCTCTTTTTTTTATGTAAGAGGTTGGCAGACGAGCATGCGTCATGCCATGTCAGCATGGAGCACAGAGACACCAGGGGAGTGCCTGAGCCGCTGCCGGCCTTTTAAGTGCATGAATGCTCGCTTCTTGAAGGTTCCCAAGTCATAGTCGCTATGTGTTGCAAAACGAACATGCAGGTTTACTCAAAGTTAACTAAAGCCAGTATTTGGTTGACCTTCAGGCTGCTTGAAACTACTGGCCTCTGCCAACCCGCAGCATGGCAGAGGACGCTCTTATCCCCTTGGATGATTATGGTTTATGGGTTGGTATGGTTTGTACGTTGAAGTGACTATATTAATACAGTTGAATATCATCTGCATAAAGCCATCCACAGATATAAAATAAATCATCGAATTGTTTCATTTCATTTTATTATCCTCCGTGCCAGTCAAAGCGACTTTTGTATGAAACAACAGCTATAAAAATGTTACTTTATGAGTTTAATAACTTTACTGCTTTGTATCTAAATAGTTTATTTTGGATATCGCGTCCAATATGATTTACAATCGTCCTAAAAGTAACATAATACGCTCGAACAATAATTACTTAATAATGTATGTTATTTTAACATTATTAAGTAATCATTATGTTTCGAGTTCAAATTATGTTTGTTATTGGTTATTAACACAGACGTTACGGTGTGCTTAATACGAGTTTTTCACCTCACTTACATACATAATTTGACCAAGAGAAGGCAGCCCGACTTAGGGGGCGACTCGGACACTTCTAAACTTATCCGTGTCCGACTCTTTCAAATCGACCGACCCTACACGATGGACGGAATAGGTAAAGTCAAAAGTCTGGAGATGCCGATAAGAACAGCTCTCCATCTGGCATACAAGATCGGAACAGATCCATGCTTCGGAGGGCATCTTAGTTAGACTGTCGGTCGGTGTTGTTAATGGATGATAGTCGTTTAGCCAAGTCGGTGGGTTTCAGGCAGCTTGAAACACTGACCTCTGCCAATGCGCATTGGAGTAACGTGGCAGAGTACGCTCTAATCCCCTTTGATTTAAAGGAGACCCGTATCCCTGCAGTGGGATGATTATATGTTGATATGATTTAACCACAAATGTGTATTAACACCTCGTAAAGAATCCTGTCACTCGATTGTATTTTCTTAATGTCATCTTACACTCAGACACGAAATGGTGACAGATGACAAATGTAGACAATGTCACTCCAAAAACGCCAAGGGGTATGCGAGGGTTACAATGGGGTGAAGTACAGCTTTTATTGGTAAATTAATATAGTAAGGCGACATTGAAAAATCTCGATTTAACTTTACTGTTAATTGATTTTTAACTGTGTTCTGTGATAATACACAAAAATATGATTTTTGTGGAGAATATTTTTACGATAATTTCTTCTTAGGTACTAAAGTTGGAATAAGGTGTCGCACTCTAAAACAAACAAGTTAAGCAACTTCCACCCCAGCCAGTGTTTGGATGATAAAATTATTGTACATTTAATTTTTTTAAATAAAACACAGCTCGATGGATAATTCTTCTTAGTACAAATCTTTCGTCTGAACTGGTGGTTGGACAAGAAAATAATATTCGATAAAATGTTTAACAAAATTCTAGATATCAGTGTACAGTCAGCAGCAAACTTAGAGCATTAAACCAGACCGGAGGCGACACTCATAGGCTCTGCCAAAGGTACGAGAGCGGCGGTCATACCCGTTATATAAAAGTAGTTGCCGCGATGCGATTGTGTGCGTGTAGTTTAAGATTGTGTGCGATAATAATGTCGTGTGCGTTTATAGCGACTTGATAGAAAATCTATGTGTGTTACCTCACCCCCCGCTGAAAGAGGCAGAATTTTTTGCGTAGGAATTGTTGCGCGTGTCGTCTCCGGTCTGGTTTAATGCTCTAAGGCAGCAAATAATTCTGCTTTTTTTTTAAGGTAATTCTGATCAGGGGGACAACCATGAAAGTGTCCATCCGAGACATCGAAACATGTAGTCCTGTCAAAAAAGACATTACTAGTTAGAATGAGGTTAAAAACTGGATAATTCAACGAAACGTCAGTCCGTTTTTCGGAATTTCGTTTCAACGTTTTGTCGAATACTAGCCTAATCAAAATGTACTACATTACAAATGTTCGTTAAGATACATTGAAAATTACATGAGAAAACTTTTACTTCGTTTTGGGGTCAGGTTTTTCTACAAAGAGGCTTTTTTTGAAGAACAATCCAACTATTGTTTTTATGTTTTATCCTTACAAAAGTCATTCCTCGACCTAACTATGAACAGTTTTGCCCCCACAATATTTGGCCTATTACGTCGTTGTATGCCCATTGATTTATTGGTTATGAATCAACCTGGTCCCCCTGCCCACCCTCCCGCCATTACGCCGCTTGATGTATCGCCATGATAATGAATCGAGCTGTATTTTTGCTGGCAACTGATGGAAATATGAAGGTCTTAGACGAGGGAGGGAGAGGGGTGAATTATTGCTGACTGCTTTTGGCGGTTCTTGTAAGTGTTATTTACTGGGTTTTACCAATTTTTGCTATGAAGTTTTCTGTTTTATTGCTTCACGTTTATCCTTGAGTGTGTCCGGTGTAGGCAGTCTGCTTGTACAGTTAATTAAATTGACATTGCTACGAAGTTTTAGTTTAATATATCTAACCCCAGAAATGATCTAACTTGCTCTCTCATTATTATAAATTCTGTATTAAATTATTTATTGTTGACAAAAAGTGTAAAATAAAAGTAAATAAATAAATTAAATAAAAACGTTTATTAGAGTACAGCACAAGGGTAAGCCTCTTTTTGCCTAGGAGCCTAATTAATCGTTGTCCTACCAAATGCCTCTAATATTGAATGACTGACTGACTGACTGACTGACTGACGGATGTTGATCCGCACAGCCTAAACCGCTTACCGTACAGACCTGATCGAGGGTGTGTTCTTTATACCTATGCATAATTTAATAAGTTTCGGTTAGCCAAACAAAAATTGGATAATTTTAAAAAATCATTCAAAAAAATTATGATATTCAAAATAATTCCCCATTAACATTTCTACGTTTGTTGGTAACATTGAAGTTTAATGATATCTAGCATTTAAAAGATAATGATACAACTTAATACACACCATTAACAAAATTAAACACTGACATAATAACTTTAACAAAAAAAAACATTTCAAAATTCCAAGGCAAAAAGCGTCATAAGTACAAAATTGACATTTTTATTCAATGGCCGCTCTGAGTGACACACGTCAGTGATAATATCGTATCTGACAATTGACGAAGGATCGCCGATCGACAAATGCAGATACGTTTTGCTTGATAGACGCGAAAGCACTGTTTTATTTCATTCGATTCTGAAGGGTTAATCATAGGCGTAAATCTTAAAATAGATGTGTCAAAATTTAATCAAATGGTAGAGTAATTATCTTTCAATGCTGTTTGATATAGTCCGATGTTTTTTCGTTACTGATTAACAGTAAACCATTAAAAAATCTAGTTACCAAATTGGAGGTCCTAAATGTTACTACAATAGTTGTGTCGATGTATATCTATAATAGAAATCCTACCAAAGAATCAAATATTTTATTTTGAGATTAGGCCATCACAGGCAGCTTCACTCGTCATGTACATGTTATACATCAAATATTTCAATTTTTTCCGGAAACAAAGAAAAATGACCCTAGAAAAAAGCACAGTATGTAGAAAAAAACTGACACGTTTTATTTCCCAATGACTTGCGTTATCTACTTAGATTTACGTCTGCGGTTAGCATTGATAGACGTCGGCGATTGTATCGCCAATGAGTATTGAATGATGGTGAATAATCGAAAGGAAATGTCATTATTGACGAGTAAATTGTTTGACTACGAAGTCTTGTCAGTTTTGCACTCGGTTCATAGGTTAACTGACCTAACCACGATTTACTTGCTGTCCTGTTTGTTTCAACTGACTAGAGTTTGATGCCTATAACTTGTACGTTTTTAACTAGTAAATAGCCAGAAATACTGTACGCATAATGTCAACACATAATCATCCCACTGCTACGCTTCTCTCTTCAATCGAATGGGATTAGAGCGCACTCTGCCACACTGCTTCAATGCGGATTGGCAGAGAAAAAATACTGTGTTATTGAATAATGTTTCCGAATATTCGATAATCCTCAGTTTGTGAAACTATTTAATTTTGTCAGCTTCAAGTACCTACTTAAAATATTAATAAAAAAAAGAATAATAACAAATATGCGTAGGACATGGTCACATGGTTTCAGATCTTAATAACATTGATTTGTTGGACAAATCAATTTAAAAAAGAATTACTAGCTTGAAAAGAATTCTATCAAAATATACTTATATTAAATTATAATTATGAGGTAGTCGACAAACACTTTCCTAAAACATTCCTAACCTATGTCATATTTTCTAAAGAACTATTTCCCTTTTTAATTTAAAATCGTTCAATTTATTGCAATGATTTGGAATTTTTAATATTCAATGTTCCCTTAATGATAAATATAAAATAGTGTCACACAAATTGCATTTATTCAACACTCGACTATTGAATAACAAATAATTTATCGTAGATCTAGAAAAAAAGTTAAATAAAAACATCTACAATTCGCAAGTCACGTTACTATCATTAAAAAAAAAACCATTTCGAAACTAGACAACGGGAGCCGACAAAAAGCGCTCCTTTCATTCCGTTCTGACGTTTGTCAATCATCCACCTCCCCCTCCAGTGCCATTCGAGCTGTCAGCTGTCAATGACAATTAATGACGTCCCATACAAAGTTTTATGGCTTTTATTGTATGAGGAAATGATTAATGCAATCACTAATGCAAATCCATGCGGCCGAAGCACGCAGTCATCATTGTGTTTCTGTTAGTTTTTCTATAAAATTGATTTATTAGTTGTAACGTTTTGCACGGCGTCGCTCCGTGGGCGGCGCGGTGAAATTAATGCGAATTTTTAAATTTCTCGGTTGTATTGTTAATAGTGACCACTCGACTGTCCGAAAATCTGTAGTCCCGACAATATACATAACGTTATTATGATGCCTATACAAGGTTTCAAATGTTTATGCGGGTTGCAGACCAAGAGCGAAGTTAACTAACTTAGTTTAGCTTAGTCTGCATAGCCGAAATGATTTTTCATACTTAGGTGCAGACCACAACGAGTAATATATAAGTATATAAAAGTAACTGGAAACTAACTTAGCTTATCTCTTGATCTGCAACCCGCATTATTATCCCGTTTCTAACTAAAAAATATTGCCTGCCTACATCATATGAGATGTGACGTGACGATATAGACTATCAGCCGATATTCTGTAAGCCTTTTCATAAATACTTACCATTTGTACATATTTTATTTTTGGTAGATCTAAATAAGCACTAATAGGGAATTAGACTGTATTCCCGGGCGATACGAGCACTCCGCTACTTAGGTCGTTTTGCGTCAGAACATTTCCCATGGGAATGTCGAGCCACGAGACCGCCCAGACGTATCTTTGCCTTAATTAAAAATAATTTTTTTTCGAAATGCTGAATCATTCAGCAAAACGGTCCATTTTAATCACTAGACCATTGAGGTCGTCATGCGTAAGAACAGTAATGAACTCTCATTAAAACATAGACATTCCATCAAGCTATAACAATCATGATGATCTATTGAAATGCTTGAAGAAAAATTGTAATATATGCACATACAACATTGTATGTACTAGCAAATATGTTTCCTTAGAAGCATACATTAATAAGTAGTGTTATGGATACATTGTTGCTTCTTTCGTGGTATAAGAAATAAGATAATTCCAGTTAAACTATCAGCCAGGTTATTAGGTAAGTTGTTAATTATTTTGACAGATTTTTTGCGAATTGCATTTTTTTTTTTCTAGCCTGATGGTCTTGTGTCCCACTGCTGGGCAACGGCCTCGGTCCCTTACTCCACTGTCAAGGTCCAAAGTTCAAAAAAATTTTACATTAAAAAATTTCAAGCTATTTCGTTTTTCTTTCCTAATTTAACAATAACATTAAATGCCTTATTTATCTTCAAAATGTATATATGCAACTCATTGTTTGTATCAAAGGATACAGGATACAAAAACAAAAATTGAATGTTTGTTCTGACCTTAACGAATGGAGAGATCGTGATGATGACTCATGGGACAGATAAAAAAAATGCATTTTGCTATAAGTAAGTAACAATACTCTATTTATTATAAATGGGAATAAATTTGATAATAGTAGGTACTATACATTACATAAAAGCACGTATTACACTACACGATATAGATAAGAAGTGAGAAGTTGTAAGTGCTTTTCGCTTATTCGTATTGCACCATCTCTTTTGTTAGACTCTGAATATCGTGTAGTGTAAATACGCGTTAAATTAAAGAAGGTAAATATATTTTTTTACCCATACATAGATAAATTAATTAAATTTTATTCATATTTCTATAGATATAAAATTATCCGCTCCCTCTTACAACTCACGCTTATTTCAATGTCACAATTTCATTACGGCAGACATAGCTGGCGTCACGTCACATCAACGTCACGTCACGTCACGTCGCGTCGCTGTCACGTCGCCGTCACGCGTCACTTACCTGCCAGCTCGGAGACACAGTTTGTTAATTAGTCTGTAACATAGTTTATATATGGGACTTTCTAATCTCTTCATGATGGTGCGGGAATAGATTTTATTTTGGAAAACTCCGATGGGTTTTTAGAACTCGGACCACGCTTTATAAAAGTGAAACTGTATGTAAGTATTCTTTAATTTATATTAATTTAATTATACAAGTTGTAAATTAACATAATATAGACAAGAAACTCGAAAAAAATATTATTTTTTTTTTCAATTAAACAGGTCTTACTGGGCTACAATACCCACAGCAGCGTTGCCTCGATGTTATGGCAATGGAATAACGTTGAGCGAGGTAACTGTCTTTGGGTCAGCAGTCTTTGAAATGTTATAAATGTCTAGGGCCTTTTTTTTTGTTTACAGTCAGGAAAATGCATTACTGCATGTCCCGCCACTTGGGAAAGCGACGCCGGGGGTCTGGTCTATCGGGCTCGCCTTTCTAGCCAATGAGGGATACCGACTAAAAACCTGACTGTCTGCCACCTTCTCCGCCTTCAAATGGCGGGGTCGCGGGCACTGGTGATACTTCCGCAACACCTACATGTGAGAGCCTAGTCTCTGAATCAATAATTTGAGTATGAGTTAGACTTCTTTATGATTTTTGACGTGGGTAGAGCATTTGTGAAATGGACTTTAAGCAAACAAAGCGTTTAGTTCGGAAAGCATCTTTCTAGGACTCAAAGTCTTAGCGGCGTTTACCTAAGGAGGCATTAAAAAGAATAAGGAACGAAACAGGAATTAGGAAGCAGATTCAGGATCTAATCGTGCATAACACTGTTAATATAATTTAATATCATCTGCAATCAACTTTCCACTTGTATTTGACGTTGCCACCACAGTCTATCGGTGCCATGCCCCAATCATGACACCAGATGACATCACTCGTAATTGCAGCAATCGATGGCTCCCAGGACCATGTTTTAACGACAGTTTTTGTACGTCGCCGCCACCGCCACTTGGCTTATTAAGCGGGATGTGGCCGACTTAACGTTGTGTTATGGTGGATAAGACGTGTGTTAAAATATGATTTATTTCATACTAGCGAAACCCGTGCAAGTTCGTTGGCGTGTACAACGCTTTCTCGTGGTATATTCGAAAAACTCTTGTATGTAATACATATTAACATTTCTCTTGAGTCACTCTCATCAAACTCCTTTGCGTAGTTTTAAAGATCTCAGCATACATAGGGACAGACAGACAGACAGCGAGAAACGACTTCATTTTATACTATTTAAAGATTTCGTAGCAGTCTAGGTGTTGCCCGCGGCTTCTCCTGCGTGACCTTTTCGTTTCTGCATATGGCTTATGACACTCACAAATAATTTGGCTTTCTATTGGTAAAATAATTTTCAAAATTGATTTAGTGGATCCGGAGATTTCCATACAAACTTACAAACTTTACGTCTTTAAAAATTAGTATCTTACTGTCTTATACTAAACAAAATGTCAGGATAATAGATAATAATGAAAAAGTATATTTTATTTACTCCCCATCCCCAGCCTGACAGCTAGTTCGCAACGAGTACTATATTTTGGTTTATATATATTTTTTTTTCAATTTGCTTATTGAAAAACACTATAGCATACTTCAACCAACATATCAACCCGCACTTTCTTTCTGTTCATACAATAATAAATAAAACAAAAATAATGACTTGTCAACATTCCTAATGTTTGGTAAAAACTTGAGATCAAACAAAAAAATTTTTTATCCAATAAAATATATCCTTTAACCAAAATTAAAGTATACAATATATAAATCGTCAGCAATCAACATTAATACCGGACATATCAAATGACGCTAATATAAAGGCAGGTCCACACGTCCCGTCCCACGCCATTAGTCTCCCCAGATTAGTGAGCTGGTGGTTTTGACAATTGATTTATGTCCGTCAAGACTCGTCACGGCGCCGACTGCGCGGACGCATCTGTATTTGCCCCTCTGCCTTCCCCTCGCACCCCCCTCTAGCTTCTAAGAACAAACATTGGTCAAAGATTATTTATTTTACAGAAATCTACCTATTATTGGTTTTATATTGGAGATTCGGTAGCTGTAGTTGTTAGCTTGGATGTAAAATGAAGATTTTTTTATTTGCGTGTTCATCGTAATTGATGACAGCAGCAGCTAAGTTACCAGGTTTTTGAGGCCATCAACAGTTAAGAAATATACAGTCGCAAATAGTTAGGTTTAGTTTATTCTTTTACCTAAAAATTGCCAAAGTCACGTTCCGAGCTAAGCGCCATTTAGCTTACAATTATGAGTAATCTTTAAAGTAGATTTTAAACCGTTTGTCATAAGAATAGGGCCAATGTATTCTGCCTATCGACGTTTCTTCACTATTTATTACATGTCTACGAAACAGGGAAACAATTTATCATTAAAACTAAAATAGTTGAGCCGTGTTTGCGGGAGTGCGATGGCGAAAAATATACCATTTATTTTAATATGTGAATACAATTGTTAACAGCTGCCTTTGACATTATATCAAACTGCTAACTATGTGTCAAATGTGGGTTTATTTTGTTTTATAATTATTATTTTAAATGTTTAACAATCTATGGGTTTTATTCTGGAATAGTTCATCGTTCTCGATATGACTTTAAACTTTTGGAAGAGGTGTGATGGTCAATTCAGGGTTCACTGGAACTACACTAGTCACTAGAAGCTATTAAGACTATTTAAGACAGTTGGTGCACGGGTAGTGTCCCAACGTATAATTTCTATGCAGATGCTACATAGAAAACTATCTCATACCAAATTACCTTGGAAATCTGTGTAAATAAATTCTGTGTGAAGTGTTAGGTTCCTCTCGAGTCGTCAAATCATGGCTTCCATCCAACAGACGAAGAAAGTCTAGGAGTAAGCCAAGGATGCGATGGTTGGACGACTTGACTGCCTTTTGCGGAGATTGGGGGGAACTGGCGAACGACAGGGATGCTTGAAAGCGTTAAGGGGTGACTTTTGTCCAGCAGTGGGATCTTTTTATGTTATACGCCAGACAAAAAGACAAGCAGGCCACCTGATGGAAAGTGCGGTCACCGCCCCTTTAGGACATCAGCATGACCAGGAGGGCTACTACGAAACGTAAATCCGATACTTCGGCAAGTATCGGAAGAATTTTAACCGTAAAATACAAGTTATTTCATTATTATAATTCAATGAACTACTAAAATAACCATAAAGTACAAGGTATTTCATGGATAGAATTCAAGGAATTACTAAAATAACCATGAAATACCTTGTATTTCAAGGTTAAAATTCTTCCGATACTTCGGCCGAAATATCGGATTTACGTTTCGTAGTAGCCCTCCAGGGGCGCTACCAATGCGTTGCCCACCGCTGACGAGACCTCTAATGTACCTCTTAAACAGTCCCATGTCATAGTCCGCCTAAGTGACTAACCAAGAAAAAATCTGTATGAAGTGTTAGGTGGTTTGTCTACTTAAGACATAAAAAAATCTTGATTACAATAAACAAGAGTAGCACACAAATACCTATGGCCTATGATCGCGTGCTATTTCGTCACGCTCCGATGTGAGACGCGGCGCCTGTGTAGTTTTTTTTTTTTCAATTAAATCGTACACCAATGCTCGCCTCATTAGATTCAGTTTGCATAAAAACAGCCCAGCATGGTGGTCGAGTGGATATTTGGTGCTTCATCAGTTTAGTTTCCAATAAACAAATATTTCAAAGTAACTATGTAAGTGAGTAACCTGGTAAAGGAGGAGCTCGATGGTGTCGCTGTATGCCGCACTAAACGTACAAGTTAAGTAACGTCGACCGTAGCCTGTATGTGGATGGGTTTCGTCATCTGCTTCTTCGAGTTTCGGAGCCTGCGGTCTCGGTAGTTGTCTATTGATGACAGCCGTTTAAGCCTAGTCGGTGGCCTTCGGGCGGCGGCTTGAAAATACTGGACTCGGTTAATCATCATTGGAGCAGCGTGGCAGAGTACGCTCTAATTCCCTTCGATTGTAGGGATACGATAATGCAGTGAGATGATTACCGGTTAATATGGTATGAATAAATCTGTGCAAAAATTCAGGTCGAAAAATTAGCTTAGGTGTTGATCAGTCAGGACTTTTTATATTTAAACTATGTAGTTCTTTTTTTTTGTAAATGTTACTTGACGGCAAACATACAAACTTTGTGGAAAGTCCTCGTAGTAAGATGTCCGTGGGAGTCGGTTAATGGCAGTGCTTACGTGCTTTCAAGTGCTATCATATGGTGACGAATTGCCATATGGCAGTCAGATAAAAGCTTAGGACACTCAAACTTTGTGTGTGATGCCGACAATTTTAAATTTTGAACAATCTTTTGAAAAATCTATAATGTCTTACATATTTATTTTAAATTAAAGTGAAATCCATTATTCTATATAATCTATATTATGGTTTAAAGTTGTCATTAACTTTAAAAATGCGTTACCATTAAATATAGCTGTTACCGTACAAAAGAAAAAAATACTTGGAACTTAATGTGAAATCAAAATTAACATGTGCATCAGAAACTGGATATCATTTTATTTAAATTTTCTCAAGACTTTCCGCTCCTTGGTCCGTCCATCATCGTCTAGGGCTGGGTTCTCTTGGTCTTTTTGCCTCCAAGTGGCCTGTCACCTTAGATCATAGTATGATCAAATACTATAGACGAGTAATACCCACAGCTTCGGAAGAATTCGGGCAAGACGCGACACTAGCGCCCCTACGGCATGAGGGCGGCATGAGGTGAACGATTTCAAAACTTTTGTATGCAAAATGTTATAGCGCCCCTAGCGGCATGAGGTGAACTGTGCGTATTGTGTATGCAAAATGTTATAGCGCCCCTAGCGGCATGAGGTGAACTGTGCGTTTTGTATGCAAAATGTTATAGCGCCCCTAGCGGCATGAGGTGAACGGAGGTTTCCAAGTCATTGTATGAGAAACGTCAAGAGCTGTGGGTATTAGTCTTCTATAGTATTTGGTATGATCTAAGCCTGTCACCATAAGTTTTTCAAGGTGATCATGATACTTTTGCGCTATATGTCCAAAATATTGTTGGATGCGTTGCAGGTAGATGGAGGAGAGTCGCTGTTGGCCACCAAGACTTAGCAACCTCTAGATAGAGACATTCGTTCTGTGGGCAGTTCAAAAGATTATGTAGAGAATAGACATTTCAATTATAAATAAATAAATATATAAATATATAGGGACAATTCATACAGATTGAGCTAGCCCCAAAGTAAGTTCGAAACTTGTGTTATGGGATACTAACTCAACGATATTATATTTTATAACAAATACATATATAGATAAACATCCAAGACCCGAGGCCAATCAGAAAAAGTTCGTTTTTCATCATGACCCGACCGGGGATCGAACCCGGGACCTCCTGGGTGGCGGTCTGGCGTGGTAACCATTACGCCACGGAGGTCGTCGAATTAAATAATTGTAAATTTTAAGTTAAGTGTCCAAATAAAAATATTATCTTTCTTACATTTCTAATTATTTTCATTAAAAACGTGTAACGCATCCCAGTCTCTTCTGCAGTGGCGATTGCTTACCACCAGGTGACCTTTACCCATTCGTTCACCCCAATCACAAAAATAATACATCTGATTTGAAATATAGCTCGGTATCGAAACTAAACCCGTCGCATTTTGTGTTCTTATGATGAAAAACTAACCCCTGTAAACATTGTGGTGTATGTTATAAGCTATTTATTGTATTTAAATATTTTTTGTATATAGAGTCAAGTTTGTCTTACCTTGCATATTCTAAGAGACGTCTAATTCTCCATTTCTATTTACTTATGTATAACCAGCTATTGCCCGAGGTTTTATTCCCGAAATTATGTTGTTGCTGAATAAAAATGTGTGTCAATCCGTTTTATAAATTACCTGTGCACCAAAGTTCAAGCAAATCTGTCTGTCTAACAAACATACATACTTACAAAACGTTTATAAGGAGGACAATATTGAATATCTCAAATTATACTGAACGCCAATTTTTCTGGCGTGTGCAGTCATAAAGCGAAGTTCGAAACATATACTCATTACTCTGATTTTCAATTGTTTTATACTGTACTGTAATGTTAACTGTGAGCCAGAAGCTTAGGCGTTGAGTGTAGTAGATTTTAATAAACTCAATATCTCAATAAGTAGAACATATCAGACAATGATCTATGTATTTTCCGCTTGCGCTTGTGCCTTAAGCCGCGCCCCCATGACGAACACACCCGCTTTCGTGCTCACGTCAGTCAAGACACATCAATCAAAGTCCACGACATGCCTCTGCCACTCATATTTCAACCTATATCGACGTACTTAATGCCCTTGTTATAAGGTTGAATATCGCACAAAATTTATATGAGGAAGTGCTTGTTTTTAATCGATTAAGTCCCTCAAATGAGTCGAATACACGTTGTTATGTGCTCTACTAATGTAATTATTTATTTCTGTTTTAATGTAATCATTTGTGCAAATAAATAACTTTTAGTCCTAATATTTGTTTTCACCTTTTGCTGAGTGATAGGATTTGTGACTGTGATTAAAATCATAAGTGCATATTTAATTTAAAACCTATATATTTATACTTAATCTAAAAGCTATACACAATTGACTTGAATTGTCTCTATCAAAGTGCAAAATTAATATTATAAATTAAGCAACATTATATTTTGATTATTAATAATTTTATTACGTCATATATATATATATTTTAAACCTATGATTTCTGAAACCTAATTGTTCATTCTTTATACACATTGGTATCGCCACTGCTATTTCTTGACGTTTATAAGCGAGAGGTAACTACTTTCCATCAGATTGCCCGATTGCCTGTTTGCCTGGTATGACATAAAAAACGTCAAACTCCGTCACGCTACCAATAAACGGTTAGTCAATCGTAAAAATCAATCAATCCAATCGATAAGTCTGGAAAGTGAAACGGACAAGAAACGTCGAACTGTCATTTACAAGACATAATTTTTTTTCAACAGTGCCTACATTTCAACAAACGATGGATCAATACTAAAAACAGAGTCAACCAGCCTCTGAAAAACATTTTAATTTTAATTCCACATTAAGACTCAATCTTTGAGAAATTCATCGTTAGTTTGGTAAAAAAGATAAAAAAACATAATTATAATCTACTTCCTTTCTTTTCTTAATAAAGAGGGCTTTCACAAAAATATCCATAAGGCACGTACCACATATACAGTACATGCAACCCGTCAACGTCGACTGGGATTGATAGACACGAATATATCTGGAGCGGGTCTTACAGGCCCCACGCGCGGAAGTGTGCGTCCGTCCGTCATCCGTCATCGTCAAAACTCGCACATTGCGCCAAAACGCAAAATATATGAAGTCTGGACATAAAATATATATTTTTTAAATAGATAGTATAAGTTTGTCAATGATTACAAAAGCTTATGAAATGTAGTAATTACACAAATATGATAAAACTTGTATTACAAGAAGTTTATTATAAAGCTAACATTTAACATTTTATATGTTTTTATTAAAATCAATCATATTTTGATTTTTTTTTCAACAAACTTGGTCAAATTAAAAATATCCAACAAGATACAAAAAATATTTAGAAGTAGTTTGCCAAAACATACAATTACGTTCCCCTCCTATACTATCCCAAAAGCACTAACGGTCCCATCACACCAATCTACACTGCTAATAACAAATCACATCCGATAATTTATTGCACACGAAAGATAGCATATAATTTGATTAATGACTGCGTCCACGCATTTTTGTATCCACCTTTTGTCCAGAATGCACGCCAGTCGCACCAATGTGCAGGCGATAATGGACACATGTCCCGTCATCCATCAGAGCCGACAGATGCCGTGGAGTGGCCGGCATTTGTTTCGCAAGAGTTATACGGAATCGCTCGATTTCAATATACCCAAGCATAGTGGGTCGGTAAAGTGAATTTCTGTACATAATTTTCTTAGATATTTTAAAATTTGCAGAAATTTAAACTTTAGAAATCACGTAACTTAGTTTATTATACCTACCTATAATATTGTTTTATGATACAAAACGGGTCTCTTATGGCTTGAATAATGTACCTACGCAGCTGCTGTAGAGCCGTGCCTACTCCACGGACACCAGCCGGCGGGGTTGCGAAAGTATCACCAGTGCCCGGACCCCGCCACGTGAAGACGGAGACGGTGGCAGACAGTCAGGTTTTTAGTAGGTATCCCTCATTCTAGAGAGGTGAGCCCAACAGACCCCCGTCGCTTCCCCAAGTAGCGGGACATGCAGTAATGCATTTTCCTGACTTTCAACAAAAAAAAGGATTGATTTCCTTTATTTTCATTTTCTTTTGAATTATATAAGAACAAATGTATGGTAAATGGAAAGTCGTGAGACATACCTAGTGGAGACATACTTAATTTT
This sequence comes from Endotricha flammealis, assembly GCA_905163395.2. Taxonomy (NCBI): domain Eukaryota; kingdom Metazoa; phylum Arthropoda; class Insecta; order Lepidoptera; family Pyralidae; genus Endotricha; species Endotricha flammealis. The sequence continues at coordinate 1,126,011 of LR990857.1, read as the reverse complement.
TGAAAATATGTATTGATTTTTGAACCGACTCCCACACCCTTCAGTGAAACCCCGAGCCATATATTATATTCAGTATTCATTAAATTAATTTGTACAAATAACAGCTGCGTGAATAGCACTGTTTATTTTGGACTGAATGTATGACAAGTGTAGTATGTTGTAAAATAACGACGATAGTGTGGCATTTAACTATGTATCTTTATATCACCATCAAGTATTTATTCCCATTATCACAGTATTTATTATACATAATAATATTATATAACGTGGATAGATTCGGTGATGAAATAACTCAATGTGCGTTGCATAAAAGGAGAAAATTTATTTTCAAATAGAAACCTAATCCTTACTAATATTATAAATGAGAAAGTGAGTTTGTTTGTTTGTTATTCCTTCACGGCTTGATTAAGCAGCCGATCATTATGAAAATTTGCATACATATTGTTAGGGGTAGGTACAGAGCCCAACATAGGCTACTTTTTATCTCGTAAAAGTATGTCGTTCCAATGGAAAATAAAAATTTCTACTATAGAGGGCGCTCTATCGGCCAACAGATGGCGCCACAAGTCGCGCTATGGGTTGTTTTGTTGTCAAACGAGATCTATGTCATAAAATAAACGCGAGCGAAGCCGCGGGGAAAAGCTAGTAATTTATTATAAAGGCGAAAGTTATGTGTATGTTTGTTACTTCTTCACGCTCAAATGGCTGGGCAAATATTTATGGTATTTAGTATGTAGGTAGCTGACACCTAGCGTACTTTTTATCCCGAAAAGTACGCGATTTCCGTAGGATTTGATCAAAAGTCTGATATAGATGCGATAGCGCTGCTGTGCATAAATAAATAGCCGCAAACGAAGTTGCGCTGGTTTCATTAGTAGATCATATACAGTGAATTTAAAACTTATCAAACTTTAACTTGCCTGAAAGTAAGCTCATTTTGGGCTATTATTTCCATTGAAAAATTAAATAAACAAAATCATAAACGACGACCGTGACGTTGACGACCTCCGTGGCGTAATGGTTACCACGCCAGACCGCCACGCAGCAGGTCCCGGGTTCGAATCCCGGTCGGGTCATGATGAAAAACGAACTTTTTCTGATTGGCCTTGGGTCTTGGATGTTTATCTATATATGTATTTGTTATAAAATATAATATCGTTGGATTAGTATCCCATAACACAAGTTTCGAACTTACTTTGGGGCTAGGTCAATCTGTGTGAATTGTCCCTATATATTAAAAAAAAAAAAAAATAATAATAATAATAATAAAGACAGAAATTTGTAAGTATTATTTAACAGACGAATCAAGTCAAATGTAAAAATAAAGTAAAAAGTCTTAATTTACAATTTTGCTTTTATGAGTCCGCTTAGTTTAAAAAATATGTCCACAGGAATACTGGCAAAAAACATTATTTAAAAGCTTTTAGTATTTTGTTTCTAATAATTATTTTAGAAACTGAGATTTCACGTAAAAAATTAACCCTAAAATGTTGACATTACGACCGTAATACACAAAAACTACGTCTCCGGTTGCGTGAAACAAATGTCGGGGGCGCCACTCCGCATCAATCTCCTCATTACGGAGCTCAAGTAAATCATTTATAGCGATCTGAATCTAGCTATTTACTCAACGAGGGTCGCGGAGGCACATCACTCACTCACTGCCCTTTGTCGGCGCGGCCTCAATGTTTTATACAGTTTTGAAGGGTTAAAAGTGTGGTGACACTATTTTATATCGTTTAATAAACAACTATTTTTTATTAATATTAAAAACAATTTAGAATTAGTTGTAGAGCATTGATGCATTCAGCATGATTAAGTACAATACAAAATATTTTTATTCAAATAAACCTAATAAGTACAAGCTCTTTCGAATTTGGAAATCTTTTTTTATGTCGTTCAGATATTTGTTATCTTAAATCCATAAGTGATTTTAAACAAAAATCTGGATATTTTTTTATTAAGGTAGGTAACAACAACATATGTTTTTAAAACAAAAAAATAGATAAATATTAGAAATTTGAATACATAATAACATTTTTGACTTTGATTCAACTTCTGACAAGAATATTTTGTAATTTTTAAAAGTTATAGTTATTATTTATTATTATTTTTAAAAATTACCAAAACTCTCATGTTGTATCTTAAGTATTGTATCATGATACAACATATTACCTATCTTATTCAGAAAACTCTCTATTAGTCCACCATTGAGAATCGCTACCTACTAAAAAAATTCTGCTTAGGCTCTAAGTGCTTCTACTCTACACTCTATTGAAGAACTTGAGTAATTTTTGATAAAGAGTTTGATAAGGAAAAAACGGATCACACGCCATGTGTCATATTATACGCATTTCGTCACATCGAAATATTTATACAAAAATATGTTTTTTAAATACAATATTTTAATAATACCATATACCGCCAACGAATTCCATTTTTTACAATGACAATTACCAAACTTTTAATTAAGACCCATCAATTCAATAGAGAAACGAAAGTATAAATCAGCTTTCCACCGCCTACAACATGAAACAAAAACAACGTGCAACATAAATTAATAAACAACAAACTAATAATTAAACAAAAAACAAGAGAATTGCGCCTTTCGCCATAAAAAGATGATAAACAGTCGATAAATCACACTATCCGTCTAAAGCCCTTTTACATAAATCGTGGTGTACTACCCACCCCAAACACCCCCCAGGAGAACCGGGGGATTCATTAATTTGATGAAATAAAACAAAACGTCATTTTAATTAGTCGCCATTATTAGATGTACAATGACAGACAGCGTCGGCAGCCCCGAGGATTTGGGACGTTTGTCTTGTTCAAAGTGGGGGATGGGCGAGTTTAAACATACGGACGTTGATTATGATCGAGAAAGTTCTAGAATTTATTTTAAATAAAAAAAATGGAGAATTGAAGTGGCGATTTAAGACTACTAACATTTGTTGTTACTTACGAAGTTGCTGATGACTACAATCCGTGAGTGGGTAGGTAGAGTTCAAAGAATAACGCGAAAGTGTTTGGTAAAATTGGTTTATTTGACGAAATTATGTTCTTTTTCTTTATGGTTATCATAGCGAGTCCTTTGTAGAAGTAAAGGGATAAATAAAAATTTATAGTTAATTTGGTAAATATATATTATGTCGACTGGCATCAAAAGTTGCTCGAGATTCTAGAAAAAAAAAATGTTCCCGGTGAAAAAATTAAAAAATCGAATGCAAAAACCACAATATTTACTAAAGCCACGACCGCTGACGTTAAATAAACCCGTATATCCTTCTACCTGTAGACCGCCAATTCAAGGGTTTGACTGACAGGCCGTCTGTCAACTTTTGAAACGCAATTCTATCGCTGCGTACATATCCATCGCTTGTTTTGTTCACCAACATTCTAATATATGGGCTTTTAGGCAGTAATGGAATACGAATGGATAGATTGTTGTTGTGTTGCTGTGTTACTTGGTACGGAAAGTGCGTAAACGGCGATGAATGACGTCATTATCATGATTAAAGCGAGGTTCAGAGTTAAGACGTCGCGTTGAGTGATTCTATGGACAGATTTAAGGCGGTGTAAGATGGGTTTATGGTCGGGTAGGTAATTAACGTTTGTACCATGTGTATGGTTACAGTAATATTAATCATGGGATTTCCATGTTGGAGAATAAATAATTTTTCTCAAATTTAGTGTAATAAACTTCCATAGAGCGCAGAACCGCCGCTGGGACAGGAAGGCTCTGGAATAGTGTTCAATCCAGGTAGTGTACTGGAAAACGCAGCGTAGGACGGCCACCTGGAAGATGATCTGACGACCTACAGAAAAGTCATGGATGCATGGCATGCCGCTGCCGGCTGGTCATATTGGAAGCGTTTAGAGATCTGTGTCCAGCATTGAATTTCTTGTCGCTGAGTTGAGAGTATTAAACATATTGGAGACACCCACAGACGCGAGGAGCCCGACGAGCGACGGCGACGTCGTCGTCCGTCGCTTTGTTAAGCTGTCGCCTCCCACTGTTGGCGATAGGAGACAAGTCAGTGAGCGACTGACATGAAAACACTGACAACTGCAGTTGCAACCTTCTCAAACTAAAGCTTTTCGTTCACACGTGGACTTGCTCATGATTCAAGTTTAATAACAGTCGCTTGTAAGTTTCCGCCATTCAATTTCCGCGACCCGTCGATGTGCATATGCGAAGTAAAGACTCAGTTTCGCATGAAACGAGTCGCTCGAGTCGCCGTGTGGACGTAGGGCCTTAGAGAATATTGACCTGTTAATCTTAGCTGTAATCAGTTCAAAGACTGGGGTTATAATATCAATATATTATAAATATCATGGATTTAGAATTGAGATCCATAACATTTTATCTCAAATAGGTACCTATAGGTAATATAATTATTTGCTTTAATCGGGATTCGACGAAACAATCTAGTCATTTGTCTATTGAATTCGTTGTGTCAAAATCATTGTTTAAGTTAATATTACTAACGACAAATCGACAGACAGTCGCTATTTCATAGAACCTTCCATGATTTCCTTATATCCAGGGGTTTGGATGTAAAAATCCACCAAGTTTGTCCAATTAGGTAAGAAAAATTGATAATGTCATAGTTATCTCTCTTTTTATAAATCTTATACCTAAATCTCTTTTCTTTCCTAATTAGACATTAGACGAAATTTACGGCCTGTTTCTGAATGGCATTTTAATTTTAATTCCACATTAAAGTTTTTTTTTCTTCTTAGTATGACACGCACGACATTCAATAAAAGATTTTTACAGGGTCGGCAACGCGCGAGCGATACTCCCGGTGTTGCAAGTGTCCATAGAACACGGTGACCGCTCACCATCAGGAGAGCCGTAAACTTATTTACCACCTTAGTGGTGTAAAAAAAATGACAGCTATAATTTAATGTGTCATTAACATTTAAAATGCGTTTTAGAAACTGACTGACTGCTTTTTTTTACCTAATTAAACCAATAGAAATATGTAACTCGAAACCTAGAGGCGTTATGTAAGTTGTTAAAATGTTTTGTGTAAGTAAACAGGTGAGGGGGTTTTTAGAAATAAAATGACCATTTAAAGTATGTAACATATATATTTCTTTGAGCTTTTAATTGCATTTTGAAATACAACATAAAATTATAAATAAGATTATTAAATTTGGTAAAATCAATATTTTCAACACCATTTTTTTTTATTTTAAAGAATGAGCAAAAAACTCCTTGACAGAGCTAGCGTATACATAATATTTGTCGTATTTCCATCATTATTTTAAAATGATAGTTTATTCATTTAAAATTTATTATTTTTATTTAATTGAATATTTGTGAGATGACTGTAAAGGTTGAAAATGTATTCTTGTCATTTTTTACTTTTCATATCAGAAATCTGCAGGTAAATTTTTTAATTATTATCATACGATATCATGCTATCTCGCTTATACAACATATAATGAGAGACATAGCATATCAGATTGAAACATTGACTTTTTACGAAAATAGACCTGCTGATTTTGGAAGTCATTGCCACATAAAGATGACATATTTATTGTTTGCAAGCAATTGATAAATAAAAAATATACAAGAATCCACACAAGACAGTGTTTTACGACAATCGTATTTTCAATGGACTGAGACAAAAAATCATATATATTCAAAGTACGATCGTAATAGACATAATTATATATATCGGGTCCAATGATTCAGTGACAGAAATATTTTTTTATTAATTAATTCTATTTCTCACAGACTTAAATAATTTGAAACTTAGGGCCCGCTAGTGTTTATTTTTAGGAAGTTTGCGTTCTCAGGGTACAACGTTAATCTCACAAATATTCATTTTACAAATCGCATGTTGATCTGAAACTTACATTAGAATGTTTACAATATTTTTATTAAATATAAAAGAGTTTTCACTCGCATTACCGTATATACATCTCGTATATCTGTAGTTACATTGGAAGATATCTCACAATACAATTTGAATGTTCTAAACGTATACGAATGTATGTTCCTTTCAAAGAAAAAACTGTAAAACGTATCACTTGAATACATACGGCTGCGGCCAGCCGACGCTGGTATAATGGTATACAGTGTTCACAGACGTAGTCACCTAACTTTATACTTAACACTAAATAATAAATAGCCAACTCGCACGGAGAGCGTACCTAGACCGAATTTACACTAAGGAGATAAGTATTGCGTTCCGTCGCCGGTGTGCACGACTGAGATTGGATCTCCGAGATTGCATCGACGCTCCATCAGAAACAAGAACTTCAAAATATACATACAACTAAAACTAACACTAAGTCTGATTTACATAAAAATTAAGTAACACAAAAAATGATATTGCAACGAATTTTAAAAATACTGAAAAGTACGACGACGCGACCGAATCCCTCGACAAACGAGCGCTGAAGGCGAATGCAATAAAATCCACTTTTAGATTAGCAAAAAATATACATTTACAAGAGATCGAATCGAGCTTTATGACTTAATATGACTTATATTTACAATTACCGAAATGGAATTACGAAGTAGTGTGGGAGACAAGCGCGCGGGCGCCGCGCGGTCAGCCCGCGCGGTCAGGGACCGTCCACTTCTAAAGGCAATATTTTCAAAATATTCTCTTAATCTAAACGAACGTAAGACGTTTGGCGTATACTTAAGTCGCTAGTCGTAATTACACTAACCGAACTATGCGGTGAACTCTAACAATAATTACCTAAATAATTAAATTGGCAAAGAGTTTCAAAATACTTAGCGTCGCCGCGGCGACCTAACCCTAGCAAGGTTTAACGTAGCAGGATATGGTATCATCACAAACGATGGCCCGGCCGACCTATGTACAGTCTACACGTATTTGCTGGACAGCTGCTTAGCGAGTTCCGTGTACTTGAGGAACTTGGAGTGAGGGCTCTCGTCGAACGACTGCGACGGGCTGCGCGGGTCCTGCGGCGAGGCCGCGTTGGAGCCGCCACTCTTGTGCGCGCCCGGCGAGGCGGCCGCGGGCGGTGCCTTCATTGGCACCGGCTCCGGCAGGGCGCCGTCCTTCACGAAGTGCATCTTCGACAAGTGATGCCGATACGCGCCCTTCGATATAAACGGGGTATCGCACAAAGCGCATTTCATGAACGAGTCTGTAACTACCGCGTCATTACAAGCCCAACTGAATGTTAGAATGCTTGGAGGACCAGCCGGGGATGGCGCCGGCGGAGGAGCGCGAGAGGGATTGGTCTCAGTTTTGTCGCATAGTTTCTGTAGAGCAGCTAAAGGGTGGCTACCACCACGGCGAGACGAACTTGGTTCATTAGATGAACCACCACCAGCTAAATTATCAAACATGGAAGATAGTGCGCCTAAACTAGAAGCTGGCTTTCTATCTGCACTGGGAGTGTGACCGGAGCGATCACTGGCCGGGCTACGAGGGCTGGCAGCGGGGCTCGGGCCCTCACTTTCGCGTTTCGGAACTGGCTTTATGTCTTCCTCGGTGGAACTACCTGGCCGAGGTGGTTCCTCTTCTTCGTCTACTTCGGTTTTGACTCGTACCGGTTGGTTGCTTAAGTCTACCCCATTTTCGCGATCCTCCTCTTCAGTGACCTCTCTCTTTATCCGCACCTCTGCAGGTCGATCCTCAGAGGCGGGAGTTTGAGAGCCGCGAGTATCTGGTGTAGTGCGAGGGGTCATGTGATAAGCATCTAACTTTCTATCAGGAGTAAGAGATTCAACCCTACTACCACCTCGTTCCGACATAGAACTAGATTCGCTGCCACTACGTTCGCGGCGCCCGTATCCCTGTTGATGGTGATAGTTTCTCAACATATTCATTGTTTGTGGATCTACGAGTGGTTTAGTATAGTCTACGCTCTCATCTATTCCTAATCTCTTCAGAATACTAGACCCGATCGGCGCGTGAGTCGCCCCGCCGGGTATCCCTGGCACTGAATGACGCGATCGCGTGTCGAAACTTTTTTCTATCAATTGTTCTATGGCATTGAGAACCGAAGGCGACGAGCTTTTGTCGTTACTCGCGTTTGGGTCTTTGGAACTCGGTGAGGAATCGTTCACGGAAGATGGGGATCGGTGGTGAGCCGACCCGGGAGAAGGCAGCTCTTCGTTGATGCTTTTGCGCCCGTCGCGGCCGGTCGGAGTGACATGCCCGGGCACGTCGGGGGGGATGATATTATTTGAAAGAAGAGCGCTTTTCAAAAAATTCCTTTGGCTATTTGACATAGGCGCGCCAATACATTGGCGTATATGTTCTACAAATACAGCAGTCTCAATTTTGTCGCCACATTTCTCACAAGTGATTCGGCTTCCCGCGCCGAAATCCCTAATCGGTTTTCCCATGGGAACCCCATTACCTTCCCCATTTTTGAACTCATGTTGGGCTCTCTCTAATTCGAGAAGTTTTCTAACAGGCAAAGATTTCTTACGCTTTTCGCGGGTTTGTCGTCGCCTACCACCGCTTTCTGTAATAGATCGCATTATGTGCTCTTTGTAATGTGAATTCTTAACCATATGATTACTCAATTCTTTCAGGGAACTAAACGCTTGGTCGCAAACCTTACAAGTTAAAACAGCGCTAACATGACTACTAGTGCCTGTCGTAGGCGGAACCGCATTATTAGCCCCGGGGCCACTCGAATTAGAACCTTTAGCTTCATCAGAAGATTTCCAAGATATGATTTGCTCTTGAGAAATAATATTGGTGTAATGCTGGGTTCGTTGCATGTGACTAGTCATCTCGGCCAGGGAGCGGAAGCTTTCCGCGCACCACATGCATTTCAATATCTGCCTAGTTTGCTCTGCGCCCTTGCCTAACCAGACGTCTTGGCCACGAACTAACTTTCTAGGAATAGGCATGTTTTCTTTTATAAGCATATTCAGGTCACTCTGGTTTGGCTTCGAAGAGCCACTGGACGATGATGAATTGTGTGACGGTGTCGATGGCGAGCTAGATGGCGGTTGCAGAGAAGGTGGTAACGGTGCGCCAGATGATGGTGGTACGGGCACATTGACACCGCAATGCTTAGCTTCTTTCATGTGAACAGTTAGGTCAGCGAGAGAGTTGAAGCTCTTCTTACACCAGACACACTTCAGAACATCTTTTGTTTGATCAGCACCTTTGTTCAACCAGTGAGATTGCCAAGCGGAATGTCTGGCTGCGGCATTCGAAGCGAGACCAGCACCTAATGCCGCGCTTTGTACAGATCGGAATAACTCTTCACCTCCCAGCCTACTAAGTTCGCTCATCTTTTCCAATGCCTTGGTGGCATCGCTCGGTGTTGGACCCCCATGTTTTAATTTACCATTCCAATCAGCCGGCACCCCACCTTTTGGGGAAAGACTCGCTGCTGCAACAGCAGCTGCAAAGTACGGCAAATGAGGCGCAACCGGAGTCGTCCATGGAGACGGACTCGGTTTGAATTCTGAAGTACGAGAACTCTTTCTAGAGGGAACAGGCGACGGTGAATCATCAGGGCCTCTCTTTCTTGTACCTACTGACAAATCTAGTGGACCATTTTCATTCTTACTAAGATTGACTGCATCGTCAGCATCATCATCGTCGTGGGGCGAGTCGCTCCGCTTCGTACTGAAGTCTAAGACGGCGTCGGCTCGTTCGGAGTCAGTTAAGTCCTCTTGACAGGACATGAGGAGTCGTTGTTGTGCTGCGGCTGCAGCGGCGGCGCCGAGGTAGGCTGCGACGGCCGCGGAGTGTGGGGGAAGAAGTGCAGCAGGCAGGGCCGCGGGGAGGGCAGCCGTCAGCGCAGCGGAGAGGGGGAGGCCCGGCCCGCTGCGCCCGGAGTACACCGAGTCATTGGAGGGACAGCGCGGCGCGCCCGACGACTCCCGCGACAGACATCTCGGGCTCTCCCTGCGGACAATGACAGAACTGACGTTAGATTGACATAATTAACTTAGTGAAGCCAAAATGTTGGCTTCTGAATATTTGCTCTTTAGAACTGGTTACCGAATTTGAATATTAATAGCGGGTAAAGTTAAATGCCTCGGTTATCTGACGACGCTCTTTTGTTAAAGAAATTAAATTTATTACCTATTTATTTAAAAACGAAGTAAATTAGTAACAAAATGTAAATTTTCCAACTATAAATACTGTCTGATAATATAAATCTAATTTTACTTGACATAGCTAACTTTTGAATAAATTTAGTAACGTCGCCATTAGTGAAACTTAATTCAAATAAATCAGACAATAAATACAGCAATCATTCATATATAACGCGATATTAAAGTGATTAAAGTACCAATAAAGTTCGCAGATAATATTTTTATCTAAATAATTCAAGGAAAATTATCATGGCGTATTCGGCGATGATGACATATATTTAATCAATGATTAATGACCACAATATATAACCATTTATTTGTTATTGAGGAGGATTAATCAGTATTATTATAGGAAATAGTATAAATGATTCACATCTTAATGCACTTTATCAAATAAAACTAATCAATCATGAATTAAACAACACAACTAAACAAATAACATATTTTAAAGTCACGTAGGTATTTATTAAATTATGAGCACATTTTATACACTAACCGTCAATAAATTAGGATTGTTATTAATGCTGGCGCAAAGTTACAAAGTTGAGATGGTGAGCAACTTTTTCTATTTTTGACATTAATATTTACAACGAATATTATAAACGATAGATCAACATTAAAGTCAGATACTAAAATCGGTGGCGATAAAATCAAAAATGTTAAAACAGAAAAAATATCACGAACTTGTGATAATTATGGAAGTGAGAAATACAACAATCCTAGAAATAAAACTACACAAACAAAAGTAATAAAAAGAGAAATAATCATTATCGCAAAGGAAGAAAACGAAAACAACGAAAAACATGATGAATTAATCAAAAACAATGCAACACTTGGATAAATACCTCACGTGGTCGGGCTCCACGATCATTTTGGACCAAATCTTTTCAATGTATCCAAAACGGAACGCTTCGAAAAACTCGCGGATCCATCAAATTCACTTTTCTAATAAGAGAACACCATTTAAAATGACAACTGTTTGACTTCCCAAAAATAGGTTGAAACTGTAAACACGTCGCGAAAGACGCGCCGCGAGACCGGCGGCCGGGAGGGAAGTGCGCGGTGCCTGCGGCGGCAGCGGCGGTCCCGCGTGGAATGAGACGCCGCGTGATTTACGACCCGCCTGCAGCGCCCCCGCCCCGCACGCCCCTCGTAGAAACGAGACGGCCGCCAAGAGCAACGGACCGACCGATGAGAGAAACAGAGACGGCTACACGTATTCTGCTTCGAGGGGTGGCGCTGCGTAATGCAAGCGTGCGTGCGATGCGCGAGGTGGACGTGCAGTGACGGGCGATCGTTTTGATGACAGCCGCCTGACACAGCATAGCTACTCCGCATAGCTGAGTCACCGTCGTAACACCAATGGAAAATGTACGGAGCAGCCTTGACGGCCAATAGGCGCTATATATTTTTTAATGAGTATGTTTACGAATTTCAATCGAGTTAATATGTTTGCCCGCGTCAGCGACACTATCCGTCCGAGAACTCTCGGGGGCTTAGAGAAGATTACCCGGACGGGGTTGACGGCGCTGACAAGGAAATGGCGCGTTAACAAAACGCCGAGACGAGTCCTTTTAACAACACCGGGACAGACAGGGGACGAGGACGGATTTACACGTATCATGAACAGATTTCCTGCTTTGACAAAGGAAAATATTCTTTAGGTTTATTTATTTTTACGAGGGTAGACGAGAAACTCACTCCGAATGACAATATAAACGTCAAGAGAAAGTGCTGCTGGGAGTCCAATAAGACGTTAGACGGTTTTTTCAATCAACAGATCGATTCTCTGACGTCTGTTTAAAAGATTTATAGTTAAGTCAAGATTAGCTTATAGGTATCAAATACATCCGACAAAGTAGTTCTTTGATTTGATGATACCCGAGGCCTAAGTCCCTATAGGTAAAGTTTCACAAATTTTGGAACGAAATCGCCAGCTGTTTATAGCTTCCTATAAGCATTAGTCGGGTGCGGGTCAATCAATCACTTGTGTTTATGTGACAGGTATTGTGTTCTCTTTCCCCCACGAACATGCACGCGATCGGAAATAACCAGACTGGGATGCTAAAGGACATAAACAAAAAATATTCGTGTTCTATTTTTCGGAGTCGGTGCAGATAGTAACAATATAGTTTGTGATAAATTCTACACTGTGGCGTTGTTTTGATGTGCAGCCTCGGAATTGGGACGGCGAGGCATGTGCGCCGAAGTTTAGTTTTACATCGTGCGGGTATGGGGGACACCTGACACCGTTTGAATAATTTCGCAGTTCCAACGTGAATTTTAAAACGACACAGATGTCTTCAAGCAATAAAAGTGTAGCGCTAATCGATTTTGACATATATTCACGTTGTGGATTTAACACAATTGAGTACATAATTAATCAAATTGTTGATAGCGAACCTAACTGATACGTATAGCTAATAAATAATGGCTTTATCGACCTAGTAATAGAAGTGTAGATATTCATAAAGATTACAACAATGAAAGCATCAAACTACACTAATATTAATTAAAGGATTTTGTCACGACACTGCAGAATGATATACATAATAAAACGTCGGATAATTAAATTTCCAGCGGAAAAAGTGATAGATATGAAGCCTAGATTTTAGATATTATATTTAGACACTAGAACTATTGGAAATAGATAATCCAATTATAATCTTATTCAAGTTTTTAAGGCAATTATTTATTGTTTACTTACAATTTAATTCGTTAACAAAAGATGCAATTAAGGCAATCGTATTGGATTTACAAAAAGAACTTTTTGTGCAAAAAGAAAAATGGATCCTCTTTTGTATTTAAGCAGATAAGTGAGAACCTCTGTATAATCTTTCGTTTTAAAAATAAACGCGACATGTACGACCATAGAAGTTTGATTGCAAATAGACTTAAAAATAAATAAATTATAGTATCCGTTTGTAGTTTTTATTCAAATTAGACTATTAACTGCATTCTAATCGGACTGGCCCCAATTCATAAGTTCATTGTCCTGACTTCCGTTTCCCAACAAAAAACAAATAGCATTATTCAAATCAATAGCAACATTACGTATGAAAAATTCATTCAATGCAAAATTATACAATTTTAATAACCTTTAGTTTTTAAGTGGAAGAATTTCGAACAGGTGTCGATCTGTCGATACGTTACCCAGAAGTTTTTTCGAAATTGTATATTCGTAAACACGAATATTAACATTTCCCGAAATGGCAAACGACCTTAAGCAATCGTTAATACGATTCCAGCAACTAAACCACCAACGTCTCCTTCTTCAAAGTCAAAGATATTTCTTTTTTCATATGGGCCAAATATTTTATTTCAAATATTACAAGCTCTTTTCAATAGTCATTTTTTTCCTACCAGCTGTACTGTCTACGTGTATTTGTAAGGAAGTGTTGTCTGTTATATCTAAGACTAAGAAATTGGTGAAAATATAGATTTTTACATGAAAGACTGCCGTCTGACCTCCACAATGTAGAGGGGAAAATCTCTTTGGACCACCAAGGTCGTCAGTATTCAAATGACTGTCATCAAAATCTAAAAATGCTTTAATAGAAAGTTGGGCCGTCGATCCTAAACAATAGACCCTTAGGGTGTAACCACCTCTCTGTGGAGTGTTTATGATTGATGACGTCTCTTCACTGCAACTAATTGACAGTGATGGAAAAGCGAATCTACACACCTAACAAACGTACACGGACAAAGCAAACAAAATTTTATAATTCTGATACACAACAATCAAGTAATAAAGTCTAAATTTCCACTAGCATTGCATTTTGAAACGCAAATAGGAATATGGTTACTAAAGTACCTGTCCTACGCCGGACGCACCTAGATAAGGCTGATTTAAATTTTTTGTACAAAAACAACAGATTCATAATTAAGTTGTCAGTTGAAAATAAATAATCACTTACCTAGCAGATGGAAAAAATCGAGGGACGATTTAGTGAGCATAAAAAACATTTTGCTACCATTTTTTCTGGGTCTTAAGTTTTGAAGCAATTAGATTTATTTAAATTTTAGAGAAGAGAAAATTGAAGCATGTAAAATTATACAACACAACTAGTAATCAATGGAAATATTTTTTCTCAATGAATGTCAAGAAACAACTTATTACTAGAAAATCGAAAATTATCACATAATTACTTTATCACTATGAGAGTTATGCCTAAAATTCTTAAACGGTAAATAAGTTACCAGACCCACCAATGAAGTTGAGAAAAACAGCGCATTCAAAGTAAGTAATTAATGATATTTACACTGTCAATTGGTGCCGCTCATAATTTTAGTTGAATTGATAGACAATGACGCTTATGACAAAAGCTGTATAGCTGTTAATTCGTTCCAATTAGAGTTTTATTGAAAATGTCATCGTTAATGTTGTGCAGGTCACCTGAACAAACATAATATACTACGGTAACACACTGCAATTAGTAAAACACTTCAAAACTAATCAAATATATATATCTTCAGGTACAAATAAATTTCGAAAATAACAATGACGATTACATACATATATTTTTAATTAATGGATAAATTATGTTATTATCCAATTTATTCAGTAAATATATTATAAGCACACAATACATTAGTTACACAAGTCAGTCATCAGTCTCATTAGAAATGTGATGTTTTGTTATGGACAGCATTATAGTGACCCATTATAAAGAGGAATTTTTGTGTGAAATCTTCGGAAATTTTTCGGATGGGGAGGAAATTCCGGGTTCGCTTGGGAAAATTTTCAAAAAATAATTTCTTAGCAGAACTTCAAATATCATCTAGTTCTGTACTTTAATCAGACAGAAAAATAATGTTATCTTCATTTAAAATATATGATTTGAACCTAGATTGGAAAATTAAATTACTAAAACCTGGAAATTTTAGATAACATCAAAGAAGTTGATACATGTTTATTAAATACCCAAGTATCTAATATTTTTAATTTGGTCAGATATGAATCAGTATCCGTCTCAGATTATATCATTGGAAACGAAAATTTTGTCGATTCACATTAATTATCTGTTTACGCAGTCGATCGATCAAATGATCGATCATTGGCATTTCCAAGGCCATACGTATCGAGTCACGAACTAACGCAATTCCGATTGTCAGTCACAGGAACGTGAATTGATGAACTGTCATATAAGGTATTCTGGATCATTTTTACTGGCAATGCCCACTATAACTGTCACAATCGCTTGTCCGTTCGTTTCTCTGACTTCATCAATTCAATCTTGGGTAACCATTGTTGTAATATCAGCCTTATCCATTTCATTTTTAAGTTCAATAGTTTTCTCGTCACTGGCTGGTGGCATCGAGTGGTGACAAGGAGGGCAGTTGACAGCTGATCGTGGAAAACAATGGGATCGTTAAAGTGGACGTTGTATGACGACCGGACCACCGCGTCACTCGGACAATGGTGCTTTATACAAGATTATGAAATGATTTGTTAGGTAGTGGTGAAATAAATCATTCTACAACTTTTTTCCAAATTAACAGTACAACTATATCTTGATAAAAGAAATCTGTACGTTATTGTTTTATTTAATAATTAAATTTCAGCTTCTTTAGTTTTATTATTTCTGGATCTATTAGACTAATTCAAGAAAAATCCAGGAGTGGGTCTCCTGTAAAGCCGGGATTAACAACGGCAACTACAGATTGTCAAATAAGTAACTAAGTAGTTAAACTCATCGACGACCCTGGAGAAAAATACGACCGCCTCATTTAATCAGAAAAGAATTTCATTAGAAATAAGCCTATTGTATCGGTACTTAGTGTATGGTGGTCAATAAATTTAAATAAATAAAAATATTAAAATCTAAATGAGAGAATTACCTATCTATAACAAAGCTAAAGCCATTGGCATTAAGTATGAAAAAAATAGTAATGCTCAAATGGATCGTACAACATGTTTACATTATAGGTGACATAATGAACCTTGAAGTTGATTAGAATGAACACATCCAAATACATCCGCCCAACAATAGACAGGGTGACGATAAAACCAGTGAGCTGTAAGGACAATTACGACGCGATATGGTAAACATACATTAGAAAATGTAAGACAAGTTTGTAAATTATTATCAAGTCATAACATTTAGAAATTGAAATGGCTTAAAGCTTGTCCCACTACGTTCCAGTTATCTTATTTATTAGATAAAAACTGTTAAAAGTCGGCAACGCGCGAGTGATACTCCCAGTGTAAGTGGTGCAAGCGTCCATAGGCTATATGGTGACCGCTCACCATCAGGCGGGCCGTAAGCTTGTTTGTCAGGAATTATAAAAAGTTAGTCATAGTATAGTTGTCAGGTCGTTTATCTACAACAACGAATCGATAAAATTAATTTAGTTAAGAGAGTTTTTTATATATTTCATGAACTCCTATTGTATTGAATCCATCCAAATCTGTATGCTTTTGACAATTTAGATATTATTATGAACGAGCTGTTACCCGCGACTTCGTCCGCGTGAAATGTTCAAATAAGGATAACTCCTTTTTCTGTCATGCTATTTAAATGAAACAAAGCTTATATTCTGCTCCAAGCCGAGCTCTATTTCCCTGTGAAAACAAGAATAAAATCCGTTCAGTAACTTAGAAGATGTGCGCGTTCAAACAGACAGACAGACAGACAAAAAATAAAAATAAATTTTTTTTTCGCTTTTATTACCTTTCTCTAACTGTTCCCTCTCCATTTTTGCCAAAGTACAGACAAAGTGCAGACATATCGGGGTCTACTGTTTTATTATATGTATAGATATAGAAGATGAGATGAAACTACACCATTAGCACTCGATATCAGTCGAAATCTAGCCAAACAATTAATAAAGGCAATCTGTAACGATAAATAAAAGTTTGGTATAAAGACATCGGCATTTTTAAAATGATAAATTAACACATCAAAATGATTTTAATCACAATTATCATTTTCATCGTTTATTATACTAATAACAATAGCAGTAGAATTTGTTTGTTTGAACATGCTAAATGCATCTATGAAACTATCCGTTAGTCTAATTTGAAAGTTTTCATTTGGATGGACTAAATTGTTACCGCTCAGGCTGAGAATAACCACTTCCTAAAATGACAAATTCCTAACTTCAACTTCCTAAAAACGACAATTTCCTAACATCACACTTTAGGTAAAAACAAAATAAAAGAAAGACGAAACTGCGGGAAACCGCTAGTAAAAAAATTATCAGTTCATTCATCATCATTAATTAGGTACATTTCGTAATGCTACATTTGCTACCATTCAGAAACATTTATCTATATCACGTAAACTCATGACTTTTAAGCATGACTAACGATACGTATAATCATAATTAAGTTTTCAATCATTTCTTCAGTTCACTTGACATCAGATCGTACTTTGATCAGACGGTGAGGACATATGATAAGGTTTCCTTCCATGCTTTATAGGACCTATCTTTGATCATTGATCACTCTTGTTTGACATATGAATGACAGTCATCGTTAAAGCATTACAAGGTGGTGTAGTAAAGTATACAACATCTTTTAAAGTAGTTGAGGGTATCAAAATTAATATTCGTTGAAATTACAACCATACGTATAAGCTAACATTGCAATTGAAATAGCTTCTGTCCCCGGCTTCGCCCGCGTGGCCTACTATCAAATAGCATATTTTTCTCCAGAAACAAATTGCGGTCCGGTCCGGCACGGCCCGGTACGGTACGGTTCCATCTGGTCCGATCAGGTCAGGTCATTCCGGTCCTTATAAGGAACCTACATATGCGAAATTTGGAATCTCTAGACCCAGCGGTTTGGGCTGTGCATTGATATACCCTCGCAACTACGTTTGCGTATATCTCGCTTTCCCGTGGGAATTTTGAAAAATCCTTTCTTAGTACACCCCTAGACCTTGTAAGGTTTCAATTCATTCCAAACACATTCCAAATTCGGAATCTCTAGACCCAGCGGTTTGGGCTGTGTGTTAAGACTTCATACAAACTTTGGCACCCCTTTTCACCCCTTGAGGATCGGAATCGGAAAAATCCCTTCTTAGTGCTCATCTTGAAAACTCAAGAAATATTCTGTCCAAATTTCAAGTCTTTTATCAAGTAGTTTAGGCTGGATGTTGTCCGTATTCGTAAGTCACGGTTTCGATTTACAGATTTAAGAACTTTCTACCCCCAATTCTCCCTCTTAGCAATTAATTATCAGAAAATCCTGAAACAGTGTGTTTATTTGTTTGCTTTGTAGAGTATTTAAATCAAGTTTTGTTTGAATCGGACCACGCATTTTTGTTTCTTCGTACAAACTTTGGCACCCCATTTCGCCCTTTTATGGGTGGAATTTCAAAAAATGCCTTCTTAGTGCTCCCCTAGAATATCTACTCAAGGAACAATCTCTCCAAATTTCAAGTCTATAGGTCCAAGGGTTTAGGCTGTGCGTTACCTGTCAGTCACCCTATCACGGTATTGTTTTATATGTATCCTAGTCTCTAATCGTTTTTCTTACCTAATTAATTCTCAAGTACTAAACTCATACACACACGCACACACATATACGCACTCATTCGGACACACACAAACAAATGGTATCGATGTTAATAAAACCAATTAGAATAGTAAATTTATCTTTCCTTTTATTGTTTTAATGCTGTTATTTTCTTTCACAACACACAACATATTGTTTTAGACTTCTGTCAGGGGCGAGGGGTCTGGTGACCTGTAATACAGGTGGTATTTATACATACCTATCAAGGGCACCGGTTCTCTCCAAGTAGGCTTTATTTTCATGCCTGATGTTGATGACGTTGTTATTTTTTGGTATTTTTAGTTACTCTGTATTTGTATATTTATTGGAGAGAAATTTTGTAAAAGATTTTGTATTTGTATAATAAATAGTATAGATAGATATCCAAATTCGGTAACCATAATTATTCAAGAGAGATAATTTTAGATAATAAGGCAAGGTCGGATTCATGACTCACCGTTCAGCATTCGGGTCCTGAATCAGGGTCGCGGGTATACTGTGTTCTATGTCGTCCCTGTCTTCAGGTGTTGGGGAAGCTCGGGACGCGGGGGACTCCGAGCGGGATGCCTCGCCCTCCCCCCGCTCCTCGCCCCGGTCACCACGCTCCTTCACTCCGCCCTCAGGGCTAGTTGCTTCTTCTGTGGACAAGGAAAAAGGGAGTTTAGATTGACAGTCTGGTAACCTTCAGAGGATAGAGTTTCAGGTTTTTTTTTTCTGAAAGAGGTAATCAGGCATCTGCGACCAGCGCCTTGGAGTCAGAGGACTCCACAGTTTATACTGAGTAGATGTTGTCTACTACGTTTTTTATTTGACCATAGTTTTTTTTTTTTTGTATTTGCATGTAAGTTAGACAAAAAATATAGCATTTTCTTTCTTTATTTTATTCGAGGTATTCTATTAACGATAAATTCTCTTGGATTGACGCTTGTGAATTGTTGAAATAATCGACGTATAAGCGACATTTATCTTTGTTTTGTGACTAAAGCTTTTAAAAAAATGTCGTGTATTATTACACTGGGCGTCAAAAATAAGTAGTACAGTTTGAAAATTGCATTTACTCTTAAACTATAGAAGTTAGAGTTTTGAAATAAAAGTCATTTTATAGCAAATTTAACAAAGTTTTCTAAAAATAATATTTTATTTAGCATTAGTAAAGTTTTACACTGAAAATTTAGAAAAAACTAAAAAGCTAACCATTTTGAAGGAACTATCAAGCACTTAATTTTTACGTTTTGGGCCTTGTTCCCACTTTGGTAACTTGTGTTGCCGCCTCGGGCTCTGATGACAGCTTGGAGCCGATTTAGCATGCTGAACACTAAGTTTCGGAGGCGGTATTGGGGAAAATTCACCCATTCTTCTATCAGGCCTGCTTTAGAGCCCTGAGGGTGGCGGGGGGTGGTCTGCGTCTTCTGACTAGCCTCTCAACCTCATCCCAGGCGTGTTCAATCGGGTTAAGATCTGGGCTTCTTGATGGCCAAGCCATCAAGCTGATGCCAACCTCCTGAATGTACTTTTGTACGAGGTGAGCGGTGTGTGGCCGGGCGTTATTATGCATTAGTATCGCTCCATCACCCATATTTACTAAATATAGCCCTGCATACTCGTTAAGGATCTCTAATGCATATCTTTCACCAGTCAGAGTGCCATTTTCTATGACCACTAGCTCTGTGCGACCCTCTGAAGAGATGCCAGCCCATACGTGTACAGAGCCTCCGCCGTATAGAACTCTTTCCGAGATGTAACCTTGAATGTATCGCTCACCAGGTCGCCTGTATACTCTCCGCCTTACATCGGAAGTGAATAAAGAAAACCGAGACTCATCTGTGAACAAAACTCTTGTCCATTCTTCTTCGCCCCATTGTACGTGTTGACGGGCGTAGCGTAGTCTTGCTACTCAATGCCCTGTCTCAAGTTTGGGGCCATTTGCTGGCCTGTACGACTTCAGGTTGGCTTCAGCAAGTCTTCTCCTCACTGTACTCTCACTAACGTAGTCTCTTCGGGTCTGAAGAAGCTGTTGCTGGACCTCAACTGCATTAAGGTGACGATTTCTTAACACAGTCGAGACAATTAAGCGGTCTTCTCGGGTACGAGTGCACCTGGGTCTGCCATTACTTGGTCTCCTTAGATGGTTTCCAGTCTCTTCGTACCTTTGCTTTACTTGCTGGATCGTTCTTAGAGTTACACACACCGTTCTTGCAGTACGACGCATACTGATGCCTACTTCGAGAAAAGTTATGATTCTTGCACATTCTTCTGGTGAAAGAGGCATGATTAGTAAAGTTTACTCGCTGAAGACACATTTGCTTTTGAATCGCAATTGATTTATCAGCAATAAAGAAAACAATAAAAAACAAAAGTACAAGCCAACATTTTAAAAAAATAGTGTTTTTATTTATTAAGTTTTTTTTCAGTCAATCTTTAAAAAATGATATTATGCATGACGTTTTTATTAAATGAAATTAAATTGTCTTTTAACTTTTTTTTATTTCAAAGGTCTAGCTTCTGTAGTTTAGGAGATATTGCAATTTTAAAACTGTACTACTTATTTTTGACGCCCAGTGTATCTCGATATTAATCAAAGTGATGACTTAAGTCAAGGATAAATATATAATGATTTACTCATGGAATATCTTAATGTATGTCAATGACGACATCGGGTTTTCCTAGATCTCTTATGTAGACTAGTTCAGTGTGCCTTTCACTTTATTTATCATCTTCCTATCTTTACCCCACACATGGAGTTGATATAGCATGTATGTTTCTGCTATTATGTAACCATTCTATACAATTTGTTACAATTGACTTCTTCTGGGTTCTACAATTTCTACGTCTAATACCTTCCTAAGTACAATGTCTTGCCCTCTCTTGACATTCATCATACCATAAAATCTGTTTCAATTTAGTTTAACATCAGTTATTTTAGGTACTATAAAAGCACTATGTAAGCATTTTAGGTCTACTACAGGGATACTCTGTTTAATTTTAAATACTACTTTAGTTTTAATGTAATTAATGTCTTTGTGGTACTATAAAATAGCTCTCAGTAAGTTTGTTCTCAATTTCCAATAACAATGTTAGTCTATTTCATATTTCAAGTGACGGCTCCTCAGGAATTCTGATTGATCCTCTCGAAATATTAATGGCGATATTAAGTTCAAAATTATGAGCGACATCTCTATCTAGATTTGTTAAGATGATATCACGATTAACAATTTCATCGCGACCCGTTTCGTTTCGTTAGCCCTGTCGTCTATAATCGATGTTTTATCGATAATCGAATATTATGGCGATTTCACGGCGGATTTCGATGAAATTAAACTATTGTTTCGTGATTTTTGTCCGTTGTTGAAAAACGTCGATTCATCTTTCATTGTGTTTAACATTGTTCTATGACGAATTTGCTTTTTTATGTCGAAAGCCGTTAGATGAACTCGGTTTTGATAAAATAAGCAATCGGATCTGGGTTATGCATTTTAAGAAAAATAAATATCGATTGTAATCTTGGTTAATTCAACTCTCACTTACACAGAGGCTATTTATTAAAAAATACATTCTCTGTTTTGTCCGTCGGAATATCAAACGCTTTGTCATATAAAATGAACCATTTTTCAGGACATTCCTCATATTAACGAAAAGGGATGATACCACACATCCGTGAATCTCCTGTGGCGTCACAAGTTGTTGACACATTGATATTGTATGTGGAATTTATTCTTTGTCCGCCTTTATTTGAACGAATCACATTAAAGCAAGTGTCATTTAAAATTGACTTTGGAGAGCTATCATAAACAGATGTTGGTGCGGATGCGCTTCCTTTGATCACAATCGAGTGCAATCAGACGTTTGTGCGAGTACGATGCATCGACTCGCCCCGGGGCCCGCTCGGCAACCGCGTCCGTGCCGGATTGACACGCTGCGTTTTAATCAATTAGCGAACAGCGGTTTACGAGCCAGTGGACAGTGAAATAAGCAGACCACACCGAGCCACCCGTTTTTGGACGGCATCTCCGATTTCAAAACCTCCTTTTCGGATAACTTCATAATCGGAGCGAAAGTTTTTTGGCGAATCATTTTGTTTTTTGTCTCCTTTTTTTTATTAGATCACATTTAGTGGTTAATTTGGAATGTATCGCCGATGTTATCGCTATTATCATGAAGAATTATGTCAATAGATAACGAACTTTGAATAATTGATCCATCGGGTCGTTGACTAACGCAATAAATAACCAATCAATCATTAAACACATGTTTGCGCAATGTATCGCCAAAGCCGCCGATGGCCCCGTTTCGTTGTAATTTTCCTCTTTTTATCATACAATATCAGTCTGAAACATTTATTGGTTTTGAATGATCGTAACAAAGATAATAGTTAACAACATTTTCTTTTAAATTCAACCTAAATTAAGTTTTGTAATGTCATTGTTATCGTGATTCAATTGGTAGATTGTGCCCCTGTTTGAGCAAATTGTAGATATTTTCATTTGAAATGAGACCTCCGAAAAATAATAACTAAAACTACTAAGTTTGAGAAAGC
This sequence comes from Endotricha flammealis, assembly GCA_905163395.2. Classification (NCBI taxonomy): domain Eukaryota; kingdom Metazoa; phylum Arthropoda; class Insecta; order Lepidoptera; family Pyralidae; genus Endotricha; species Endotricha flammealis. The sequence goes on along the minus strand of LR990857.1, from coordinate 1,102,899 downwards.
TGAAATTTAGGGTTTTTGGTAGAGAAAACTTTCCTTTCTTTTGAATAGTGGTTAAAAACTTTTGAAGTAGATAGTCATATAGACTCTTTTACCCATTTACCAAAACTGTTTAACGTTAGGGCCTGTTTCTGATAAGTTTCTGTAAGCCTATCTGACAGATTCAAATGTCATAAAAATCATGCAAGATTAAATATTTACTCGCATTGCTGTTTCACGCCACAGAATATTCAGGGCTACTTCTCTCATTAGCACTCAATAAAGTAAAAAAAAAAATTAACACCAATTTTGTTTCACTTCTAAAACTAATCAGAAGCTTGTGAAATCGTTGATTATTATTGTAATCATAATGCAAATATACATTATAGCAAACAGTAATGGCGAGAGCGTTATCAATTACGGATTAGAAGTACCATCTGCAATTGATTGATAACTGTTATCAGTGACACATCCACGCACCAGCGGATACGGGGCTGATTAGAAAGCTTCGTTGTGGCCTTAGGCGCAGGACAGATAGAACGCGAGTGGGACGGAGTGCAACGGGACATAACGTTCTAATATTAAAAACGAAAAAATATTTTTTTCGAAATACCTACATAAATCATTAAAAAAATGATTTAATATAAAAAATCTTCGTTGTGGCCTTAGGCGCGGGACAGATAGGACGCGAGCGGGACGGAGTGTAACAGGGCATAACGTACTGTACTAATAGGCGAAACGCAAAAACAATTTTTTTTTCGAAACAAACCACATAAGAAATTTGATTTAATATGAAGAAAAAAAATATTTATAATCAATATTGTGAAAAATAAACTTTGATTTTATAATAAATGTTTTATAATACTACACACATAATATGTGTTATGTGTGTAAAATATTATTTTTATGTTTACCTTATATTTCTGTAAATTATTTTAAAAATAAGTACTTATTTAAAAGTGTAAAACTTATTTTATTAAAAGTCAAGTGATCAGAAATTGAAAATGTTATACTCAAAACTTTGCAAAACAAAAAAAAATACACAAACAAGCTCTTGATAGACAGAAAGTGATCGTATACGGGTTCCGTTATATCTTTTAAGGTACCCTAAAAAGTAATATTCACAAAACTGTCCCTCAATACGATTTTAATTCAATTAAAATTGATTGATGTTCGACATGCTAATAAAATCACAATATATTAATTTAAATCCTGCACAGATGTTTATTGGTAAATCACTGGGTCGACCTTAACATACATACAGTGTTAATTTAAACAACAGACTGTGTTTCTTTATACGTGGACTTATATTATTTACTAGCTGATGCCCGCGGTTTTGCCCGCGAACCCGTCCCCGGACCGATTTCCCGGATCAAAACGATCATGTGTGGTAATCCAGGGTATAAACTACCTGGGTATCAGATTTCAAGTAAATCTGTCCAGTGGTTTTTACGTGACAGAGAAACAAACATCAAATTTGAAACAAACAATATGTATGTATTTAATCAAACAATAGTCTATCCACCACACCTTCACACGCTTTAATTAAAAAAAAAGTACAGTCACATCGGCAAAAACCTCGTCGAATTTGTCCTTCGGAGTTGTGCCAATTAGACAGCAGATTTATGTGAGTTCAGAGCTCGATTTACTGGAACGCACGACACCCCTGACATATTGAGATCGATCTTGGAGACTTGAGACCAGTGTCTTTATTCAATCGCGTGATTTTTCGTACTTGTTCTCTTTATTTCGTTTCGAGACACGAAGTTTGTGTTTTTTTTTCTGTTTGACTGTACGATAATTATTTCGTTTTAATTTTATTTTTGAATATTTTTAATGATATGAATTGTATTATTTATTCTAATAGAGTTTAAAAAAAAACATTCAGAAAAGAGAATGTGTAGTCATATCAAAGATATGTGTCTTTTCATATTTTTTAATAAGTACATTAGTATTTATTAATACATTCTAATCAGAACGTATTTACATTCTGGATCAAATGTTATCAAAAATAACTAAATATTCAATATTAAGCGAATTAAGTCGTAAAAAAGAGATAAATAGCTAGAGAAATTGAGCTATCTTTACGCTTCTCCCACACATTATGGTTTTAAAATACATAAACTGACTTAAGTGACGATGATTTAATGTTTTAAAACCGTGAAATGGTGACAAACATAACGGAAAATGGATTTCCATTTTTTTGTCTTAAGGTACCGTTTCGTTGAAGCGTCTAAAATATATTTTTTACAAAAGATTTTTAGTATTAATTTTGACTTAATTTTGTTATTTTGGGGCTTTAGGTACCGTTTCGTTCGTCTAAAATAATTTAGTATTTTTTTTAGTTTTGTTAATTTGGGGTTTTATATTTTTAATCAATGATTACGAATTGTTGGATGTAACGATTTGGAATTTCCTAATTAACATCTGTTTTTCAATAAAATACATTATCAAGTAATCGATTTTACTGAAAAGGTGTTGTGATAAAGATTTTGACTTTGTTTGTCATAACTTATAAAAAAAACATACCTACGATATTTTCCTTTGTTTTATTTTAAAAAAATATCACAGATAATTTTTTTTTCTTTTTAATAGCCATGTATGTCCCACTGCTGGGCAAAAGCCTCCCCTTTTTCCCTCCACACGTCCCTGTCCAGAGCTGTCACGGACCAGTCTCTATCAAAGGTCCCGATGTCCGACCATCTAACGATGATAATAATTACATATGAAAAATACGAAAGTTATGCAATTCTCTAATAATGATTACAGGTGTAAAATAAACTGTATTCCTCTATCACAGAATATAGACAGATAAAAAATAATTTATTTGCAGTACACAGACAAAGACAAATTTGCAACAGCCTTAGTCTAGATTGTGGGTTCTGTTTTTTTTTTCATCTACTCAACAAATAGAACCTCCTTTTTGGAAGTCGGTTAAATAGTAGATTTTACAACAAGTGCACAAAACGAATCATTTCTATCCGTTCGGCTCGGGCTGATAGTAATGTCGAGGATAGAAATGGTTTTGTGGACGAGTTATAAACTCTGCTTTTCACTTCGATTGCGAGGAAATAAATAAATAAACGAAAGAAAAACAAGACCCCGTTTCCCATTTCCCGCCGCTTTTTTTTTTTTTAATCTTACGACTTTGAAATTAGGCTTGGACTGCAGACCTATACAGCCTACTATTAAATTAATTTTGTAATAAAATAATTTTCTTAAATTAATTAAATAACCTACCGTACTTTAATTTAAATTTTAATATCTTTTATGACTTAAAAACACATAAGGCAAATAAATTAAAGTAAATATTATAAAATAACAAATTCTATCTCTGAACTTTTTGTTGTGTTTGGCTGTATGGCTTATTTCCTTTGTCTTAATATAGATACATTTATGAGTTTACTTTTCTGCCCTTGTGCACAAAATTCGATTTTGTGCAGCCTATATCCTGCGCAAATAAGCACTTTCTGAGCATGAGAAGTGAAAAATATATATTCATGTTTATAAAATTTGTGCATCACCTTTATGTTTTCGCTATATTATGTAAATTATATTATATTGGTTGAATATTTCATTTAATATTTAATTAGAAATCACATAAAATAGGTGGTCTGAACGTCATGCAAATAATATTGACATACAAAAATCGAGTGATATTCGGATTATTCGATTTTATTCGTATAATCTCACTTTTATATGTAATTTATGATAATCGTTGGTAAATTATGTATAATTTACTATCTATGCTACTTAGGTGACAAACATAGATATTTCAATCTATTAGCTAGGTCAATTGGACCCGCGGGCTCCGGCTATGCGGGACGAACCTTTTTTGTAATTCGCTATTCAGCATAAAAATGAATCTGTCTTTCTGGTCTGGTCTTCCTGCTAGACCAGGATTACCAGGTTACTAGTCGTTTATTACAATTGTTCATTATTTACTAAACAAACAAGAGTTCATGACTCTACAAAAGAAAAAAAAAAGAAAAAAACGTATAAAATCTTGATTTTATTTAGATTAGTTTGTCGGAACAACGGAACGACTAAATGACGTGGAGACTTGTTGCTGTGACGTGACGTTGTGACGTCATGATGTACGCACCAATTGACGTCACTATTTGTCACTCGGCGCAGTTAAAGCCGTTATTGTGATGCGATGTAGTGTTTATTGTAGCGAGTGGAATAGCAGGCTTAGATAAATGGGTGGCGGAATTTTGTCGATTTAAAAATTTTATTATTAAGAAATATTATAGTTAAAGAAAAAAGTGACGATCGAAAGTAATTGCAATACGCTTATTTAAATTAAAAATAAGTAGCTTATTTTGTTTTCGCAATATGTTCTGTTTTTATACGTTTTGACAATTTTTTCACCACAAAGGAGGACAAACAAGCTATCGGGCCACCTGATGGTAAACCTGTGCCCATGGACATCCACGATGAGAACTTGGATACGTTGCGCTCTGAGTTTTTATAACTTTTGAAAATTTATCTAACGGGTTACTTGGAACTTATCTAGGCTGTAAATTCAACACGGAAATGCATTTTGTAACAATTCACAAATCCATGTACCACAGATGCAACAGGTTACAAATGGTCGCTGTCAGTCCCACCCCCCGCAGTAGTTTGACTCGACATTTCACTGTCCACTTCTATGCCAGTTAGCGCCCGGTTTTATAGCCTAACCTCGTTTAAATGTGAAGGGAGAGGCTCAAATAGTTTATAACAACACTAGCGAAACGCTGAAACCCGCTTTCTCGTGGGAATTTCTCAAAATCCTTGCATGTACAAATAATAAAGAAACTTCCACTTGAATCACGCTTTCTATTGATGCAAACTGGATTAAAATCCGTTGCGTAGTTTTGAAGATAAACATACATAGGGACAGACGGCGGGAAGCGACTTCATTTTATACTACGTAAAGATACGCACAGTACAGACGACCAATGAAAGACGTAACCAGGGTGAGACTAACAACAATTTTGAAGATAATAATGTAAGCATCGTTATAAAAAAAAAATTACAATTGGATTATATTTTCCACTAAAATGAAGCACCTGTAAAAATCTGGGCAAAGGCCTCTATTGCCTTTTGATGTAATTTTTTCTTCCACGAGTAAAAAAATTGACGAAAATAAAGTAAACATTTATTTAGGAAAATTTGTAAGAAAAAAAATGATTTTGTGTGGCACAAAAAAAGCTTTAAATGCCAATAATCTACTCATATCAAAATATTTAACAGCGTGTTAACTTCATACTAGTAGCCGATCATATAATGAACTAACTGAATAAACCAAAAGATTATAGAATTTATTTATTTATTCAGATACTAAATCTTCACAAAAACTCTATCTAGTCATAGAAGTTTATTATTAAATATTAAACTAAGCAAGTGAGCCACTTGATGTGCTTTTACTAGTGTCTGTAAAATGTCCATGTTCATTGTATTAAATCACTTTGTTGTGTATGACAAATAAAGCATTATTCTATCTGATGGAAAGTGCTCACATACCAGCAAATATTTATAGAAACTACCACCATTTCGGAATTATTGCGTCTAACAAATAATATTTTATAGATTTAAAACGTTTATTCAGAGCATATAATATAGGTTTTTCTCTCATTAGAGAGTACATACATACAGTAATAAACAATTTGTGTTATTAATGTACTCTTATGAGCAACCATCGGAAACAAAATCAAAATGACCACTGGTAATAGAAATGGCAAAAGAAAACCAGTTACGGCGTTTTTTAACGTTAATTTTTTTTAAACAATTATAGGGTCCTAATTTATTAATGAACTTCCTTTTAACACATGACTATATAGGTTACCTATGATCGTTTAAGCAAGGAAATAATGGTCTAGTATTCAGTAAAAAAAAAAAATACTAGACCTTATATAATACAACCCGGAATGTTATTGATGTATTTAAAGTTGAGATACTGTCGCTAGGTTTGCCGCCGCCGCGCAACAAGTAACAAATTGTGTGTCAGTCGCCCCCATCCACAATGACTAAACGTTAGCTCTTGACTCCATCCCGTGGCTTTGCTGACTGGATCTTTGGGGAATAAACATTAGAACTGTTTTGTTAGTAAACTGAAATAATATTTATTTGTTTATTTCAATTGTAACATGTAATAAAGTAGCTTAAATCTAAGAACTACGCTAGACCCTGGACAGGGTATTGCTATTTCGGTGGACCACCTTATGGCATAAAAAATATTTTACAAAAGGGATCGACATAATCCAATCCTGTTAGAGCTTGTTTGCTTGTTTTTTTTTTGCTTTCATAAAAGTTTCGGTCAATAAAAAAACGATAACTTTTTTTGGTAGATCATTTTCGAATCAATTTCACACAAGAAACATTACAGACATTACATTACATCAACCTGTAAGTCCCGTAACATAGCATTACAATACATTGTTATTAGTAAACGTTAAATATAAGTTGTGATTGTTTTATAGTACGAAATTACAAAGAGCCTTTATTTTGATTTGAGAGCTTTTTGGTAACGCAGATGGGGGGAATATACTTGTGTTATTTACAGTACTTTTTTTTATACCACAAAGTTGGCAAACAAGCATACGGCCCGCCCGCATGGTAAGCATCACCGTAGCCTATAGACGCTTGCAATACCGAAGTAATCACTCACGCGTTGCCAACCCTCCTAACCCCACAATTGGAGCTCTGGAGACCTTACTCACCGTAGGAACACAACATGGCCGAGATCAATGCTATTTGGCTACGATCTTCTGTAAGGTGGAGGTCCTTCCCCAGTCGGGCTGCTCCGAATTGAGCGGATTAATTTATTCCCAACTCAATCAACGAAGTATCAAATAGGTGCAATCGTAAGTCGTCTATATAGCAACTCGTCTACAATTTTTGTCATCCAAAAGATACACAAAATAATATCAACATAAAAAAGACACAAAATAACTGCGTATGTCAGTAAATCCAAGTTTAAGATGTATATTCTTTCCCAATAAGCATATTTTACGTTATAAAAATATCTTTATGTTTACAAACTTACAATTATTGTTTTCACACTGAATTTAAACAGCCGGCACTTGCACAACTTATTACATGCCATTATTGAAAAAAATCGCGTGTCACACCCAAATTTATGGTTATTAATGACGTGAATATGTCAATATACGCAATACGTCAATCCTTTAAAATTTTCGCATAATGTAAAATTTATTTTAACGACAGGCTAATTAGTTATTTTTGGATATTGAATATCACTCACGGTTTTTTATATGGGTAGCAAAAATTGTTACACAATTCATGCTAATAATGTGAAATTAATACTCAAAAACACCTTAATAAAGGATACACATTCATAAGTGTTACACATTATATCTGTTACAGAAATTATTCCTGTAACACTTATTTTGTTTTAGACCTGTTTTTGTATCTGTTACACTTTTACTACCAAATGCCTCTTTGGGCACGTACTGTATATGTGTGAACACGTATTATAGAAAACTGACGATCGATGATCGAACGATTGATGTAACCTTTACATTATTTTTTCTTTTATTTTGTTGTTTTCAACAAAACCCTTTTAACTAAAAAAAATATTTTCATTAACACATTTTCTCGAAATGCCCATAGGAAACCGATAGTGGCGTCTGCTAGGTATATTCTTAAACAAGGCTTCGCTGACGTCTCTCTCCGATAACAAGTCAAAATCACAAACAAGTAGGAACTCTAATTGCTTCAATCTAATGACTAAAATTGAACACCGGACTCCAAATTCGTGACTTCAGCTTTTTTCTGATTATGACATATAGATAGCACCGACTTGATATCTAATGTCAAGGCTCTTCCTCGACTTTTGAAAACTCAATGAAATAAGGCAGCGGTTTTGTTAAGAAGAGGGAGCGGGAATGAGAAAGAAATAGCGCGCTGCGTCACTGGCCTGCATTTTTTTGATGATGTTCTTTCTGTATTTTGTAATTTACATTTAAAAGTAAAAATAACTTAACTTTTTTGGTGTGTTTTGTAAGAGCACTCATTCCACTTGGATACATTGCTCGATCCCTTATGTCTTGTAAATTTTCATAGGGCAAACGCTTTGTACGCGCGTAATTCTATATAAAAAAAAAATCGCCAAATAAAGATACGCCACCGTGAGCTACGCTCTTATGAAAAATCGCTCCCACTAAAACCCTACACCCATGTAATCCTGGTAAATAAAAACGGACTCGAATATTCGTCGATAATATGATCGATGTAGGATTTTGTTTTGCCTCTGACACCACCCATCAATCAACGACACCACTTGATTGATTCCCGACGACACTCGATTCATAAAGGTATTAATTTAACTTCGCCGATGACGTTGATCGATATTTATGATATTAACGCGATATAATTACGTCGAGTTATCGAGTACGAGTACTATCGATATATCGTGAGGTCGTTATCGATTCGGTGACGTACGGTTTTTTGTTATCGTTTGATTATTTTTTGTGTTAGATACAGCATACGTCTCTTATGGTGTGTGTACATTTAGTCACCGACTCCTGCCTCCGAAATGCTTGAATGGTTTCGGTGGAACTCGTTGACTGAATATGGTCTGCAAATAAGGCTGGAATCAGTCAAAACGACACAACTGCCAGGCTGCTTCAATGCGTATTGACAGAGGCCAGTACTTTTAAGTCGCCTGAAAGTGCTGAAAGACAATGACTTAGCTACACTTGACTTGAATTATCATAATAAGTTGTTCTTAGTTTTGCACTCTGGATACCTCTTTCATTTGTTAACTGTATAGTCAGTGGCATAAATGTATTATCATTTTAGTAACTAGTCACAATAAAATTATTGTCATTCCATAAAAAAAATTGTCAGTAACAAAAATAATATTTAGGCATACAAAAGTGACAACATATTTATGCCGCTGACTGTACACCTCTGAAAGCTATGTAACCGTTTACACGTCTTGATTAAAACAAATAAACCCATGAAAAAAATCAGAATCCGCCAAATCTATAAGGGTCAGGACCCATTGGGGATTAGCCGGTGAATGTGTGAAAAATCCCTGACCGGGCCGCGTCCGGGCCGATCCGTATTTGTCACCGGACAGACAGGCGGACATCATTTTCATTAGTGGACGGCAGCGAGCCATTTGTACTAATGTTTAGGAGATACGGGGTTGTGTAAATCCGTCAGTTTTTTTCTTCTTTTCCCAACAGTTAGGGGTTGATTTTTGGAAAATATTGAAGTGTTGTCAGATTTGTTTTTTTATGTTTGCTACTTCGACTTCCTAGTCTCAGTAGTTCAAATCAAATCAAATCCTTTCTTATTTCACACCATACTTGACAAATACAGAGCTTAAAAATTAAACTAAAGTTATAATTTAAACTAAATATAACTAAATAATTTAAATTAAATTAAAAAAGTTAAAATTAAGTTCCCTTAAACAAACCAAATAGTGAGAACTACTATGACCAAAAAGTAGAGACGCAGGTGTATGGCCTTTCGATAATAGGTCTGACGCATCTTCAGTCAGATTTTCACGAACCTATTTATACCTATTGGCAACTAAAAAAAGAAAAATTTGCTAACGCCCTCTAGTAAGTAGGTTTAGAACTAATTAGTAGTCGTCAGAAGCTGAGTAATAAAACGATATGACCGTGTTTTTATAATTATACAAAAGCTTAACTCCGTGTCAAGTTATATTAATATTTGATTTTTAATCTACTAATTTAACTAATTAATTCAAATATTCTCACTCTGATTTAGAAACGAGGTGAACTGAGGTAGCTAGTTGCCGGGATATTTTTTCAAAGGCAATTCATATGAAATCATACTTTCAGATAGTTTTCTCGCTTCCGTGTGAAATTTACTATATTATCACTATCACACAAATAATATTTAGACAAAATATTATTTATATAATTTTAAAAAAGATATTTTGCAAGAAAATTGCCCATCAATATTATTAAAAGATTTTTAAACAGTCTTTTTATTTTACCATCAGTTCAAGCGATATGTTACTAAAAAGAATTGGCAAGAAATATAGGACTTACTTTTAAAAAAATAAAGATTTTTAAGTGCCGGGACATCCAATGAATAAACAAAAAACTAAAAAATTAAGCAGATTTTGTTAAGTGTTTATTCTTGTTCAGTACAGAAATGTTTATTGTAATTTGGAAACAGATTTGAATCAACAAATAAACATTAGAATATTAAACAACAAAACAATTGTTTATCTTACAATCATGTCACATAAACATCCATTTTTATAATCGACATAAAGCAATAAAATGTTTTGTGAAATAAATTAGAGAAATAATTAAATTTATTGTGCAAAATGTCAGATTTTTGATATTATTTACTTTTTAGTAGCGTCTAAAAGGTTAAATTTGGGATTGTATTTTTTAATTTTTATGTATTTTTTGACATTCAAACATCATTTTTTAGCTATAAAACGAAACCACAGGGTGTCCAATTTGATTGCTTAATAACAAATCGAACATTGTATTAAAATATTTACAATGGTTTGTTTCCGCCAATAAAAATAAATTATTACGTGTAAATATTTTATTGGTTTTGATATAAATAGCCGAGCTAATATATTTTTATTTTTTTTCCTAGTCTATTAGATCCATACTAATATTATTAATCTAAGCGACAGGCAGTGGAAACGACTTAATTTTAATACATATGTAAGGATTTATATACCTTTTATATTGAGTACGTCAAATAGGGATTATTTAGTGACAAATCGGGAATGACAAATTATTGCCAAATTGATATCAGTAGATTGAATATCTAATTTCCAAGAAAGTTTACTATGAGAATTCTTATGCAAATCTATGATTCCAAATCAGTAAAGTGTCTGCCCTTTACGCTATATTTATGACAAGATTCCGTTATCTCAAAGCTGGGTGCTTGACCTTATAGATCCTATCCACTGATTTCTATTTACCTTTTAGTGTTTGGTTTGGCATTCGTATTTGAGTAGGAAGCCATATCTAATAATCTAAATTTTGTAAATGTTCAGTAGGCTATGCCTGACGTGGTTGATATGCTCGTGATAAGCGATTTTGGTGAGCGAGCCTTATTAACTCAATATATTTTTTTTATTGTCGAGAGGTATTAAATAGGATTAATCTTATGGTGCGTACAGACTGCTGTAACGTTACATGCATGTAACGAAATTCCCAATGTGTCACTCATAAGTTTCTCATTCATTCGTTCGTCTTACATCATTCACTCTTATATAACTCTCATTCTTACATTTATAAAAACTATTGATAAACGTTCGATGATCTCAATATACAACCTAATTTGAGTATTCCAATTTGGCATACGTTGAAATCTTTGAATTCATTCATTCATTTCAATTAAGGTCAAGTTAATGTTAATCAAGTGAATGAATGAATATGGCAAAGCAATCCAGTCTTACCCTCAATCATTAGAGCTTGAGAATCCCGCAAATATTGAAGAAACTTCGTCAAGTTACTGTACCAATGATGTTACAAGGTGTAGATTGGTAGGTTACCAAATTATAATTCATCCATTTAATTTAAATTTTACCACCATAAATCATAAATACGTGGATAAAAATCAATAGCAAAAACAGACAAATATTTTAGGTAAAAATGACTCGAGGAGTTGGACTTCCGGATCTTTCACTTACCAGACAAAACGCATTTCTGCTTGACGGCGTGTTTTGACGACGCGAAGATTATATCGATATTCTGTGAGAGTAATTTCCCCAGTCAAGCTAGCCTATTTACTTACAAAATTCTCAACCACTTTAAAAAGTCACACTTAATGCGATATAACAGTCACTGTTTATTCTGACCGACTTGCCAAGTAAAAATTAAGAGATCGTACTATCTACACTTTCTAATTAACATCACTGTGTCGAGATTGTGGGACATATCATTATTGTTATTATAAATAAAGGAGACGGCGATTGATGCAAGAACCATAGAATACACGTCGTGACGTCACACGTCACGTGACACTGAATGCGTATGCGACGCTGCTTTTTGTTATAACCGCCCATTGTTTAACACCCTGTAGCTTGACATTTGATGTTGACATAAATACAAATAATTTGTGATGTGACATGTCTGTTTTATGACGAGATGGGAATTTTTGATGATTGAATCTTGTCCTAAGCAAACAAATTAAGCAACATTAACCTTAGTCAGTGTTTGGATTATGTTAAGCCCGGCTGCTGTCGACGTAACGTCGTTAAGCCAAATCGGCGGCCCTCAGGTGCTTCCGCATTGGAACAGCGTGGCAGAGTATACTTTAATCCCCTTCGATTGAAGAGAGATCCGAATCCCTGCAGTCGATTATGGGCTGATATGATGAACAAAACAGTAAGATGTATAGATTTGATTCTAAAATGATAGAAACAACTATTAGTGGTGGTAATATGCGGACTGCGGCTGGTAGGGCGTGCATGCTCTGCGGGCCACTAACTAGTGTACAGTCAGCAGAATAAACCACTTAAAATCATCAGTTAGTTAATCAATCGACGGATGTGAACTTACGAATGAACGGTTAAAACTTTATATTGTTAAATGTAGAAAACTAGAATTTGGTTATTACATAAATTTAATAAAAAAGTTAATGTGGTACTGGGAAAAAAATCAATTAATTCTTTACTCCTTTCTGGCATTATGCTTCTATTTTTATTTTTTATTTTTTTGTTAGAGGAAGTAAACGATCAGGTTTTAATTGTAAAGGTTGATGTAAAGTTGAAAATTTCGATTTTAGTACGATGTATCTCATGTAAGAATGGTTAACTTAGATCGCTTTTTAAAGCACATACAACTATGATCATCTAGTCAACATGTTACCATTTTAAGAGTCAATGACACATTATATTTCTACTGTCGCTATCAAGCTAAAGAAGAAAAGAAGAGATAAGTTGAGAATTGATGTAGCATTAAAATTCAGCGTTTCAGAAACTAGCTGTAAGTCTATTACGAACCAACTAATGACACAAAGCGTCCGACATATTTGTACAGCCATCAACATATATCACACAATAAAAAAGATGGCACGAATATGACAATCTTCGTCGAACAAGACTTCTCAATCGAACATTCGCGTTCCCGTTACTGACGTTACATTTGATCCAATTCAACACGCCAAGTACCTGCTCTATTCTCGTTATAAAAACTGTAAAAAAATCATTTGCACTATCTTGCTCTTACCAAATACAAAATGGCGAGACAGCGCTTGAGTTTGATTGATATTGACTGTTGTTACGAGAATAAACCCGCAGGTAAAGTTTTTTTTAAACACAACGCCATCTAGTACCAAACTAAGCAAATATGACTAGATAGCTGGTAAAATACACAAATGCTTTTTTTGTAAATAAATACTTATTATACATAGCAAACACCTAGACCAAGGAGAACAGGCATGTTCATGCACACAAATGCCTTGCGCAGGATTCGAACCCGCGGCCCTCGAAATAAAGTGACTATTGCTAGCCACTCGGCTACCGGGCCTGTCGAAGTTGGCACGAATATGACACAAGGTCACAGACAATTCGTCTCAATGGAACATTCGCGCTCCCGTTGCTGACGTTACATTTGATCCAATTCATGCCAAGTACCTGGTCTAACGCCGTCCTCGGAGGCGTGGTTTGTTCATACGTTTTGACCAATGATTTCACTCCGTTCAGGCAAAACTAATTATACTGATTTATGCTCCCATTGTTCATTGTTATATGTGTCTTTCTCTTACTTACAAACTTACATTGCGCATCTTCTATACGTTTTGTTTTTTGAGATTGAAGCCAGCATAGATAATTAGTCCAATAGATTTTGAACCGTAGATTGCATTAATTGATTTTTTTCAAATCAGTCGATCATTTAATACTAATTTATCGCACTTACTTGCCCAGTTCTTAATGTGAAGTGATGTTAGTTTCTGCTGTAGATAGGTAGTGTAAAATAAAATATAAAAAAAAAAATCATATTGTTAGTTATGTACTTAAAAAAGAAAAAAATATGATACATGTTGCAAATAAGGGTGAATATAGATTATGTAAAGTCGTTTAAGTTATGTTACATAACATGTCCACTTATAATAACAACATTACAAGGTTTCCTGCAAAGTATAAAACATTTTTTTTACCATTTTATTTTCAAATTTTAGATTATTTTTTATGACTATAGAATATTCTATAAAACTATCCGTAGTGTAAAATATTGAGACATTCACAATCTGTTAATAAAACAAAACTTTCTTATAAGATGCAATGATAAAACACGAATCGCGACGCACAACTATGCCCAAAGATTAATCAGTGTAAAAAACAAAAATCTTATAAATTACACACCGCAGCCACTCGGCTTGGCATGCTAAAAATCTTTTCAATCTACATTCCGAATAAAACAAAAAGAGACAGACGCAAACAAACAGTTACAAAGAGAGGAGCTCTCATTCCATTTCAAGGTACAGAAATCGCGCGCGCTGTCACTCCCCATTGTATATCAATATTTTATAAAATATATTCCACGTTCGAAAAACAAACCAGCAAATCAGAGCGTCCGGCACGGCAGCTGCGCCGCGTCGCATTCACCTGTCGGCCGAGATGCGCGCGCGCACGTGGGCGGGGCCTGCATTCGAATTCGGAATGCGAGGTTTTCGCGCTTTTTTCCATTTGCCCCCGTCAACTGGACGGAATTCGGGTGCGATATTTTCTCCGGGTGGAATCCGAAGGCTATAACGCGAGTTGAGATATTTATTCCTCTTTAGTTGGTTTGCAAGATTTATGACCGGTGTCGGTCTTTTTGTCCCAAATTTATTGGACGGTTAAGGCACTGTACGAGGATTGGTTTAGATTGAGGCATTGATAACGTTCATCGTGATATATTTTCGCAAAGAAGAATATTCGCAAGAAAATTATAATTATATGCTGAGTGAGAGTCAATTACCTATATTCTTGTTTTATAAATCGTTAAAATTACTTAATTTGACTACACCAGGACAGCGGATGGTATTATAAGGTTTATTGGATTATTTTTTTCTAATTTCCATAGAAAACCCAACTATACTTATTTTTGAACACTTAACTGACATATTTTTGGAAGCTGATGACCACCGTTTTCTATTAAAATGCCGACTATAACGTTTTTGTGTACAGTGTTTATACTTCAATATTCAAACCTTCAATTAAGTAATAATACAGTAATGTGAAGTTACAAATGTCTGAATACAATAACAAATTAACAACACAAAACACTATTTAATCATAGTAATAATATTCATTTTGTATCTAAGTAATACGATTCAATAAAAAAATATGCAAACATATTATTAAAACTTTATGCACAACGTTCTAGGGAAATAAAAAAAAGTTGCAACGTGCATTTTTTACTACTAAATTATATGGTAACTGACGTGTTTGAAGGCAGCACTCGTATTAGCATCGGGACACAAAGGCGTTATAGTAACACAAAGTTGTATTAACCATCGTATGGTTGTGTATGAAATTTTGTGTCTTGTCACTTGCAATTATTATTGTGAGGTTGTGGGGTGTTAGTGAACCGATTTTGAAAGAAAGAAACATTGCTTAGTTAGTACACAAAAAATAAAATAAATTAATAATACAAGCAAATCTTATACTAATAATAACATTTTGTACAAAAATTTAGAAAATCATTTATTTTAGCTATTTAAGTCCCACTGCTGAGCAAAAGCCTACTTATTATGACTCCAAGCATCCCTATCACACGCCAGTTCCTCCCAATCTCCACAAAATATGTTTGACCATCATCGTGGCATCGCATCGTTGGCTTTTTTTTAATTTATTTTTATTGAATTTAAAATTGTATTCAGTCATTTAGTCGAAGTTGTGACACTGTTACAATAAACTCAGTATGTTGGTTTAGCGAATCAGCATGCTTTGCAATTCAAGAGGGTTCCCTTTAAGGTGTCGACATGACACATTCAAATTGAGCGTTAGCATGTATTTTTTATTATACCTGAATTATGCAGACGTTATTGTGAAATTGTTTTTCTTTTTAATTAAATGGACAATATGCTTAACATATTATTAGCTTTTATGGGGAATGTCGACAGAGGATATATTTTATTTGATTCTTTAAAAAGGTAAGTCATGACCATTTATTTAATCATTTTATAAATATACAATAAAATATGTCGCTTTTTTTTTAATTTGTGATTATTCTCGGGTCTAGGTGTTTTCTATGTATTGATAAGTATATAATTAACGATAATATATTCTTTGACTGGTACCCATAACACCAACAATCTAGCTTACTTTGGGACCAGGGGACACTGTGAATTATGAAAAAAGATATAAGGATAATATATAAAGAAAAAAAAACTAGCTTGTTTAGCGTTTAAGCAAATTACTTAGATTAATAACAAACTAAATTAAATATAAATGACAAAACAATCATAATATAAAGTCAAAAATAATAAAAAATAAGTCGAGATAACAATCATTTGTCACATGAAATTCTTCCTTTCGTGAACACATTTTCATGTTCATATAATCGTCGCGTGTTAGCCCGATAAAACCGATGTAGGCCAGGTAGCCGAAACGGCGGGCTATCCGTCAAAAAACTAAATAACAATAATACCCAAATCTATGGGGAATCGTGCGAGGTTGAGTGGCTTCCGTCGACAAGATTGATCGCTGGATCGCAATTATGAAAAATGATTTTGTAATAACTATGTTTCTATGTTAGAAGCTTTAGCGGGAGCGATTTATTGAAACACTGTCAATTTGTTATAATCAGACAATTATTATACGCACACTGAAATAATTTTTCGACTCGAACCACTAATTCCTGAGATTAGGACGTTCACTTCAACTCTTCAGTTCTATAATATTCGTACAGAATTCATAATCTTTGTAATAATTTAAGTATTTTTTATTATTAAAATAAGCCTACATTATTATATTATTACAAACTCTTTGGAATCGTCACATTTTTCCTACCACCAGTTCAGTCAGTCACGGCAGATTTGTATCAAGAACTGGCAAGAAACTTAATACTCTTTTGAAATGGTACTAATAAAACGAACAATTGTTTACAATTAATAAATTGAATATTTTTTATATGCTATTCGCTTTTGACTTGCACCATCGGCGGTCACGTGACTGTCTCGACGGTGTTAAGATTGTTTTTGTTTAGGATTTTAACATTAAACTTAGTTCGCATGAGGTGTCATACTAGTGTAAACAGTGTTAAAGGTAAACCTAGTGGCGAACCAGCTTTACGTAGTGTTAAGGGTTTCGTAAATAAATTACTATGTACTGCACAAATTAAATATAAAATAACACTTTATTTCACGCGTGAAATAGAATACTATAACTAGTGTTCGTTGCTGGAAGTTCTTTTTAAAGAACACTTCAAATATCTAAAACAATAGCCGTTTTAGGATCAGAAACCGCCTACAGATCATTACAAGATATAATTTTTTTAATCTTACTGAGATTTAAATTTGATGTTCTTTAAAAAGAACACTTTACGTTTAAAAACAATTATTTTTCCTCAATTATTTAATGTATATCAAGTGTTCCTTAAAACACTTTCTATTGGTAAAAAGTCAATATGGTAAAAAAAATACTTTGTGTTCTTTTAAAGGAACACTATGTTCAAAACCTATAATTTCAAAATATGTAGATGTGATAATAAAATAAAATAACTTCACACGTTTATATTTATACAACTATAAAATTAAACATGGAGATACGACGTTTGTCAGTGTCGTCGCTTCCTGCTGTATCCAGTTACTAATCAATATGAAAATTAATATACCTATGTCTAGAATATTAGAATTTATCTATAAAGAAAGGGCACAGTTCAGTGTTGAGTTAAAATTAGTACTTTAAGTAGAAATTATAAGTGATTTCAAAGCGGGTTTCCATAACCGAAGACAGCTTCGTCGTTGAGGATTAATATAGTGATCCTGTGTGAAAATTGAAGAAATTTGTAATCCTTACGAAGTTTAGAAATGTATTTTTTTTCATACAAAATCAAAATTGCTTTGTTCTACACGCATTAAGACACATCTTTTACAATCTTAATTATAAATTTTTAAATTAAATTACCTTTAATGAAGAAGATTGTCAATATTGGTCTAGTCAATTAAATTTAGTCTGCACTCTATAGTATCTTCGGTTATGAATCTTAAGACAGTGATATGTTTCTGTTAGTGGTAATTCTACCAGCTTGTTAGGTCCATGAGACACAGTAGTAAATCTATACTAATATTATAAAGAGGAAAGATTTGATTGTTTGTTTGAATTGAATAGGCTCCGAAACTACTAGACCGATTTCAAAAATTATTTCGCCAGTAGAAAGCTACATTATCAGGGAGTGACATAGGCTATAGCTTTTCCCGAAATTCAATGTGGTTCCCACGGGAACGGATCGGGAACTTCACGCGGACGAAGTCGAAGGGCAAAAAAGCTAGTAATATATAAGTTGAAAACCAGAGAGAGATAAAAATGAGAGTAAAAGTAAACCTAAATTTATAAAAAAAACTTTTAAATTGTATAAAACTTACTCAATATTTACCAAAAGATCAGATGGAATTGACATAAAGTCATAATGTACAACTATCAAATTATCTTTAATACGTCTGTTGCATCCAATAATTTCACACATCAACAACAGTGAGAATTCTCAGCAGTCCGAATACGTCGATAGGAATACGCTGCGCCGCGGTCAGACCGTCCAATTTCGGTTCGAATCTTATTACCATAACGCGAGTGCGCGGCGAATGCCCGATGCACGGTCCGATGTCTGTAATACACACTGTTTATTTGGATATAATGCAACACTGAAAACTTTCAACAAGAACATATTGGAAATTTTGAAAGGCCGAGAAGAGCTTACATGGATCAAATAAAGGAAATGGCAGACGTGTCTGATAAGGTAGTGGAATAGCTGGCACAAGACGGAGGAAAATGGAGGTTGTTATATCAGCAAGAGCTCATCTCTTAAATTTAGAAGAACAAGAACATAAGTTGTTTTGAAGTACAGGTTCTTTATTTGATAGATAGATAGAATATGCTTTACTTGTTTATTTGATAATAATGATGAAAACTGAGTTTTACCATTATTTTGCTCATTGTCCAATAAAGGTCTTTTACAATTTGAGATATATATTTTAATCTACCAGCATTTCTGAATGGCCATTGACGAGAAGAAATGCCTAAAGTAACACTAGTCAATAAAGAAAGGTTAATAAAATATGTGAATGCTTGCCATCGTTGCAGTTCGTATGTCCACAGTCTATTTTATATAGTATTTAGATGCGCATTAAGAATCATCTTTAAGTCGGGAATGTTCCGAACGACATTCATTACCATATTGCTTGTCGAGGATACTCGAATGCAGACACCTCACGTATACTGCGGGATACATATAGTATACGTGGGATACATGGTATATGCGGAGATTAGCTTCGTAGTGAATAGATAGAATTCATTATCATATTTGGCGAGAATCTTTGGGTTCAAGAAAGATATAATCTTAGATATCCCGATGTGCTTTGTTACTTGTTATCATAAAACGTTTGATCCCAAGTTGAATTCGAATTAAAGGATTGTGACATAATATTTTTATGTCACATGTTTTCTTAAGGGTGCATATCTGACTGAAAATCGACTCTGTGAAAGGTTGAATGTTTTGTAAGTCTGTTCAGCGTTACGCAGCCGATAATGCGCGATGCATTTTTCGCATTTAGAAGTATAGATTATACAAAAAAATTATTTGCTAATGAAAGTGCCCGTAAAGGCAACCTATTCGAAAATTCTGTTGAGCTTTCGATATCATAATAACAGCGGCAATAAACAAAATCAACCATTAAATTAAAGATATAGGATACTTTAAATAACAATAAAATTCTATGAACGTTGAACTATGCAAATGTTTAATTATAAATAGAAGATTGTTTAACACCGTTTCCCATCTAGCGTAATGTGGCGAATGCGTCGTCGCAACGGAGGGGGGCACGGGGGGTACACGACAGCGCATTTTATCGCACACTAATGACCTCCGCCGGCCATAATGAGAGGGTGTACCACCAATAAAATATTTATGAAACCCTACGTAATGGAAGGCGTCAAGTTCAGTTAGCAATGTGAGCTAAATTAGAGATAGCATACACTAAAATATGCTAGGTCTTTGTTATGAACTTATTTTTTAATAACTTTTGACTTTTACTTATTTTTAATTAAATTTATATGGAGTATGCTCTCATCGCTCTAACATTTGATTAAAGGGAGACGCTGCAATGGGATGATTACGGGGTAATGAGAATGATTGAATTGAATAGTATAATCGAATACAGATTCTCTAAAAACTGCAGCATATTATTATTATAGATAGACATGTGAGAATTATTTGCAATGCACAGAAAACATAATTCAATAGACATACAGACTTAGCCAGTCTATTCGTAACAAACGTTATTGGTGCAAACTTTTTTTTATTGCAAAATAAAAAATATATTTGGATTTAATTGTAAAACATCAATTTGAATAAAACTACGGGGATAACTCTGCAAAAATAAGCTTGCTTATTATATAGTCATTACATAAAACAAATTCTAAAACTATCTAGCTAGAGTTTGTGATAGGTAGCGAGATCATAAAAATGCGTAGCAAACTTTGCCCTCTCCGAGAACAACTATCTGGTATTCCATCAAGGCGGTCGCCGATATTTCGCTAGCCTCTTATGCGGGGCATTAACATAAAACAAGGTATCTCCATCCATATTTCTGCTACCGTCCACCGTCGTGACGCGGTCGCGGTATTGTGCGCGCGATACAGATCTGCGACGCACGCGCAGCCTGGGATATTTAGATGGTGTCCTTAAAATTCGTTGTGAGTTAACGAGTGGTATTCTTAGGACATGCGATCGGCTATTGTCCTTTGCGCTCCTTACGGGGATAATCAACCCATATACAACCTTTCGTCTCCAATTGGAACGGGTTTGTGATGAGAAATGTACTGTTTTGAAATCCAAGGATAATGATGTATATTTTAACGACCACTATAAAACTAATGACTAGACTTTTAAGAGTAGAGAGGTAGGGCACAGCGGATAATCCGCTCAAATCGGAGCAGCCCGTCTGGGGAAGGACCTTACAGAAGATCGTAGCCAAATAGTATCTAGTAGTGGTCTCGGCCATGTTGTGTTCCTACAGTGAGTAAGGTCTCCAGAGCTCCACTTGGGGGGGGGGAGGGTTAGCAACGCGTAAGTAATACTCCCGGTATTGCAAACGTCTATAGGCTACGGTGACGGCTTACCATCAGGCCGACCGTATGCTTGTTTGCCAAATATGTCGATAAAAAAATATTTTTGATGTAACAATAGCCACAAAACAATCCTTGCGCTAATTGACGATAAACAGCTTCGGAACAGGTAAAGATCTGACATCTGATCAATGAACTCCTTTATACAGGAAAGTTCCCAATAATCTCCAATAAACGAGCACCCATCTACATCTCACCCGCACCCGACATTCCTTAACTCGCCTGATCGAATTCCGAATCGAGCTAACGTTGTAAGGAAGCGCAATAATTAAGGCGAACCCGCGAGGTAGCGACGTGCGTCGACTCGGCCGCTATCGGCGCTGTCGATCTGAGAGGGCAAATACCAAAACCTAATAAGTCCCACGGAGTCTCATTTGTGTAAGAAGTCGAGAAAAAAGGAACAATACACCACCCGATAAAGGAGACGGCCCAATAATTTAGGGTCATTGTTTCGCCTCTTAATTTATGGAGTGCGGGCGAACGATTGATTTGTAGGTTCAGGAGGGATAAGCACTTTTTAAGTCCGCGTTCGTGGATTACGCGTTTGCCGTCAAGGAGCACTCAATTTATTCGTGGCGTCTCCGATATACATACAATGCCCATTTAAAACCCGTGATAGGATTGGCCGGCCGGGCTGGGCGGGAGCTATGCCATATATGCGTTTGTCGTGATGCACATATTAAGTTAAGTCTGTACATGGATGCGGCATCCGAGGCATACGGGGGAATTACGATGGGCAAGGATGATGGCAGCGGTCGTGAGTATCCTCCGGTAGTGAGCTGCACAATGGTGCTGCTTTAGGGCTGCCAGTTGCTCTGAAATTATCATTGACAATCAATATAGCTATTTATTCGATGCAATTCTTTATCTCTTTAACATATTGGATGGGATTGTTGAGATTTCTTTGTTTTCGAATGTAGCTAGTCAATTAGAGATACAAGCGAAATGTACGCCATATTTAAATATTTGTTGATAGGGTTTTTTTTTTGCATGATTAATATCCTGTTTTTTTTCCTGATAAATTAAAAAATGTTATCTTATTTATTATGTCACGTACTCTTTAACAAATTCACAAATTACTCTAGAACATTATTTTGTTAGGTTTTCACTCTGAAAGTCGTTCGAGGGTAACTAACTATACAACATAATAACAATTACTTAATTATTAATAAAAAATAACAGTTAATTAGAACCAACGTCCATTTAACATCTAGAAAATCACGACTCACATCAATTATAAGTAAACATGTAACTGGTCACATATAAAATGTATTACTAACGAATGGAGAAAAAAGAAAAAAAATCTGCCTGGTGGCCAGCTTAACCCTTGTAATTAGAGAGTTGAAATTTTGCACAGAAGTAGAAAAAGAAAGAAAGAAAGAACAAGATGGGATTTTTTTGAATCGCAGAAATACAAACACGCAAACGAAACTGCTACAGTCACATGAAACTTTATTAATAATGCATTTAAAACTTAGAACTTAAATATCGAAATTTAATATAAGCCATCTTAGAAACTGCAGTAGGTAAGAGTTATTACAGTAAATATATTAAATTGTAATGTAATAGTATACTGTTTAGGTAAGTTAAAACCATTACAAAGGCTACTTTGTTAGATAGTCTGTCAGCACATAAACAGTATGAAATAAAACTACTTAGAGTTAAACATCGTACTGGAGAATCCATTTCATTTAAAAGCATTTTTATTGGTGTAAATTAAAATATCTCTAGAAAGATATATGGAATAGAGATAGATGATGCTTGATTTGCAATATACAAAAATTTATTTTTTAATATTTACACATGCGACACTTTCTGGCACTGTAAAAATTTGAAGCCTACTCCCGGAGTCACTAAGAATCACTCCGGTGTCTCCGAATAAAAGAAAAACTTGTTGAAATTTGTATGCAGATTTTAACTATATTCTCAAAATGCATTAAATAAATAAGAGACAGACACCTTTGTGAAAAATACAAATCTTGACCTCCGTCATTTTATTAAGAATTGTCGACGGCTGACAGAAACCTGGGGAAGAAATTCCGATTGATGAATCACGAAGTTTATATTATTATGATCGACTTCACAGACTCCTGGTAAATTTCAGTTACTAGCTTATCAATCAGATACAAGTTTTGTGTGTTTATTGGACAATTTATCTGAGTGATTAGCTAGCTGGATTATATGAACCCTTGACACTAATGCATCACAAATCCTAACAAACCTGTTACTGTTACAAGTTTTTATTAAATTGCAATGTTTATTTCTGATCAAATCTTGCAACCGAATTTTAATGTTATTATGGTATGGTGTATGGTAACTTTAAAATGAATTAATAAATAAGGTAGGGTCTTTTTAAAAATTATATTCCGGAAATTGTGGTTTATGAGTATTATGAGTGACTCAATTATGCGTAGATTATAGTTGGTGTTGATTGCTGGTATCGTTTCTATACGAGTTCTATCAGCGAGCAGGCATTATCTGCTAAGTGTTGCCGAATCAATGTAGTTTCCCTCAACTTTGTTAGTTGGTTAGCTGGGTTGGGTAAACCAGTGTTGTGTTCATCTGATGGTTTATAATAATATCTTCATTTAAGAGAAGGGCCAGGAATAGATTCAGTCAAAACTTAGCGGGCCGTAAGCTTGTTTGCCACCATAAAGCCATAATTTTGTTGACTTCAAAACAAGACGATTCGAAATTTCCAAAAGAATCCACATTAATATCAATTTCATGCTTTTTCTATCTTATAACCAGAACTAGAAACCCGATGGTATCGACCAGGACATTGATTTTCTCTGATAACCCTATGCAGAATTATATAGCCCCCAGGCCAAGCAATTCGCAGGTGGGGTCTAACTATTAAATTATACGTACAGTAAGACCTACTAATTCATACACCGACAAAGTTGGGACCACCTTTTTGAAAATTTTATATTATCTGTGAAAGTTGAAAATATCAACGAAATTATTAAAATCTATAATTGGTATTAGATGATTATCAAGTATCATTTGAACTATTAGGTCTAGGTCTTCTTTACAGCCTAATTTGATTACTATCGAAAATACATAGTTGAAACGAAAACAATATTAAAACAATAAAAAAAGATTCCTTTTCATTTACAATTTTAGAATTTGCTTTAACCATTGCTATTTTTATATGTTCTGCTAAACTATCTAATAACTTAGACATGTGCTATGCTAATTTTTCGATAACTACAATGCCTTTGAGCAATTCGATAATTTTCACACAATTGTATGCTTTAAATTCCATTACAGTGTTAAAACGACATTTACTATCTGATAATGTCAACACAGGTAACGTATGTCCGGAATTCAGTATAAACCAACTGTATTTAAATTGACAACAGTAAGCATAGATATGTGTGAATTTTCTTGGGTGAGAATACCATCGGTCTTACCATAAAAGGAAATGATGTATGTGTACATCGAAACTACGCAGTGCTGTGTTTACACCTTGATGTTGTGTTTATTGGCATTAAAAGTGATTTATGGTTTTGTTTTAAGGCATCAGTTGTTTTGCAGCTGGCTGAGATATTAGTGACACCTGTTTATAGCGAAATTATCATAGCGAGGTATATAAACCAGGTGTTGTCAAGTTTGGTACTGATGATAGGGAATTACCATCACCAATACAAGACAACTTTGTAGTAAACAAGTGTGCTGATACAAATGATAAGGTGGATAGTGAATGACAATCTATATTCAAAGGTCTTAATGACTTAAAGGTACAGTAGCTTGATGCCCGTCTAGATGAAGAATTAATTAGGAGGAGATAAGCAAAAAGCCAAGCTTCCGGAGCTCGCAAAACAGTGCAACTGCTACCTATTACCAGTTTAATGGAACTTTTATCAAAGGTTGATCTTGTAGAATCAGAAACAAACTCATCATTAATTTTAACATTGTTGATACCAATAATCAGTACTATAAATTTCGGGTCTACTCTCGTAACAATAACAGTCAAAATGTAGTCTCAATTTCAAGAGCTATTTTGCTCACATAAAATACAAAACAAGCTAGATAGAGAAGCTAGTCATCGATTTTGACCTAGATGACAAAGAACAAAACAAATATTTCTATAAATATATCCAACGAAAAACAATCAGAAAAGGATGCAGAATCATAAAACACCATCAGGTCCAAAGACAAAGATTCTAGGCGTGCATAAAGCATTCCACATGCCCAAGACAATCCCTATTTTTCATTAAAAACGTTTCGTCTCAATATCAGATGTCTCATTAATTGGTAGAGCGATCGGGTATACCGTCCACCTTAAATGGCATGCGTAGACTATCGTTCCACGGCTTTGCCGTCAGAGGCGCTCGCGTCGATGTAATTGGTCGACCGCGTTTGACATTTACACGCAAGCAAGATGGCCGCCGAGGCGATATGGCGACGAATAATTGACAAATAGGTATGTACTTCGTTAACCCTACGAATAATTGGGTTCGCATGTTTGGATTACATGTAACTGATAGAAAAATTGTGCGTGCAGTCAGACTATGGATATATGACGTAATTTCGCGAAGATTCTTAGCTTTCTATTAACGCCGTATCTGTAAACATCCAGAAAAAAAAAACTGGTCACGAGAAAAAAAAAGGACGACAAATGGAACAGTTCTACAAAACTAGAAAAGGTATGCATGTTACTATCACTAACCACCTTCATCAAACATCATCCTGCCCTGATTCCACTGTATAAAAAGTAAGTATTTGTGGCAAGACAGAAAGTTTCTTCCACATCACCCAATACATCGACTGTATTATTTTGTTTACTAGCATGATAAAATACAAAAATATGAGTATCAAGACACTATAAGGACACAGCTGGAACGATAGCTGAACAATCGGATAGTTTCGTAAACCGACCAAAATTAGTGTGAATTATTTCCTTTATTTTTAATTGTTCAAAGTACGTACCACTTCCTCATTTCCACGTTAAAAGGGTTTTGATTGATCAAGACAGCGGCGACGCGGCGACGTGGTGGCGTCCTATGATGGATACCCTCGGCAGACAATCGATTCATCAATCAAACGCAAGTGTGGTCCGGCCCTAAGGTCTAACACACATAAGCGTTCGCGCGACGCGAATTCGCAAACGGCTATTTGCGTTTTTTCTTCGTCGAATTGTCATCCAAGTGATATTGAAATGGTGATTTACATGATTTAGTTTGTATAAACAGAACTTTGCCAATCCGCATTGGAGCAGCGTGGCAGAGTACGCTCTAATCCCCTTCAATTGAAGGAAGACCCGTATCTCTACAGTGGGATGACTATTTTAATAATGATAATATAAACAGATGGTTAGCTCACAATTCTCTATCTATCTATCCCTATATCACTCTTGTAGAGAAGATTATTTAATATTATCTGTACACTTTGTCTAAGAGAAAATGCCTATAAAAGTATTAATTTGAATAAATAATATTCAATTCGCGTAAACGTCTCGACTTATTTTCTGACATGTCGAAATAGCGAATTCGCGCATCAATGTGTACACTGGCTTTTAGTCTTTGTCTTAGGGTGACCACATTTTAATGCGTGTCCTCCTTAGTTCGCCTTTCACCAATGCTAATAGTTCGCGGCAATGTCGTGAACTTTAAGAACTTCTACCATAGTTTTTATTTTCTTTTTTCTGTTTTACTATTGTTTACTCAATAAATACACGATTTATTTAGAACTCTATCATTCTGGGGGGCTGAATATAGTCATGTATGCAGATTTACTTATGATTGTACATACTTACTTACTAATCATAGTTTTAAGTCTTAAACTGTCACTAACAACACTAACAACTTGATGGAGTTTTTTTTAGAAATAAAGAATTGTATTTATTTTGAGAAATTCACAATATCATGTACTCGTCATAATATTTCAGTATTAGCAGTAGACTTTAAAAATATCTATACGCCCTGCGCGTGGACCTTGTGTGCAAGTTATGACAATGTACAGCCAGGTGCACGACGAGCTTTACACTTGTAGTACAATATTGGCCCCTAAGACATAGAACATAAGAATGGTACAAAGTCCAATATGTAAAGGTCGACCTGCTCTTGACTGTACCTCTCAAGAAACGAGATTTAAATTACTAAAATAAATTAGTACTATGCGTAAACCAGTAGGGATTACGAGGAGGAGTACATGCACGTACTTTTTTATATATGTATTTTTCTTATCTACAATTATTGGGGGAGGACAATGTCCAGCAGTGGGCTTCTTGTGGCTGAGATGATGATGATCTATGATTAAGTATAAGGCATAAGGTGAATTATTGTTCAAAACCATTATTTTATGGATGTCACTATCAAAATAAAGACAATTAGGTTGAGATTTAATGTATAATTAAAATTAAAATGCATATCAGAAACCTGGTGATATACTGAACGCCAAAGCTTCTGGCTCACATATTATAAATTGAAAAATCGTTATGCACTGAGTAATAAGTATGGTATTCGAACTTCGTTTTATGACTGCACACGCCAGGAGAATTGGCGTTCAGTAAAGTCTCAGTGACAACTGCCCCAGTGTCATATGACATTTATAAAAAATTCGAGTGTTAAATCATCACAAAATGGACACAGCAGATGCTATGATCGATTACAATCAGACATTATAGATTAGCAGCAACTATCAATTTGAGCTGTCAAAAAATCCCTAATAATCTAAACAAAACAAAAACCAACTTTATTATTATAACAGAAAGACCAACATTCGCTTGATAAAAATGAATGAAATTAATTGACCATTTCTAATATCAATATCCATCAATAATTGTAAAAATATATCATGATTTAGTGTTAAATGGGGTGTAACAATAGATTTTTAATTGTTTCTTTTCGTGTGTTCTGTGAATGTTACTAAGTGCTTTCATTTGTACAGTCAAGTGCACGACGACCTTTACACTTGTAGTACAATATTGGCTCTTATGACATAGAACTTAAGAATGCAATGGTACAAAGTCCAATATGTAAAGGTCGACCTGCTTTTGACTGTACCATATAGGTACCAATAATACAAAAATTTGTGAAGAATAATATAGGTAAATTAAGGCCACATTAAATTAGTAATTTAGCTGTTTCTGTCAAACTGGGTAAAGAAAAACAGATAGAGACTATGTACTCTGACTGGAGTAAGTGTCTATAAAGATCTACTCTCTGAATAAACGTTTTAAATCTTGAATCTTTGACTTAATGTGGAATCAAAATCAAAATGTGTTTCAAAAACTGGCAGTGAAAATGTTTATCTTTCAAAATCGTAAAAGTTATTTCAGTATAAATCATTGGCTAACTCTAAGTTGAATTCCACAGAATGTTATTAAAACCGATAAAAAAATCCTATAATCATAAAATCGAACAAAAATAATCTATTTTCAAAAGGTATAACTAAATCGTTTATGCAAAGTCCAAATTGTTCATTTGTAGGGTGTCCATAATAAACCTGTCTCAGGAGACAGTCCGATACCGACATCGCACTTATCAGGAGGCATAATGTCTTCAATTTTACGACAACCTTGCGCTGTGCGTGCGCGCATAAATTTTAACAAAATGTCAAGCCGAGAAATTTTATTTTACGGATCAAGAAAATTGTAACGATATTTCAACGATAATGTTATTGTGCTGTGGATAAGATATTTTTATGTGTACACGGACGTCTGTCTGTACGTTTTCATAAAGCTGTCCCGATACAAGCCAGTCATTGTGTATTTACGTGTCCCGCTCGGTTACAAATCAATGCGTACATTTCCTGTGGACATTTCACTTTAAGGAGTGACAACTAGAGTGCTTTTATCATGAGACGTTCTACTTGAGTTATTTCTTGGCAATGTTATGAATATTTTAGATATTTTAAACAGTTTGATCTAGTGGGACATCTTATAAGACACGACGACTTTATCAGAAAACATCTTAGAAGCAAAGATAGAGGATAGAAGAGAAGGGAAAGGCCGACTAAAACGTATGTGGATCAAGTGAAGGTAAAGGCAGGCATCGTGTCTTGTACAGAGGTGAAGGAACTGGCACAAGAGAGATGAAATTAGAGGCTGCTACACCGAGAAGAACGTCTTCAATATAAAGAGAGAAACATATTACAATGAATGAGAGACCAAATTTATACGAAAACAGATCTTATAAATGCAAGAGATCGTATCGATCAAAATGGTCAGAATTCAATACACTCCGATTTCAACGTAACCACAATCGAAGCGAATCCCCAATCTAGATAAATAGGCAAGCGCCGCTAAAAACCGGTTCTCGCCAGTTCATTCCAGTAATTCTAATTAGGCAATTCAAGCAGCGGCCAGTACTAATGGCCGTCGCTCGTTGCCATAAAGCAACGCAATCTGATCGTGTGAACACGCTGTCCGCGTGTCCGGTAGACATTGGGCGCAGACATGCGATGCTTTGTCACCCTATTGCCCACGCAGGCCACAGTTAATGAAAATACAGTATTGGTACCACAAATGAGTTTATATCAACAATGGATTACGTATTCAGCAAGGAATATTTTATTTATTATACAAGTTAATAAGGGGTCTTTGATTGATAAGAAACAAAAAACACAGACATGTCAAAAAAATCCTTATTGAGTTTTAGGACATGTCAAGAACACTACAGACTAAAACACCGACAAGAGCGCGGCTCTTAAATTTAAAGAGGATAAGAACACAATACATCTATTATATATTTTTATTATATATTTTTTTTTGTACTTTTTCCTGTGTGTAATGCAAATAAAGAGTATTCTATCTATCTATCTATCTATATATTACAAACGTAAGAAATACGACATAGGGATATCAAATTTTTCCTCCATCTTGTCCTAGTCTTCAGAGATTTTTCTTTGCAAATTGAAATAGACGTTACTTTCGCAATTATCATTTATGTGGCCAAGAAAATAGTAATCAAATTGGCAATGGGTACACAATTATCGTAGGAGGCATCAAAAGTTGTAAGCGTGCGTCGTCACGTCGTATAGACAATCTGATCACGTAAACACGCCGTCGGCATGTCTGTTTACAAACGGAGACATGCAATGTACAAAAAAATATTTAAATAAAACGACGCATTGTCACTCTAGTGATCAAAGTCAATAGGGAAACAAGTGTCATCACGTGGCTTGATTTTTTTAGTTCTAAGTCCATAGTTTTATTTGTTTTTGTACTGCTTTTTAAATTTCTAGATATATTTTCTAGTTTGTAATCTACAATATTTATTTACTATACTTTGTAGTTTGAATCAAATAAATAAAGTGATAATCGAAAAAAAAACAATTTTGATAAAAAAAATTACACTAACTTACAAAAAAATTGCCAATAGTATAAAAAAATATAAAGTAAAAGTCAATCGTCTGAGTATAGTTTTCTAAGAATCTTAGAAAAAAAATAAACATGCCAAAACAAAAAGTGTGAGATTTAGATACCAGTTCGACTTTGTACAAAGTGTGCATTTAAATGGACGCAATAATTTATATAAAAAGCGAGCGTGGCCGGCAGGGATCACACTCGGGTTATTGATAGACACATTTCAAATGTCGTTTAGATAGTGTTGTGGCGTTGACGCATGATTATTGTATTGGGCCCGCGAATGCGACGGCATTCCGTATGTATGGCACTGTTAAAATAAATGTCCGGATAAAACGGGTGAATAACGAACACCCTATTTTGTTTTTGTTTTACGACGTTTTTAGCGATTTGATAAAACATTTCAAAATAATTCTTAGTGGATAGTATTTGAAATTCTGACTGACCGAAGTCATATCAACATGAAATGCCGCTGTGTATCTTTCGATGAGTGAGAGATCCTGAAGCCTACTTTCTGTATCCCCCTTCCTTCTTTTTTCATCCGTTCATAGGCGGGTAACGCATCTTACGGGATCTACTACGTGACTACGCTACCTCCTTTGTTATAAAAAAAATGCATGGATCTTTCATATAATTATTTTTAAAAAAAAAATTTATATCAACAATCCCTTTTGTGTTATAGTTGATATGTAGAAAAATCACTAACTTGAAAGATTAATTTATATAGTTACATAGGTACATCATAAAAACTCTGTTTGGACAGAGATCGGTCAGAATCTCATATTATATTTATCATTAAAATCTTATACAGAAGAAGGCTTTTACCGATTCGTAAATTAGCGTCCAATGCGATACGTCCAATTGACGCGCAGGCGACTATAAAATATGTCAAAATACGATCTGTTAAAGTAGAACAACAGTCGATAAATATCGGTGGGAGTGCACTGTACCCGGTACGTGAGGTCGCCACCACGAGCGAAATTTATGTGTGAGTGAATGTTTGTGTGTTAAGTGCGAGGTCTTGCAACTTGTAAACTGTATATATTTATTTGGCTAACTTACAGGAAACGCACATTTTTTATCAGTGTACACTATGGATAATTTATACCTTATTGCAACAAATAACTTCAGTCAACCAATGAAAGAGGTAATCAGTGTTTTGATTCAGTTTCTATATATTGCATGAAGAGATTTACTCAAATTTTTATTTATCAATGTATTCATATTGACAGGTAGGGCACAGCGGATAATCCGCTCAAATCGGAGCAGCCCGTCTGGGGAAGGACCTCCACCTTACAGAAGATCGTAGCCAAATAGCATTGGTATCGGCCATGTTGTGTTCCTACGGTGAGTAAGATCTCCCGAGCTCCACTTGTGGGGTTTGGGAGGGCTGGCAACGCGTGAGTGATACCCCCGGTATTGCAAGCGTCTATAGGCTACGGTGATGCTTACGATCAGGCGGGCCGTATGCTTCTTTGCCACCTTTGTAGCATTAAAAAAATAACTGTACTATGTAATTACAAAATTTACATGATTGCCACAAGCTTGAAAGCACTGGACTCCGCCAATCAGCATTAGAGCAGCGTGGCAGAGTACGCTCTAATCCCCTTCGATTGAAGGGAGACCCGTATCCCTGCAGTGGGCTGATTATGGGTTGATATGATATGGTCTCGAAGACTATGCGCCTGGGCATTAGATGACTAAGAAGGTCTAAACAAAAATATCTCAAGGCAACTTAGCACCAGATTTTAATGATGTTAGCTTAGACCTGAGTTAGGGTTTATTACGTAACTAGATCTAATGAGGTTTATGGGTATCCAGTTATTAAATGTCTAAATTCGTATATTTATGATCGGCACTAAATTAACACTACCCATTAAGGGTTATGTTGTGGAATAGCTAATTAAAATATTGCAAGTACAGAATTGATTTAATGCAAAAATACCTGTCCTTTTTCGCAGATGAAAAACTATCTGTGGCACGCGGTTTTACTCAATTTAAGTAGGAATACTACTATAGTTTTTCGGGATTAATAGATTTAACTGCTTCTTAAGTTTATTTTAATTTGGTTTTCAACCTCTTTGTGGCAAACTGGCAAACTCTTCTGTAAATCTTTATATTTCTATAATACTTTTTTTTAATGGTTTTTATAAGTACGTACCTCTATTTTTTACTTTGCCACATATTCACTTTTTTTCTTGCACATTGTAAACTCTCATAATATAATTTATCTCCATTTGACGTATTTGAAATTATTTGACCATATATGATTGCTTACGCTTCAACATATCTGATGGCAAGGAATTAGAACGGCTCCCTGCCAACACCGAATCACGTACTGCTACGGACCTCCCATTTCGTCAATTCTTTCCTTCCTACCCCTCACCATGCTCAATTCTCGTTTCCAAATCAATGCTTTAAACCGTGTAGCACAGGTTTTAATCTCTCAAAAAACATTCCATTCCAATATCAAAAACTAGATCACAGGGAATATTCTGCCCACTCAACAAAAAAAAATATTTTTTACTTAACAATGAAAATTAATCTTGTGTTATAATACGACAATAAAATACTTTATGTGTATAAAAATCAGTGTGGGTCGTTAAAAAGACAAACTATATCCGATTTCTGGTCGTAAACCTGTAATAAAATCTTTTGACGTGCTTTTAACGTGAACTAAACATCGCTCGTAAAAATTCGGATGCGGAACAAAATAAATACATTTTAACAGTCCATGTTTTCATATCAATGACACAGAGACTGTGTCCCCCCCCCCCCCCCCCTTACTCTCAACAAAAAACTTTTGTCCCACTGAAATGTGGAACGCGCTGCCTGCTCACGTGTTACCTTCTTCATATGAGTTTTTCAGGCCGACAAGGTGGGTGAGACTGATCGGACTGCGCTTCCTGTCCGCCGTGATGGCTCTCACTTCTGGACTCTACCACTGCTCAACATCAAGTGAGGTGTAAGGCTAAATAAAAATAAAGCAATGGTGTTACCATTCTAAGTGTGTGAAAGAGAGGCTTCCTATCCCCTAATTTTTTCCGATATTCTTCTTTTGGTGACCAACAAATATCTATTCTCCTATTTCACAAAAATAGAAAGAGATCATTTATAAAAATGATAATATAATTCCTACTACACAATATAATACGTATAAAGTTAATTAAAACGGAAGCGACCACAAAAATGGATGACACTCAATCAAAAATGTCCACAAACGAATAATCACGGCGCCAAACATAAAAACTCTTTCATCTTGAAAAATGACGGACAGTGAAAAAAGTCGCGACGAAAAAAAAGGACCGGAAAGGACACAGAACTTGTATATCAATCAGGTGATGATCGAATTACTGTTTATAAGAGACGACACGACGCGACGACATTTTTATTAAAGACTTCGCACGGGTTTTTAGTAAGGATTAATAATTTAAAAAAGGGAGTGTAGCTTTCTAACGGTGAGCGAATTTTTCAAATCGGTCCAGTAATTTCAGAGCCTATTCAATGCAAACAAACAAACAAATCTTCTCTTCATAATATTATTATATATATTTTAGAAATACGATTCGAAATGTGCAAAGGACATACTCAGTACTCGTTTGTTAAAAGACACACTGTGTTTCAAAAAAAAATATTGTATAACGAGTATATAGTTATTCACTGTTGTGTCACTGCCTTTCTTGATGAGAATTAAATGAAGTGTGAAAGTGACAAAACATTGTACGTACATTTATTTTATTTATTTATTTTTACACACTTACAACTATCTTACAGGTAGACAGACCTACCTAATACAATAGCGTAACCAACAATAACAAATCACTGCCAATGCTACTTTTGTGAATTCACTCAAAGGACAACAAAACGGATCGATTTTGCCCGTTACATATAACCGGTTACATATAACCATACACGCATTACACAACGTTGTTTATGAGTAAGGGGGCAGCCTATATTTATTTAAAGTAGTAAATTTTCTGCAGTGTGCTTATCTACGAGGGAGTCAGGCTTTTTCGAAATCCTACTTCTAAAACTGGTGGTAGGATAAGAAAAGACTCGAAAGAGCTTGGAATAGGCCTATTTGAATTTTAAAAAAATGTATTTGAATAAAAAGAACACAAAATATTAAGAGAAAAGGTCATTCGAAAGAGCTTTGAATAAAAATATTATGTATTTGAATAAAAAAATCGCTGGATATAAAGAGTCTCCGCTACTAAGTTGTGAATGATCAGAGCCGCTCCCGTGACAAATTTATTGGTCCAGCCTGTCGCCTTTAGTGGCGTAATGAATCTTCGATTACGGATGCTGCATCACTTATACATCAGCTAATGCTTTCTTTGATTTTTCTCGTTTTTTGGACCAAATATCGTACATTTTGTAAAAAAAAACCTTTTTATTATGTAACTTTCTCATGAAACATTTAACTGGTAGTGGTCAAATAGTTGCATTAATAAATTGAACTGTCCTTAATCCTGCCAGGACACAGAAGAATGCGCCAAGCACGTACTCTGCTCCTGCGGGCCTCTCATGAGGAAGAGAAGTATTTACCCAGGCAAGCATATTTTGCTTCCAGAGGTGATACAACAACTCTTGTGCCATCACATATGGAAGTGCTTAGAAGCAGCTGGTCTGGACAGAGAAAATTAGACAAGGGTACTAAAAAGATCAGTTTTTTTTTGTACCTGTTAAAGGATTAAATAGATCAGTACGAGTGTGAATTATTGAGCTCAATTTTTCTTAATTTTATTAATTGACATTAAATTTAAATTTATTTCATATAAATTGCTATTGTGATCGTTAAATATCCAATAAAATTATTTAAAAAAACATGTCAAGTATTTAAATATAATTATTTACCACAAAAAAAAAATTTTGTGGTTTAAAAATGGTAGGTACGTGCCTTGAAATAAATCAATTATAATTTTAAATAACTATAAATTAAAGTTAACAGGGCCTTTTGTTGCTGTTAATTGTTTTTACTTTTAAAACAATTTTGTCATATTATGCCACGGTTGTTTCCAATCATCGGCTTTTATTACTTAATACATATTCAATTAATTGATTAAAACATATTTTTTAAAGTTCATCGATTTTACGGCCTTTTTATTAGGCCACTGTTTACTTGATAGGTTGATAAAGTTTACAAAAACTGCCATAATTATTTTTACGAAAGCACCTGCTGTTTGTCTTTGAACATAAAAAAAAACACTTGCACGACTGTGTGAATTAACACCATTCACATATCGTCAATTCGCACCCTCATATAATATAAGTCTAAAATAATAATATAAGTCATGTAAACTATCATTAAAAAAAAAAATATTTAATAATATTTCTTTCACAAAAACGTCCCTGATCTTTGAGGTAGATTTAACAAAAACTTTCTCTTATTACTGGCAATTTAACTCAAAACTTATTAATTTACATTTATAATGCTAATTGTTTGATTTCTTATCAATATAAAAAAAAAATAACAATAAAACTGATTTCATCAACCCTGACAAACAATCTAAATAAGGGCAGACGCAGACCCGCTACCGAGTGCTCACGATCTCCTAAAATATTCCGATCTACGTCGCGGGCGATTCATAAGAGATGCATGCTAAAGATAGCCAATTTGCTGTGGCAACTTGTGCTTGCGCCCTGAGCTTCGCGATCAACCGATGCAGATATGGTAATCGGAAAAAGTCGTAGGGGCGCACGTGCGACTACGCCCTTAGGGCCCTTTGCGGTAGGTCAGAGCAATAATATTGAATTATTTATAATAAACGTCGTGTAAGAGACTGCATTCTCAAGTTATGTGAGCCAGTCATTGCAATGATATATATATTTTTCTACTCTTTAAACGCTACCTACGATTTGACTCAATCTTTTATATTTTAATGACAAAAAAGGCCGTAACGGATTTTCTTTTACGAGAAATGGCAAAAGATATTTAGTTACGGCCTATTTCCAGTGGTCGTTTTGCTTTTTTCCGAAACGGTTAATACTGAATTACACACAATTAGTAAATTATGACTAGAGATAGAGAGTATGTCTCCAATGCACTGTTCATTAGAGAACTAATCTCTGAATTAACTTTATACTTAATTAATAAAGAATCTTCCCAATCTAACCAACATTCCTAAATGCAATACAAGTATTATTTCGTATACGTACTTACTTTGACAAAAGCAAAACTCCTAAATTAAGAATGAGACAAGTTAACCCTTCAAAAGCAAAGACAAATATCAGAATGCCCCCCGAATCACGTCTTTGGAGTCGTCCCTTCGGGTGTCTTGCGCCTTGCGTCAATAGCAGACGTCTTAGGCCGCTGACGCAGCGCCCGGGGACGCACGTAGGCCGCACTGCCCACAGAATACTAATTATCAATTAGTAGACGGACATGAGTTGGCTGGGGAATTGCTGGACATTTTTAAGTGGCGCGCCATTTTGGAAGACGCTCCGTCATTATCATGTTAAATTAATAAATATCAATACCCAACAAATTCTTGGCTTAATTGCTTTAGAAAAAATGAAAAAACTTTATGATCTAAAAAAGGCATATAGTTAGAACAGGCACATCAGTTGCGAGATCTATGGAATAAAATTGACTGTCATACATATTTAGGAGGACCTATAATAGAATAATATAACTTCATGGATAAAACTACTGTACTGTTTTATACCTTTCCAGACCAATGTTTTAAACACAAAAAAGCAACACAAAAAAAAAACATCAACCTCAAAAAAAATAGCAACCTCATGGCTAAGACTGGGTGATTGATCTAAACACTAGTCCTAATTCATGCCCTGGTGACACCAATATACATCACAAATATCATATCAGATTTGTCTTTGTCTGTTCCACTGAGTTTTTAAACAACACTACTGCTTCTTTCGTCTCAAAATATAATATTTGAAATCAATTTTATTCTCGGCCTATCCTATATTATTTTTGTATTAAAAAACTTGATTATCGATTGTGTTGTCATAGTTTTTATCATAACAATAACAAAGCACAATAAAACTTCTTATAAACAGTCGATAACTCAAGTTACTCAAGAAATCCATGCAACCGAAAAACTTGAATGTAAAAGTGCATAGCAAACACCAATCAGGAGGCTTCATCAAAGGGACAGACGTCTAGAATACAAAGCCCACCCCCTGGGGGGATGAGGGGAGCAAAAAACATTGCCTCCGCGAGACGAAACAATTGCAAGCATAATTGATTTTAACGTGGACCCACTGCAAATGAACTCAAGGGGGTGGACTGCATCGATTTTATCTACGCTCAAAATATATAGATTTTCATGTTAACTTACAAAATAAACGCATTTATCTATCTATCTTAGCCATTTTATATTTAAATTTTTTTAAATAAAGTCAAAAATACATATATTAATTTTATTAATATACTATAATAATCATTATTTAATATAATTCAATTTTAATTGTATGAGTAAAATTTAAATTAAATTTCGTATTTGAAATATAAAAACTTTAGTATTCCTACCCGTTTTAAATTCCATAGAGGCCAAACGAAATTGGTATAAAACCTCTAGTCTACTGTATTATACCTTTCCAGACCAATGTTTTAAACACAAAAAAGTAACACAAAAAAAAAACTTCACTTCAATATACATAATACTCCATTTCATTTGAGAATATTCGCAGTCGGACAACGCGCTCGTAACTACTTCCACTTAACATTTTAAATTCCAATATTACAAGGTTCTAATTCAGTGCGAACCCAATATCCTCCAATAACACGTACAACCATGTCGCATTAAGGCGGGCCGAGAAAAAAGGCATTTAAGCCGGAGACTCGATTTACATAATTAATGTGAACAGTTATTGGATATCGACAATAGTGCACATCCCTACGCATGCGTTTAATTTCGATTCTTATTATCTGTAATTAAGGTTTATATTAAAAATTTCATTAGTTTCAGAATTTTTATACTGTGTAATATAATTT
The DNA here is from genome assembly GCA_905163395.2 of Endotricha flammealis. Taxonomy (NCBI): domain Eukaryota; kingdom Metazoa; phylum Arthropoda; class Insecta; order Lepidoptera; family Pyralidae; genus Endotricha; species Endotricha flammealis. The sequence goes on along the minus strand of LR990857.1, from coordinate 1,064,352 downwards.
GTGGTCACATAGCACCTTTGGTATTTTATTTTAGTACTAGGTTCTGTCGGCAGTTGAGGTGGAAAGTTCCTGATCATTTATCTATGAACAGGAACACTTATAAAAGTGTAACAAATATAAAATGAGGTTTAAAACATCAAAAATAGTGTTACAGTAATAATTTCTATAACAGAAATTATAATATGTTGAAATGACTGTGTATCTTATATAGAGGTGTTTTTGAGTCCCTGTCTATGAATAATCTTGATGCAATTCACGTTTGAGTGGTAGAGAATTTACGAAATGAGTTAGTTCGATCAGGAAAGTACCATCCTCTTAAAGAATATCGGCGTAAAACAGCATTGATGCGTTTCTTTCGATGAAAAAGAATGGTTGAAACCAGGCGGACGTAACGCTAAAATTTTAGCTATAAATCCGCCTTTTGTATTCAAAATTTGTGGTCAATAAAGTTTACACAAATAAATGAAAGATTTGATCAACAAAATCATAAATAAAACCCTATTTTGCATTAAATAAGACACAATTTAAACTACAATTTAAAAATTCAAAATGTCCTCACGTAACCCAAGAAAATAACTAACCTTTTCTTTAATCAAGGTAACGTGTAACCCGACTGATTTGAATATACACACGCCGCAAGTTAAGTCGTTGATTCATTAGGTCTCTCAAAACTTGCACCATGCTACGAGATTAGAGATCGCACGGTAATGAGCCTGAATTGTGCTTATTTTCAAACTAGAATTGCACACGGCTTTGTTCGTGTATTTACTTAGTTTAGATTGTGTATGTCACGTTTCGAATGAAATTGAAGACGGTTTTTGGTTAATATGTGGTTAAAGTTAGGTATTTATTTAATCAAAAAGACAATACATAGTCGCTTACATGAGAAATCTTTAAACTAAATACGGTATATATATAGGTACAACTATTTCTTATTACTTGGCACTACATACAACTAACAAAACACTACCAAAAAACAACAGTTGGTGCATTTTTTGTGTTTTCAACACAAAAATGTGAATGTGTTTTTTTTATACAAAGGTGGAAAACAAACATACGGTCCGCCTGGTGGTAAGCATCATCGTAGCCTATAGACGCTTGGAATACCTGGGGTATCACTCACGCGTTGCCAACCCTCGCAACCCCCGCAAGTGGAGCTCTGGAGACCTTACTCACCGTAGGAACACAACATGGCCGAGACCAATGCTATTTGTCTACGATCTTCTGTAAGGAGGTCCTTCCCCAGACAGGCTGCTCCGATTTGACTGGATTATATGCTGTGGTGCCCTTACCTCTCTTAAAAATGTCATTGACTCGATAAGAAGATTTTCTAGAGTATGGCGACTTCGCGATCCTGGCTTCATAACGCATCCTCGAATATCAGTGGAAAAGTCGCCTTTTAAGGCATATAAAAATCTAAATACTGTTAGTGGGATATCTGTTAGATATCTGAATACGAATTCAGCTATTTACGGTTTTTAATTAGAACAGACGCTGCTGTAATATCAGGATTGCTTCCAATAGTTTTATTGGAAAGTTGAATTTTCAATCGACTATTTGTTTTACAGGTAACCTCTTATTAAAAAGGTAGAAAATTAAAAAGCTGTAAGCTATACTTTTCCGAAAATGATATTTTTGATATATATTTTTATTGTATTATTGGTGTTAGTTTTTCGATTGGAAAAAATATTATTAGCTGATAAAGTAGAGTATAAATATATATTTTTTATCTTATATTAATATTGTATTTGAATTTAAAATTTGTATCTTATTAATTTATGAAATCCAAATAAATCTCTGAAAAAGAACATGAAAATAAGACGAATTCTCATGGACGCTTTCATACATACATTCGTCGGAAAAACAGCCTTAACATTACTTACTCAGTGTCCACAAATACATTGAAATTCAGTGGCGGTTTCACCGTTTCCAAAAATGTTTCAAGCGTCTCTTACCTGCAACAAAAGACAGTTTTCATTAAGCCCCATGATAATTACTAAGGAGAGATTTACAGCGGTACCCCCTAGCCTTTGGCAATTATGAATACCCATAAAACGGCGACATTAGCGGCACTTCCATACAACGTAGGGTTGGCACGCGATTGGCCACAGATATAATAATTTTTTTTGTTCAAATCTTGTTACTGATGGTGGGAATTGTAAAGAAAATAATAAATCTATATAAATAAAAGGAGAAGCTGACTGACTGACATATCAACGCAGGGCCTAAACTATAAGGGTTAGAAACTTGAAATTTTGCACATGGGTTCCTTTTATAACGTAGGGGTGCACTAAGTAAGGATTTTTCAAAATTACCACGGGAAAGCGAGATATACGCAAAAGAAGTTGCGAGGGATTTACTAGTAATAGATAAAATTATTTATTTTGCAAGTAGATTTACAGGAAATACTTTCGCACGTCAAAAATATTAATTGAAAGGAAAAATTGCAATCCGAATAGGCTCCGCTTGTTTGCATTGAACTACTGGACTTTGGAGAATTCTTTCACCGTTGGAAAACCAATCTGTCCCTGGGTGATAGGTTGTTATAAAAAAATAGGGATCCATACTCAAACAAACACAGTGATTTAAATTTCACTTGTTTTAACTACAAAAATGTTGAGTTTTAGTAGTTTAAACAAGTGAAATTTAATTAATATAAATAAAACTTAAATGTGTCTATTTTACCAACCCTAAAATTATAGTGTCAAGTTAATTGAAAGTTATTTTAAATTTTATGTGTCATAAAACCAATCAATTAATGTCTGATAAAACTTAATAAAAGAAAGGCTTCGCTCGCGTGAATATTGTTTTTCCCATACATAATTGCTTGCTAAACAAATACTGTATTTTCTGTCAACCAATCACAGAGTACTTTTATATATAAGGAACAACCAATGAAACAGATGGCCAGGGTAGAGAATTAAGATCAAAGATTTTGACGCTAATAAATATAAGCATCGTTATGAATGAATGAATATATTTATGAATGACCATAGCGCTATTTGGATCGACATCCCGCGTTTAGAGCTTGATTTCTGTATGTACCTGGATCTGTATTTTATTTATTCTTATAAATGTACTTATACATTGTAACAAAAGAGTGAAAGAAAAAAATTGCTAAATGACAAAAAAGGCCGTAACCGGTATTCGGTCGCAGTTGTCGGCCTGCGAGTCTGTCGTAGGTCTGCGGGTCAGTCCTGGTCGTCTTCCAGTTTCAGGGTTCAGGTCCGTCCCGTTTGTTGATCGATAGTCATCTGTCTGTATGTGTCATCCCTGTCGTCATAATTATGTCTGTCAGTCTGTCAGTCATTAGTCGAAGGAGGCTGGACGCCGCGACAACCGGGTTTCTTTCGCCATTTCTTTTCCGGTGGCCATTTTGCTTGTGTCCGAAATGGTGGTAGTATATAACGTAGTTTATTTTCTTTAAACATATATACAAATTGTAAATGACAAGAAAAAGTGCCTGTGAAGGTCTAATTTCTGAAATAAACGATTTCATTTCATTTCATTTCATTTCGAAACTTTGTAATTACATAGTACAGTCAGGTGCACGTCGAGCTTTACACTTGCAGGACAATTTTGGCTCTTATGACATAGAACTTAAGAACGGTACAAAGTCCAATTTGTAAAGGTCGACCTGACTGTACAATATGAATACTATTAATAAATAATAACCCTCCTTTGCCTTGCGCAGTCGGGTAAAAATGCACGCAATATTTAAAAAACTTGAATTATATTTACACACAAATATTTCAATCAATTTCATCAAGTAGTGATTTTTGCATTATCGAGTATCAGACATCTTTTTATAAATATATTACAATATCTTGTATATCTATTGGATAAAATATGTAATATTCGAAAGTTTCTTCTTGGTAGCAACCCTAAATTCACAAGTGCGCCAAAGGGAGCATCCCTAATCCATTTACGATATAAAGAGTTATAAATCAAAGTTAATATGAGCTACATGTGTTGATAAAGCCCGCACTCACACACACATATAGCAATATGGCGGACCCTTGTGTGTGTCATCTTAAAGACACACCTATGTAAGTCATAAATGGTTATAGGGTCTGGATAAATCCCATATTTATCAGTGATACTTTGTTTAATATATTTTTGATTATAAATAATATTAAGTGATTTAATTCGTTGTTTTTTGTGACAGAAGAGGACAAACGAGCCCTGATGGTAAGTAGGTACCTAATCACCGCAGCACCTAACACTCCAAGAATCTTGGAAGCGTTGCGTCCGCATCAGGCTGTCCGTCCCACCACCGTCACAGTATTAAAGAAAAGATTCTATGTTATTTGAACTATGCCTGTCGTTTCGTGTGAATTAGAGCGATAGGCTTTTGTTAGCAACATCGCAATGTCGTTTTCTGCCTATTCGCTACAAGAGTACAAGTAAACAGTATCACTAATAATGTATCGTCTGGAATTTCAGCGATAGTCTTTTGTTTGTGACGTATGTCGTTTTATGCCCATTACCAATGGGCCATTGGCAACAAGATTACAAGTACCTATTGCTAATATTGTATCGTCTAGAATTGTAGCGATAGTCTTTTTTTTATGACGAATGTCGTTTTCTAGGCATTCGTAACAAGATTACAAGTAAATATCGCTAATATTGTATCGTCTAGAATTGCGATAGTTTTATCTTGGGACACCTGCTGATGTTAAAATGTTTTTGTTGCGAACACGTTCGAACTAGATTCGCTAACTATGCCAACTTTATATGTGCAAAATGCATTCGAATAGGTGTCCTCTGTTACATTGTATAGTTGCAACAACGGTCCGCGATTGTTTCCCGTTGCACTCAGATTTATGTCGGTTTATTTCATTCACATTTAATGTAAATTACACACCATTACATTGTAAACGTGAAACAAACTGGGTATTTTGAATTAATGATTGTTTAATGAAACTATTGCAAATGGTAAGTATGCAGGGAGTTGTATGGGATTGGGTCGGTAGCGCGTTCGATTCTAATGGGACTTAAGTAAAAATACGAACCTAAGCTATTGGGTAGTTTGGTTATTCTTTTTTTTTTTGTAAAACACCACATCTTAAATTCAAGATCTTAGTAGTACTAGTAGTCTTCTCATAACAGTCAAAAGGTCAGTTGCACAAAATGACATTAAATTTTGGCAACCACTGTCAAACTTACAGCAAATTTCAAAAATTTATCTTAATTCCACACAATGTCTCAAGTTCTCTTTCTTCTTCCGTTTAATAGTGACGAATTAAAAATGCGTTGCAAAAACTGGCAGTCAGATAAGAAGAGTTAATGTGGAAATTAAGTAAAAAAGTTCACAGGTCAATAAATAAAATAAAAACAGTAGCATTACACATATTTCAATTGCAACTTATAAAATAAAAAAAATATTTCTTGCACTTTTAATAACCATCGAAGGAAACACACAGAATGACACCAACACACAACACACACGAGTGTGTGCAAGGTGGCATGAAAATGGAATTAAGGTGGGGGGGAAATGCAAAGGAATCAAGTGAGAGGGGGGCCAAGCGGGTAGAGCAAAATGTCCCGGACCGGACACTTTGAACGAATTATGACGGTCATTATTAGAACGTGGACAGAATTAAATTGCCTCCCCCTAACCCCCCACCCCCTACCCGTTACCTTCCGGCTAAGTATGCCCGCATAATGATACCTGTCCAATACCAGTACTTACTCGGGTAAGGATCAGTATCTTTTTATCTGTGTTATAGAGTGTAAGATTAATTGATTTGTTCCTAAAATTCTCTTAAATTAAGCAACGTTTTTAACTGTTGTATTTTTTTAATGACACAAATAGTTTAAAAAAAATTGCAAATATAGTTATATGGTCTTTATTAAATTGCAAAAAGAAACGTTGAAATAGTAAGCAACATCGTTTGTATATCTCGCTTTCCCATGGGAATCTAGGGGTGTAATATGAAAGGTTTTTCAAAAAATCCTTTCTTAGTACACCCCTAAACGTCGTAAGGACGGTTTAAATTATTGGATATATAGTTAAGACATATTACATCGATTATTAAAGCCGACATGTTACAAATAAATTCTCTAAATTATCCGTTCATACCTATAGTATCTGTGTGTGCTACAAAAAAAAATATTTGTTTTTTTTTGTTTATATAAAACTAGAATGGCTACCCCACCACTCTAGTTTCTTGAAGAAATAAGAAAATTACATAGACTTAGCTTAATAATTATAAGCAAAATAAATAATGTGCTAACCTGGTTGTAACTAAGTAATCTTATGATAATGTTTCGGCAAATTTACAAAAACCAACATAAGATTAGAGATGTTACGAGCGTGCAATGTTAATATTTGTATCAATACTGTATCACAACAAGATTCGTTCTAATCTCAGTAAACGCATAGCTTTTACGTGTGGCACAAGTCACGAACGATGTGAATATTACGATTCTCTCCCACTGCAGCGCCCAACAGGGTCCATAATTGTTTCTAGATTTAAGATGACACCTTTATGCGTATTGAGTATGGATTTTACTTTACGACTGCCATTTCTCGTGGAAGAATTCGTGAAAAAAAAAACTCAAAAAAGCTATTTCAATAATGTGTAATAGTGCTTCCCGCAATTAAAGTTGCAAGCAATTAATGGCAACAGTATTAATCCTTTATTTGCGTTATCTGATGTACTAAACTATATTAAGTGCCATAATAATGACATGACATCCTTGTGTTCTCAGTGCAATAGACTTATCGCCGGACGAGAATAAATAGCAAGAATCCGTGGTGGGCATGGCACGGTAAGCTGTCGGGTTACTATTCTTGTCGATAGATAACAGTCATCAAGTCAGTGACCGTTAGGTAACTTAAAAACACTGACACTAGCTAGCGCCAGTTGACACTAATTGCCACGAAGAGAAGACAAATTCTTGTTATAACTTAAGTTTTTTTAAGCCCGCGATCGCTTATCACTTAACACCGTACATTATCTTGTAATATTGAAACAAAGCGATATAAACCAACTCAGTTAAGGCTGTACCACACGTCCCTCTACACTATCAGATAGATAAATATTTGGTGCAATCACCACAAGGATTAGGGGATTGCCATGATTGCCATTATTTACCATTTTATTGAGGATGAAGTGTACTGTTTGGTTTGAGACTTAAAAGTGATATGTTTGCAAGACTTAAAATGTTAACTTGTTGACTTAAAAAGCTAGATTTTCCACGCTAGAAAAATAACACCTAAATAACGTGGTCTAATTTTAGTTTTTTTTTTTTCAAATTAAAAATATTTTAGTTTGGAATTGACATTGACAGTTACAAGTGTCATATTCATTTTAAAAAGTTTTTTAGCAATACACTGAAGGTGTATCCATTATGTAAGCACCACCATTTCAAAACAAATATAATGGCCACGACCAAAAGGCATGTCGAAAGACAGGTGTAAGTTTCTCCGACTTGTTTTCTCTCTTTAAAAAAAACAACGCAACAATGAATAACAAACACAATTATGTAAATCGACATCCATAACATAACTAAAGTAGACTCGAAATGTTTATAACAATTCCACCCCAACACAAAAGGGTACAACTGTGTAACATAAAATAACGCAATGTAATCCAAAGTCGGGTAATTTTGTATTACAATAATTCTAAAAACATATAACAGTTAACACATATTAACATACAAACAAAACATAACATATTTTGGGATACGTCATCGTTTAAAGGCGGATACTCACGGTGCGTGCTTACGGATTACGGACACGGATCAACCACTGATTAAGCAGGAATAGTGTATGTACACTCAATTATTGAAGTGAGCAGGGTAAATATGATCCATATGTATCTTACCATTTCTTCTTAGCACAAATCTGCCGTCTGAACTGGTAGTAGGAAAAAATAGGGACGATTCGAAAGAGCTCACATTAGGCTTATTTGAATAAAATATTTGACTTTGACAAGTTTTCTAGATATTGCGTGAAGTGATTTACTCGAATTTTTATTTATCAATAGTATTCATTTATTTACAAAGTTTCACGATGCTTGCATTATTGTCATAGAACCAAATATATTAATACAGATTAGAAACTGTGTAAATCATTGTCTGTGGCAGTCCGTGACAATCCGTAGTCACGCACCATGTGATTCCAACTTAAGGACCTATCGACAAATTTTAGTTACATTGACGACTCGGTATGCACAGAAAGGGTACAAAAGCTAAATAAGCAAGGAATGAATATTAAAACAACGGTTTTGGACTGAAAAGGGGCGAGGGTGGTTATTACAATATTTGCTAGAATCTCGTTATTTTTAAGTATCCGTACGCTGTTTCTCAAACTTTTAGGTTTGGTTAGGGGGTTCGTCTACGGCTGTGGGGGTGTTGTAAATATTAGGGTCAGTGTGAGATTCGGATTACCAATTTGTTTTTAATATCAATGTTTATTATATGTCGTTTAGTTTTTAATATTATTAGGGAATTTATTTAAGTGTAAACAAAGTATACTCCTGCTGGAAGCGTTTTGGGTAAGCGTATAGCCAGCAAATACAAAGTGAAAAAATTTAAGTATAATCAACAATTTATTTACCAGTAAGGAATATCGGGAAAGTTGAAAACCGTCTTTAATTTTAAATTCTTATTTTTGAACCATGACAATAATGGCTAGTTGGTAAAAAAGAAAGGAAATATTTTTTTTGTCTTTTTGCTTATCAAAGTAAGCTAGGTCCAGCCTGGGTATTATGGATACCCGGGTTATAATACTCCATGTGGATACCAGACAACGGATATGTTATTGTAAAAAGTATTTTATATAATAAATATAGTATACATAGAAAACACCCAGAGTAGACTCGAGAAGAAACACAAATGCCATCACACAAATATTTGTCCCGAGCTCCAATCCAACCCGCGCCTTCTGACGCAGAAGTCTGGCTGTCAGAAAAAAGTTGACAGCTCGGTGCGTTAATAGGATCACTACCTAACGCACTGGGCTGTCAACTTTGAGAGCCACTGTACGCCGACTGCGCAACGTCATAGCACAACGACATAACACTGTAAATTATAATGTTTTATGGTTTAATACTGCAGATAAGGCGGTAAGGAGCCTATTATTAAGCGTGTTAGCCGGGCCCGGGGTGGCGGAGTTGTATCTCGTAGGGGACCGGGTCGGATACACCGACGATTTTGTTTTGCGATTTGTCTGGAGGGTTATTAGGTACCTACACTTTGTA